>CAJGYO010000005.1:101768594-102147062 GCA_904845875.1 Miscanthus lutarioriparius
AATGAAGGTTCTGGAACTACAGGCGATGCCTCACAAAGGACAATAGTTGTTGAAGCTCCCCCAATAGAGCCACCCAAGAAAAGAGGAAGGAAGGCAGGGTCCCGAACAAAATTTAAACAACCTCCACGTGGTGTTAAAGTGGCTCTTAAACCAAGTGGTGACGAGTGAGTGCATTTCTTGCTTGAACAACAGCATGTATACTTCATTTACTTTGTATGACATGCTCCCTCTTGGTTGACTTGTGTGTGGTTCATTTCCAATATAATACTAGCTGCTAGACTGGAAAATCATAGAGAAGTAGCACATTCCTTCTTTTCCCATCAATAATAGCTTAAGCTCCACTAGACTGCAATAATCATGCTTCTTGATTTGTTCTGTCCGATTTAGACCGAACTTCTTAAACATTTAGAAAAAAAGGTCGGTCTAGCAAACCACATCCATTGGTTTGCCAACTCCTTTTGAAATGACGGCATTCATACAAGATTATAAAGTCAATAACATATATGTCATGTGTGGCATAGGATGAATCTGGGTTATCATAGTCCAAGATGGCCATGATACACTAACTTTGCATTTTTTTGGCAGTTTTTTCTATTTCATGATGAAGTAGCATGATTATTGTAGTCTAGTGGAGCTTAAGCTACTTCTCATGATTTTCCAGTGTAGCGGCTAGTATATTGAAAATCAACCACACACATGTGAACCAAGAGAGTGCATGTCATGGAAAGTAAATAAAGCATACATATTTGATCAGCTATCTGAACTGAGTGTTTTGTTTTCTAACAAGTGATGCTCGGAGATGCAATTTTCCTGTTACTATCATTATTGAGATTATGCAAGGATCATATATTTCTTGCCAAAAGAAAAAGGAGATGGGAATTAAAGAACCAAACATGCCATAAATCTGATACGATGTGTCTTAGCATAAAATAGATGATGTCCAGGACTAGGACAAAGTATATTTTCTGTGACTAGGACAAACAGTAAGCTGCACCAAACTCTACTATTTTAGCAACTACTAGTGACTGTGACTAATTGGTGATTAATTAAGCAGTAAGCTACTCATCACACTCAACTATTTTAGCAACCATTAGTGCTTAGATGTAAACCTACACCAAAGTCTTATCTCTTACATGTTCACTGTGAACTTCCATGTCCGAATAGTTGCATGAATTCTACTATAGTTGCTGTGAACTTCCATATCCTATCAGCCTTTTGTGCTGACCTGTTACTTTATTTATAGGCAATTCAGTTATATTTACTACCCACCACCTTATAAATACACTACTCAGCTTGGGGTCATACTTAGAAGAGAATATCCAGGTGTGATTGTGGAGGTGGATGAGAACGGTGATGAATTCAAGCGCCCAGCTCTGGATTGGGCTGATTATTTTCATAAAAATCCTAAGGCTACGGAAATGACAAGGGGAGAAAAGGTGGTTTCTAAATTTTGGGTAAGATACCTATGTTCAATCTGAAATTTCTGAGCAACATCTAAAACTTGAAATTTCTAAAATCTATGCAATGTGAAACCTATGTTCATGGTTTTGTACACATGCAGCATTTGTTCCAAGTTGCAGTAGGAGATCAACAAGATGTGGATTGTGTTCTAGAAGCCTGTTTGAAGAAAAGGGTGAGGAACATGATGTATCAAGTCCGTGTGGATGCTGTCAAGGAGTACTACAGGGAAATAAAACCCATAGAAATCAAAGATGCAGTAGCATGCCATATTGACCTCGAGTATGAGCAATACAAGCAAGGAAAGCTCGAGTGGTTGAATGATGAGGTGTGGCTCCTCCTTTGTGCTTATTGGTGCTCAGATGAGTACAAGGTCAAACGTAAGAGGGGGCAAACATCTTGCTCAAGTAATGAAGATATTGCTCAAAACCGAGGAGGATCTAGACCATTCACAGAGA
Organism: Miscanthus lutarioriparius; assembly: GCA_904845875.1. Lineage (NCBI taxonomy): Eukaryota > Viridiplantae > Streptophyta > Magnoliopsida > Poales > Poaceae > Miscanthus > Miscanthus lutarioriparius. Next base: position 101,770,511 of record CAJGYO010000005.1, read on the forward strand.
CACAACAAGTATTGGTATGCACGTGTATATTCTTTATTCTTTAATGTCTTTTTAGGAACTTAGTAGCCTATTGTATATTCATATCTCATTGGAAAATTTACTATTTTTTAGGAAGCTAACTTTGGACCACAGAAAGCAACTCCTATTAATACATTTGTTGTGATGAAATCTGGCATGAAAAGCCTGGATAGCAATGGTAGATGTGGTTCAATCAGTAGCCACAAAGCACAGAAACGCATGGTATGTATGTGACATGTGTGCTAAAAATTTCTTCTTGTACAGTTCTAGGGTGTATACTACTTCGAGTGGTGTTGAGTTTACTTGAAGATATTACTGCCCCCCTAAAGATAAAAAAAGGGGGCCATATCTCACCTAATCCTGTGTAGGAATTCTTCTTTTTTGTAGTATATGCCTCTGGGTTCTCAATGAGCCTATTTTGTTCCTTAGGGGTTTCCTTTTAGCTCTTGGGCTTGTCCTGTCCTGAACCTGGTTTGTGATGTACAACTTTCAAGATGTATATTTCCTTGCTAAGCTGACATGTGTCTAACTATATGTGGTCCTAGTTAATCTTTGTACTTCCTCTGTTTTTTTAATATATGACATTTGGAAGAAGCTAACTAAACTGCCTTGCTGGTGATGTGCCTTTCCTCTTGGTGAATTGCTATTTGAAAGGTTGCTGGTGGCTTTCTGGCTTGCTGTAGTCATATATTTGTGCACATAACATTGGATAGGGATAAGCAAAACCAACCATTTCAACAATAGCCGGTAATAAATACCAATAATACATCTAACGTGGTAGACTAGCTGATGATAGAAACTCTCGCTGCAAGCTAGAGTAGTTATAGCTGCGCTGAGGTGCTACATTAGCCCCATTGTTCGATTCAACAGAGAAGGATTGCTAGTAAAAGCTGTAGTGTTATGACTACTTGCTTCATTGTCGGCCTTTCTTCACCTCGTAGCCTCAAGCACATCTCTGCAAGGGATGTGACCTTTTCAATCTCATCCTCTGTTGCACTTTCTTCTTTGATTTGATAAGATTTATTAGTTGTCCAAATGGTCTGCTATGGCACTTTCTTCTTTGAGTTCTTGCTGCTTGCTCCTTTGGTGTGTGGATTTTAAGCATGGAATAGGAACTGTATATATGTTGTGCTCAATTAAGCTGTTGCCAAAGTACCAAGTGATGCTGCTAAGCAAAGCGAGGTGGGTCATAAGGCAGCGCTCAATGAGCCTATTCTGTTCTTTTGGGGTTTCTTTTTGCTCTTGGGCTTGTCCTGTCCTGAACCTGGTTTGTGCTGTACAGCTTTCAAGATGTATATTTTCTTTCGCTAAACTAATATGTATGAAGGACGGGTTAATGTACAGTATCGTATCTTGTTGGGTCTAGTTAGAACTAGATCTGACCAGTTCAAACTGGGTCTGATTGGAACTTGTTGCTGCTGGGTCTGGTCAAACTGGGTTTGTAACTAGTGCAAACTGAGTTCTAACTGGTTCAAGATTTGGTTGGAACCTGTTGCAACTAGTGCTGGACCTGCTGCCATGCTGCTAGCTACCTGCAAGCAAATAGATACAGGCAGTAGCTACCTTCAATTTTCTGGAACTGGTTCTTTGTAGGATGACTACCTTACTGCTGTTAAGAGGATAGAATGTGCAAACGAAGAGGATGGAGACGGTGCAGACATGGAAGTGGATGGGCATGAGGTTGAGCAACAACAATATTTGAATGGAAAGGCGCTATATGATGTGTCTAGTGGTGCCCCGAGAAAGCATGAGCGTCTTGCCATAGCAAATGGTGTGGTTAAGTCTTCAGATGTCAGGGCAGCTGGAAGGGAAATAAGTGTGCGTCCATCAAATTCAGTGACTATGCAAAACATGTCTCGAGAAATGGAAGAGCTACGTCGTGCAAATGAAAGGCTGCAACGAGAGAATCGTGAAAAGGACAACGCACTGCAACAAAACAAAGTTCTTGTAGGCTTGGTACTGGTATGTGCAATGCTCTTGTAAATAATTCACCAATATTATATGTGAATTATCTAATGATTTAAATTTGAAATATCTATGCTTGCAATACACTTGTAGAACCTTTACCAGGAGACAGGAAGGGTTGTACCAGAAGAAGCGTTACGACACTTGTCCACTACGCAAGTAATTGTGAGTATATCTTCATTCCACCATGAACATGTTTTGTAGCTGTCATATCCATCACTTAGAGATTTTAATATGGAAAGGAAGTAGAAACTGGTTAGTATTTTGTGGGGTACTATTCAGAATGTCAACACACAGTGCAGCAGTGAGGAAGTGGCCTCATGTTGATTGTTGTATAGCTACTGCAGTGAATTTGCATGGCTATTGCAGTGAGGAAGTGGCCTTATGTTGGTTTGTAATATTTCACACCTTGATTCTCTTGTTTCTCTTTTTGGATGTTGCTTCTATCTTTTGGGTACTGGTAATTTAGATGGTTCCTGGCATTATTCAGTTGGTACTGCCTTGTACCTCTAGATAAGGAGGAGATGTTTGGCTATTTGATTTGGAACATGCACATGAGCATTATATTTTTTTGGGAGATGTATTGAAGTGGTAATTAACTTTCAAGGCATCGCAAGCATTATCGACATGTTGCTCTGGCTTATTCTCATATCAGTGATGTCATATGATGTTGGGGCATCGGGCTGACATTTGTATGCATGATTGACTTCTCTAGTGGGATGGTAATGTACTTTGATAGATCAATTTAGTACTATGCAAAATTCAGTTCTGGGAAGCACATTGTTGTAGGCTCACATGGGTATATTATCACACAAATCCTAATAGCCTTGCTGTGCATTTCAAGATGAAAGCGTTGTGGGTCCTTGACTTTTCTGCATTCCACTTACTGTAACTTTGTTCACATTCAGGCAACTGGGTCTTCTCATGCTGCCTCGGAATCTGCCAACAATGCTAATGATGTTGGCCACACCAATGGGGATCTTCATGCTGCAAACGTTGACAACAATCAAGGTTCCGACAACAATGGCGATCATGCATCGATAATGTGATGGTTGTGTTTAGTTGCAAGACATGGATGTGATGGTGGTTTCTTCTTTTGTAGAGTTGTGCTTTTGCACATTAACTAGTAGTGGCTCTAATCTGTTAGCTTTAGTTTTAGCTATAATATGACTCAATGATGCATGCTAGTACTTTACTCATCTTGACTGAGACTTGAACCGTTGAGATGAGATGGTAATGCTTTTAAATGTATCGATGCCGTACCATTTGGACATCATCTATATGTAGCCTGGATGCCATTAATGAATGTGTTGAACATTTGGATCTTTATATGTATGCTATCTATTATGTTGTGATGAAATTACAGTATGGACAGTTTATATTTAATATGTTATTGCTACTGTTCTCTTTGTATATAATTATTGTATCCAATTTGTTGCATGATTAAGGGTTTTTCTGTCGGTGGTCTGATATTTTTCTGTGCGTTAAACGAGACCGACAGAAAAATAAATTTTTCCTGTGAGTGTACCTCTACGGCTCTATTGGGACAACATCGGCAGAAAAATTATCGGGCCGTTCCTTTTTTCTGTGAGGATTAACGCACATAATATTTAAATTTAATCTGAGCTAACTGAATTTTTCTGTGGGTGTTACACCCACAGAAAAATTATTTTTCTGTCGGGCCGTTCCTTTTTTCCTGTGAGGATTAACGCACACAATATTTAAATTTAATCTAGGCTAACGGAATTTTTCTGTGCGTGTAACACCCATAGAAAAATTGTTTCTGACGGTGAACGCACATAACAATTGAATTTTTCTGTCATCATATTTCTGTGGGTATTTTTCTAAGGATACACCGTCAAAAAAATATTTTTCTAACAGTATTCATATTTTTCTTTGTGTTTTCGCACACACAGAAAAAAAAAAACGAGTCTCCAGTAGTGTATAATCCTTTCGGTCCTTGCTTGCAAGTGTTGCCACTTGTATGCATTTATACTATATATGCTGCAGCTAGCTAGCCCACTTGCATAAGAGATCGAGCACGAGATGGCTGGCTATCTAGGTTCATCGCACTAACGAGACATTGAATATATTTCGGTCCTGTTAAGCTGGCCAACTTCCAGTATTTGTATTGCCATCTGTACAAGTCGCATCAACATTAACTGCTTGTCGTCTGTTGTAAGATTAACCCACATGCATATGTAAGATTAACATACATATATATCTATGTACTACGATACCAACTTGCTGGTCGATCGATCACTTCGAGGGAGGACAAAACCAGCTACACTGGTGATCTTTCAAACAAATTAAACTTGCATGCTTGTGACAATAGTTTACTGTGGATGCACATGTTGCACATTTGGAAACCCACTTTTCAAAGTGTTTCAAAGAACAGGGATACTACTGTCTGCACCCTCGTCGCTGTCCAGGCACCAACAAAACAATTGATGCTCCATACACGTTGAATAGTCCAAGGATCTAGAAGATCCATGGCGACCATCTCAGAACATTCCTCCGTGACGTGAACGGTGAACCTAGCTGATGACTAATTAAGATTTAAGAACCACATGCAGTGTGCATATGTATATACAGTGCGGCCAGCATATGTTAATTTAACACAATATATATCATTGCCTGCATATATATTTGTATACTTAATAGTTATGCATAATAAACAATATAATGTAAATGTATACACCTACACTTACGTACAGGCGAGTACATACGTATATGTACAAACACGCATATCTGTGTACGTATAGTACGTGTGTCCGTGTGTATATACATACAGCTGCTAGCTGTTCTCCCTCGATCGTGTGTTAGCAGATTATTCATGACACTCATCGTCAGCTAATTAAGCAGTGCCTGCACCTGATGCGCTGCAACTGCAAGCCAACGCAAGTGCCTGAAACAACTGCAAACATTTGCAGTGTCAGTGCATCTAGGCATGCGGTCTCGGTCGCTGAGTATGGCCTCTCTTCTCCCTAATGTGCGTACGTACAACCTTATTGTTATTTCCGAGCACACGACAACTGTGCTAATATTCGCAAAGAAAAAAAAAGCATAACTGTGCTAATGTAGGCCAATGCAGTGCGTCCTTTAGTTTCTTGGTTAACAGCCCCAGCCAGCAATGACAAGTGGCTGTGGCTCATCATCACTCTCATCAGTCATCAGCAAGTTGAGACGAACGAAAATGGCAGGGTTTTTCCTTCGTCGCAAGCGTTTGTTGCGTTCTTCTTTCCTCTCCTCTTCGTCGTGCTGGTGGTGCGCCTTCTTTTGCAACTTGTTCGAGAGCATGCATTCGAGTGACTGAGCATGGCGGCGTCCACGCGTTCATCTGTTCGGCCATGACATTCTTGGTGCAGTCAATGGTCAATATTCATAGGAATGGCATGTGCTCGCCAAATTGCAGCGCCAGTCAGCAGTCCAGCGGGAAAATAAACTAACCTGCAGCTTGCGCGCGCTACCTTTTTTTCCCTGGCCGCCCAGTGGATTCCATTGGCGGTCCTTCGCTTGCGTCATCCAGGTTTACAAATTTTTAGGTTGTGCTGGGTCTGTTTGGTTTAGCTATGGGCTATGAAAAAACTACTGTGAGCTATGAAAAGGTGTTGCTATGTGTAGTGGAAAAACTGTAGGTTGGTTGATTGAAACAAGTATAAAACATTCTCTCTCCATCTCTCTTGAAAGAGTTGTGAAACGGCTCTCTGTTTCCACCTATTTTAAAAAGTAGGAAGACAAAAATAGGATTCAGGGTGCTTCCAAAACTGTATTACATGAAAGCAGTTGCTTCTAAAAAAGATAACTTTAGGTTTTACCAGTTTGATCAGCTTTCTGCTTTTTGGCAGCAGAAGTACTTTGCAAAAGCTTAACCAAACACAACCTTAAACCTGTAGGACGTCGCTGGCAAAAGATGTATGTATCCTCATCTCATTTTCTTACTCGAAGGATATCTCATAGATTTAGTTGTCACCTTAAACTTTTAGCATATAGCTCATAACATGAATAGCCTCACATGACACTCTCGTATGATCTTGGAATATATGTATGAGCCAAGAGCTAGCTTTTCTCTCTCTTCTATTAAAATATGAAAAAAAATGCTTAAAGCTAGCTTAAAAGTTACCCATTGCGGGTGCCCTTATCTCTCACCGAAAACACTCATTTGTGTAAGCTGTGGCACTAAGATTTGAACGCTCCACCATCAATTTTTCTGCCAAGAGAATGTGAAAGGTTAGTTCCTTCATCATTTGTGGGTTCAAGCTTGATGTATGTGCTTTTCGATCAGTTTGCTATTTCTAGTCTCTTAATTAGTCGTAATTAGGTTTCCAGCAGAACAATTTTATTAGAGGTTGCAGCTTCTAGAAAAGGAGGCTAATGCATGCCACTCTGTCAGACAGGAAAAGGAGTAAGGGCGGGGGCGTGCACGGAAACACACCAAACTGTGATCATGCGTGCATATGATGTGTAGAGATGATGCCGACGACGTAGAAAATCTTCTGGTATTATATTATAAATTTTGTCCATGAACTGGAAAGTGGAATGAACGGTTTATATGGTCGATCAACGTCTGACTGGTCAAAGACAAACACAGCTACCACGCATGACGTACATGAGGCATGAACACGCGACGATCGAGCGAGATCGATGAACATTTCATCATGCATTTCGAAGACATATATATATATATATATATATATATATATATATATATATATATATATATATATATATATATATATATATATATATATATATATATATATATATATATATATATATATATATACACACACACACACACATGCATGTACGAACTTTAATCTGGTAGCATTCTTCGCTATTCGAATTTATTTCTTGAAACTTTCACTCTCTAGATTAGTAGATTTACATACAGTAATTGATAGAGTGTTTAGTTCGATCGGTGATCCAATCGGCAATGGGAATCGGAAGACAGTCGTCACCTGCAGACTAGCTCATGTAGCTAGGTAGCACCCCAAGTACGACCACATCGTCGTCGTCGACCCCTTACAATGCAATTACTTTGTCCACAATACCGCGGCGTGACCTGACCACGACCACGAGAGGATAAAACTATAAAAGCATCCATCAGAAAACTCGACTTGGACTAGGTAACCACAGATGCATGCACGCGGCAGGCAGGCAGCAACTTGTGCGTGCCTTTCCATCCAAGAGGACCAAGAGGGAGCGAAAAGGAGGAGAAGCTAGCTAGACTGGCCTGCAGGTTGGCTGGCTGGTAGGACACGCACGCACGCAGCCGCAGCTGATGGGCACACGGTTTCCGACCGGGCGGCTACTTGCCGGCGGTGCTAAATGCAAGTGGCCAAGTGACCGACCGGGCGGCGCCGGCGGCCTGCTCAGGTTTCCTTTCCCGGGCAGGCTGAGGCTCCCTGGCTCCGGCGGCTCCCGGCCTAGCTGTTTGCACGCAGTTGCTGTTGCTGTTGCTGTTGCTGTTGCAAACGAGCGTGGAGACTGGACCGAGGAGGGCTACTGCTGGGCACCATAGCCTGGGCCAGCTAGCTTTGTCCCTAGCTACTACTCCACCTGCTGCTGCTGCTCCCTGTATCTATGCGCCTTTTGTCAAAGCTGCATGCATGCACCGATGCACGGTTCAAAGAACGCAAGATGCCACTTGCACAATATGTTCTTTGTTTCTTTTTGATCTGATGTGGCCGGGTAGAGAGTTGTTCGCAAGGTTCAAAGGATCTGATTCATGGTTGGACCTGATCCACGTCTGTGTGCAGGCAGCATGTCATTTCTGCCGTCGTCGATGGCCGACTACGATAGTTGGGTCGATCGACGCCTGTAGTATATGGATAACCATTGCACGTGTTCCTACTTGCCGTTCCCTAGCTACTCCCTCCCTCCCGTCTAAAAACAAGTGAAAATCTTGCTTCATGGAAAATAAAATAATCTCAGATTCAATCAAATACTCTATCTATATCCTTTTGCAAGGCGTATCAACATTTTTTGTTCTTATACTAATATAGAGCACGGCGTTAGTACCAAGGCAGACCATTAGGCTAGTCTTAATGGGTTTCATGAGAGTTTCGTAGCCACGAAATAAGTTGATGTGTGGCATATGGCATAGTATTGATGAAGAGAGATATGATAAATGTTTTATTACTATGTGATAAAATGAGGTTTATGGATTGAGATGAAACTTGTTTCCAATGTTTCGAACACATGAAAGTCTTGGTAACAGTGCGATGAAATTCCCATTCATACTTGTCTTAGAGCAAGTATAGTAAAGGGTTTTAGGTGGGCTGCATGCTAAGACAGAGGAGAGAGGGAAGGAAAGAGAGAAGAATTGTGAGCGGAGTAAGTAGGCCATGTATTAACAGTTAAGATATAACTACTATATGGGTGGACTGAAAGGTAGGGAGTAAAAATTTGTACAGCCAACGGCCAGCAGTGTATTATTATTAGCCTTCCTCTTATGAGCTATACTATTCATACATGGCAGTTGGGATACTAAGCCTAGGCCACGACCAATAAAACATGCGCACAGGGTGTGGGACCAAGAAAGGGCAACAGCCAATGGAGTGCTGCAACCGATGGACAATCAAACATCCGTCCCGAATGTAAAAATTTTAGATTTGAACCAAATCCATTTTTCTGGAGTCTGACTAAGTTTATAAAAAATAATGTTAATATTTATATCACTAAATATGTTTACTATAAAATATATTCTACAAATAATCCAATGATACTCAATTGGTATCATAAATGTTCGTATTTTCATAGATTTGGTTTAGACTTAAAATTGTTCGATTCTTGAAAAGTGAAAATTGCATTCTTTCTTCTTTTGGAGACTAAGGGAATACAGAAGAATAAATAATACTAACATCTATGTACTACCAAATAAGTACCATAAGATAATCTTGAAATATATTTTTATAGAATACTTATTTCTTTTTTCTATAAGTTTGATCAAATTTATTTTTTTTCTCAAATAAAGTTTGATCAAATTTAAGATGATTTGACTCAAGAAAGCTAGAATTATAATTTTTAAAAGATGGAGGAGGTGTCAAATCAAATAAATAGATTTGCATTTGCGTGCAGGAATGTAGATGCAGTCCTAGTTACTACGTAGCTTCCTTGTCAAAAGGAAAAAAAGAAAACTGCTGTCCATGCATTGGTGGTTCGGAAATTCCATGCATGCATACGCGCAGATGGAGTACGTGTTGGTCCAGTACACGGAATCCACCAGAAACCATAGAGAGAGGCAATGTAGGAGTGGAATGTAAAGTATTTTTTAGAAAAGAAATGCAGAAACCGCCCCATGTGTGACTTGGGTTTTGAGATTCCAGGACATAATATGACGTGTGTCCACCACTACTTGATTTTGATGGAAAATTCACCCCACCACACAGGTGCTTAAGTTGATTCTACCAATCATTTTTCCAACATGGAGCCACTGATGTAGGCTTTTATAAAAATCAGATGCTCCGATCCTAATTAATATTACAAACCAAATTTTTTTGGGAGCTTCGATCCAAAGAATCGGCGATAAAAGGCTTAAACTTGATGACACGGTTTAACTATCTATGAAATTTCTTCAAGACAATATGCATGATTAGTAAGCAAACTCTGGCACTGGGGATAAAAACTTACTATTCGGGTAGCACTGCTTTTTAGCGGCTACGTGGTGGCTGAAATGTGCAGAATAGTAGTCAGTTTAAGCACACGCGCAATGTAGGGTGGTTTTAATTGTTGTAACATGGATCAATGACTAGCAGAGGTGTGTGTTTCCATTTTGCAACAAATTAAAACGTCCAATTAAAGAGGTGGAATCTCCAACTGAAAAGTGACATGGATATATAGATGGATGGTTTTTTGGGATTTTTCCCAAAATTTAGGTTTTGGAATGAAGTAATTAACTTCTCTTGGCTTGTCTCGGTATCTGCGCACATGTAGTTACAGTAACTCAGTGCTACAATATCTGAATTCGGTCTGGGCCCACTGGGCTGGGTCTCACGTCCACGCACCCACAAAGGATTCGACGTTCTCTTGGCCACGTTCATATTCCTAGCTCCTCGACTCAAGTGTCATGCTCTTGTACGGCCTGTTCGCTGGTTGCTTTATGGGCTGATAAGCCCGACTGGTGCTGGTTTGTTGTGAGAGGAAAACACTGTTGGATGGCTGATAAGTCCTGGCTGAAACCAACAAGCGAACAAGCTGGTAGAGCCATGCGCAGCCTATCCGAGCTCCCGAGCCATACGTCCGTGAAACCGCGAGAGTTGGCTCTAAATACCATTTGTAACACCCCAGGCCCACTCTATCAAGGGGGGGCTCCACCTACGTAGCAAACTGCTTGCACTTTTGTTCTCGCTTTGCGCAAAACGATTAACCGAAGGTTACTACGCGTTCTAGGACTGGCTATCTAAGCTCGTTCGGCGAACTTAGAATTCACGCAACGTTACTAAACCCCGCCGCTACAGTTTTGCCGCAGCTACAGTACGTGATTTCGGTCCGTCCTAACCTAGCCCAATGGACTGGGTCTCACGATATACTAGCAGTATATAATACACATATAATGGCACTTTCGATGATGCATGATGAGAGCGATCGAGAAGATAAGACCAACAAATCATGAGACCGGCGGCCGGTCGTCGTAGTTACGTTACTGCGTGTGGAAACATTAATTATCAAACAAATGTGCACTCTGTTAGTACGTACTTATTGTTCTGTGCTCATGCATGCATCGCATCTGAGTGGTTTATTTTATGTATTTACATATACCACCATATTTCGGAGGACGTCATTGGCGGCTGAAGCAATTTTGGCACGTTTACGAAATTCGCACGACGGAGACAGAAAGTAGAAAGTCTAGATGTTTTCCACGAGACCAGACTTTGGCACTAAATGTCAGGTTTTATTTATAAAACCAGCATATATAATAGTTACTGCCAAACTGAAGTTTGGAAAGATGCATATGACCAATAGCTGCAATATATATATTCCGCGCGCGTACGTAGACTCCTTTTTTTATAAAATACAAAAGAAAAGGAAGGTGACAAGAATCTCTCTGGCTCTCACTCTCACTCTCTGTAGCTCCAGCTTGATGGTCAAGGTCAAGGTGCATTGCATGGATGTACTGTGCTGAACTGCTGATGCATCCTCTCTCCTTTTTTTTTTAGGTGATGAGATAGCTAAAAATAGTTATTATTTGTATATACTATGCGGCACAATTACAAGTGTATAAGGCAGGATTAAAGTGACAGACCAGACGCCGGCAGACGGCATGAACCTGTTGTCAGAGAAACGCTATTTTGCTGGACCTATCTACGCACAGTTGGTCTGACAAAATGCATGCATGTACAGTACGCTTGCAATAGTATTCAGACTGAAACATCGGTCCAAAGAAAGAAAGCGCGACAGATTAAAAAAGAAAGAAAGAACGAAAGAAAGAAAGCAAGCGCGACGGCATCGGACGCTTCTGTGCAGTGTAGGTGTACGAGTAGTAGTAGTTTATTTGTGCAGTACGCGGCCAGCTGGTACCACGAGGACGTCAGAGGCCGTAACTGGCGTACGTGTACCATTTCACACTTTTGGCTGATCGGCGATCGCGCCCGTATATTGTACACGTACGTTTCGTGCATTACTTTACTTGGCAGCAGCGAGCAGTTGTTTTCAGTTTGAGATGCCATGGTCCATGGATGGATCCAGAGAGAGCGTGCAAAGCAGAAAGTTTCGTTCGTTCATTCACTCCCCTTTTCTTTTCGATTCCCTTTGTCAGTTTGTTGTGCAACGGACTGTACATGGTAACTTAAACACCCATGATGACTGATCGATCGATCCGTCGTTTTCTTCGTAGTAGCTGCTCGCTGACACGACGCGTGCAAGCTATAGGCTGTTGTCCTCTCCCATGATCTGGGCTCTCTGATGAATCTGGCAGCCAGAGACCAAGCTCATCTTGTTGCATCTGTGTCCTGCAACTGCACCATCACGGGCACCCATGAATCCAGCCAAAGTCGGCATGCATGCATGCAGTCAGGAACCAAACCATCTTTTATGTAACCAGCTGATTTCATTATTACAACCACAGCCACCTGCATTGTCCGCATTTTTCTACCTGGTAACCATGAGTATAATTACCAAGTACTAAATGCATATTCAACACCGGTTAAAAAAATCCAGTCGTTACAAGCACACAACCGTGCCGTACTACCGTGGTAGCAAAGATCACATAAAGAGAACTGTGCCGTACTACCAGTCGTTAAAAGCACACAACCGTCCCTTCTTTCAACTCTCCTTTTTCTGTCTAAAAGAAAAATGTGGTGTGTGGCATAAGGAATTTTTCTCGATGGGTCTAATAAGAAGGACGACCCCATAAGCACTACATGGCCTTTTAAATTCTTTTATTAATATACTGTGCTGTAACAATAAGTGACTTTCGGAAACGACAACAACGTTATATGAGACAGGGACAATTCATCATTTCCTATCTGTTCGCTGTCATGATGTTTGCAAATTTTGCAGGGCACGTCAGGAGAGCATGTGCATGCTACACATCTGCTCGCTCACGAGCAACCCGATGAATCCAACGATTTTTCACCAGATTTAGTACAAACCATGGAAACCGGCATGATGTTCAGGATCATTAGCTATACAATGTTTCAGAATTCAAATCCAACATTTTTGGTACGCTCAAAATAAGAAAGCCCGGTTACTCCAAATACAGGACGTACCAACCAGAACAGATGTAGATTCAGATCATTCAAAACTGATAAAGTTTTTGGTACAAACTATAAAAATGCGAACCATGACTGAGATGTGCAGATTCTAGCGGAGCTAGATACCTCAAACAAAACGCCTGTGAGAATTAGAAGTTCACCTTCAGCATATAGCCTCTAATAAAATGACCCTGCAAGTAAAATCAAACTGGAGGGAGAAGAAACTCAGCGTAAAACTTCGACCGTCGGGAAAATAACTATACATACAGGGATGCACCACAAGGACTCCACGTTAAGAATTATTATTCCATAATAATACACCTGTGAAAAATTTCCATGTGTAATAACAATGAAATAAGTTGACAACAGAGGCCCATCGATAGCCCAACACGAGAAAGCAGCGGACATGATTAGTCGTAGTTGGGCTAACAAATGTACAATCCTGTGAATGCAACTTCCAAGCAGAACAATCAAAGTCATCATCATAAACAATATACATTTGTGTGGTGCAGCTGTGCATGGGTGTGCGTCCGCGCACAGTGTATCAGCCCTCCTCGCCGAACTCCTTCGTGAACCTCTCATGCACCTCCAGGTCCTTCTTGCTAACTGTCGGCCTCTGCCTCGACAGGACCTTGTCAAAATCCGTCCTTGAGATAGGTGGTGGAAGAATCTACATTCAAAAAAAGAGACCTTTACCTTTGCAATTCAACTGGGAGGGCCTCTCTTAACACTGCAATGGAAGAATCGGCATCTTTTGTTACCTTTGCAGCGAGGCCTTTGGATGCAAGCTCCTGCATGGTGGTCTGTACAGCGCCCGGTTGCTTTGGTCCACATGGCATCCACATGTCACCGTCCGCCTTGAAGAAGAACATGGCATCCTGTGTTTTGCGCACAGGTTCAAATAACACATCCTTAACCTGTTAAAGAAACAAGTATCAGATTCCATTGCATAGTACGGATACATGAGACTAGTAATGACAGATGCAGAAGTTCAAAATTACTTACACAAACAGCAATATCAGAACCAGAAAACCCATCTGTTCGACGGGCCAAGCTCTCGAAATCACTTTCAGTTAAGCTGTGTGGTGTATCCCCGAGATGGACCTGTACGAATTGAAGGTTCCAAAATGTTATCCAACGACTGTCACCATGGAACAGGACAAATTTAGTTATGTTGCAATGGACAACTGTCTGCTAACCTTAAACATATGCTGCCTTGCTTTCAAGTCAGGTAGCGGAATGTAGATACGCTTGTCAAATCTTCGCCGCACAGCCTGCAACAATGAACGTGTCAACGGACAAAACAGTGCTTCACAAGATAATAGGGACTTTCCTCTTCTTTTTTGCAAAGTTGTATACAGTGCAGAATTGTATTAAGTTTTTTTAACCTGGTCCAGAGCATATGGCGTATTCGTGGCAGCAAGAACGAGAACTTTATCATCATTATGACCAACACCCTGAGAATCAGGTACGGAAAAAATGACCATGTCAGTTTAACTCAAAAAAGGCCTAGAACGCAGTTCTGAGATTACGAAAACAAATCATCTAAACAAACAGAAGCAGAATCTTCAGACGATTTCAGTTCTACTTTTCTGTTACATGTAAAAACCTTGCTACGTCAGAAGGCTATCAAATTCACTCGTAATTATGGTGGCCAGATAATGTACTAATAACAGCAAAACGTTGGGAGTTCCATCAGGTAGATTGTATACAATCACTGGATACACGATTAGAATTTTCTGAGTTGAAAATTTGACATAGTATAGTGATGACTTCTACAAATACTAGGATCAATTTTAAAACATAGTGTAACATTCAAGCTAATTATGTGAGTTCAAATAACATAAACTAGCTTAGATACATTTCAAGGGTGATTTTGGATCCAGATGACAGTATCAGAATCATTTGCACTGACTAGCCAATTCTCCACGACCCAATAAGCCTGGTAACATATCTCTGGAGCTAACAACTTGGCCAAAAGAAAAACAAGAGAGAATTTCAAATTTCTTCTTTCTTTTTTATTTTATTATTCCTCCACTTAACAGTAAAGGTAAATAACATCACTGATCACTCATAACTCTGGACACTAGCAGTCGATTGCACATTATCACAATTCTAGGAATAACAGCTCCAATTCTTTGCCAAACAAGAAAGTTTAAATACAGGCCCCCCAGGACTGGCCAGTTGCTTGCAAAAACAATTTTTATCCCTCTTTTGTCTAAATTCACAGCATTTCACATTCTCCATGTCCACAATTTTAGCACCATAACCATCATAAGCATGGTTTCAAAGGTGACTAGGCATCCAGGTGAGAGCTGGGATCGCCTGGACACCTAGGTGACAAGGAGCCACTGTTCGCCAAGGTGAGCCGGGTACACCTAGAGGCCTAGGCGACACTTTGAAACAGGGATCCTAAGCAGAACATATCCAGCTAAGCAAATGCCGCACGGAAACAGTTTGCAACATTGAGACCTCACCTGCATTTGTACAAGTAGTTCAGTCTTGATTCTCCTAGATGCTTCACTTTCATTGCCTTCTCCACGTTGACCACATAAAGAATCAATTTCATCAATGAAGATAATGGAAGGGGCATTTTCACGAGCCATTTGGAAAAGATTCGCAACTAATTTCTCACTTTCACCCATCCACTTTGAAACCAGATCTGAAGAAGATATACTGCAGTAAAGCAATGGCGTAAAATTAGGATACAGCATGAAAAACAAATTGTAGTAGATATCAGTATTGCTTTACTGCAGTAAAAATATGCAAGTCTGGTCAAACTTATATATACATGCAATGTGGCCTTAGCAGTTCAAGCAGACATATATATACATTCAAGGTCCAAGGTAGCCTGTAGCATGTAAAGTTACTAATTGTATGTTATTATCTTTTGAACCCACACTCATTTGCACAGTAGAGACGCCTGGAAGGCAAAATTAAATCCTGGGAGAATACAGGTTGTTGAAATTCAAGTTGTTTGCATGACCTGGCTAAGCTACATATCTGCAGTGTGATTAAGTCAGAATTTGGTACTTGGTTTACTATCGTGGAATAGATGAGACAAACATTGATTTGCACACATAGTCGCGTACATAACTGACCAATTAGCTGTTATAGGACTATAGCTCATGAATATTCCACTTCCTTTTCAGTAAATTCGAATGTCTGTAAGATACTGCCTTTATTTCAAATATGACATAATTTTCCCCCGAACTTCTACCAAATATAAGGTGACATTCTTTTCTCATGTGTTCCCCCTTTCTTCTCCAGGTACATTAGTGATCATTCATAATAACTACAACCACTATTACCTCTATCCTTCTATCGAACCAGCTTTATACCTGTGTTGCATCAAAAATCGTCTTATGCAAAAAAATGCGGGGAACAAAATCAGTTTTCAGTCTGTTAACAAACTAAGGACCTGCTTGGATACACATGGCTAGTTACTAGTTGGGACTAAAAATTAGCCCAGATTAGCTATGATTGGATAGCTAGTTGGCTAACATTTAGTTGAAGACTTGGCTAAAAAATTAGCCCACCTATTAGCTCTCCTGTTTGGATGCACTAGAGCTAATTTTGGCTAATTTTTAGCTAGCTAGTAATTAGCCCTTGTATCCAAACAGGCCCTAATGAATGTCTATGGTGACGGTAAATACTAGGAATATTTGTTCCTTATAAAATATGAGCAACAAATGGAAACTCCACATTAACCATATGCTCGAAAAGTGTAAGCTCTCTTCAATTTTGGGATCCTGATGGATTGCACGGAAGGTGTAGGCTATATATAATAATTAAAATAAATATATAAGCTACTATTGTAGGGCACACCTTTCAAGCGACAACTTTCCTAGTTTTGCAAAAGTTATTCGATTTGAACTAAAAGCTCTCTCGCCTGCATCAAGCATCAGCATGCAAAATTTTTTTTTTTTTGAAAACGCAAGAGACCTGCGTTTCATTGTATTATAGAGAATGAAAAAGGGGGGGTCCCCAACAGGATCCTCACTCATACGGGGACCAAATATGAATGAGGCGATTACACATACACAAGAATAAGACCCATAAAAACAAACCCGACACGACCTTAACTAGAAGGACCTAGTCTGAACAAACCTAGCCCTTCTAGCTTTTTCGCACCATCCAAACACCAAAGGATGTGCTCATTCTTCAGCTCACTCCAAATCAAGTTAATCGAAGGTGAGGCCCCCTCAAAAACACATGCATTTCTATGTTTCCAAATAATCCAGGCCCCAAGAATAATTAGAGAATTCACTCCTTTCCTGTGCTCCTTGTTAACTCTGTTAATAGTCTTGCGCCACCAATCAGCAAAGCTTAGTTCGTTATGGTGGGGGACACAATCTGCTAGGTTCAAAATAGAAAATAATCTAAACCAAACTTGTCTTGCCACCACACAAGATGTTAACAGATGTTGTATTGTCTCATCTTCTTGATCGCATAGGGGGCATTTATCCGGATGAGAGAGGCCCCTCTTAGCGAGCCTGTCTGCCGTCCAACATCTATTACGGATTGCCAACCACATAAACATTTTGCATTTGCTTGGGGCCCAGGACTTCCATAACCGATGCCAAGGTTCAAAGGTCACAAACACCACGTAAAAAACGCTTTATAGGCAGATTTGGAAAAGTAGCAACCACTTGAATCTAGCCTCCATGTGTGACGATCCTCTTGGTCGATTAAGGTAAATCCCAAGAGACAATCCCATAGCTGCAAGAATTCTCTAATACCAGTCCAGGAAAAGGCCTCCTTGAATATCTCTTGGCCATTGCACATTGGTGAGAGCTGCAGCCACAGTCCGGCTATTGCGAATTCTAGGAGAAACACAAGCATAGACAGATGGCGCAAGATTTTCAATCGAACACCCGTGAAGCCACCGATCAGTCTAGAAAAGAGTATTCTGACCATTCCTAACCTCACTCATGACTGCAATGGCAAAAAGGGCTAGCGAGTTAGAGTGCGAAGGCAGTTCCAGATCAGACCATGGACGATCAGCTTTAGTCTTTTTTAAACCATTGCCACCTGATTTGTAAAGCCCAGGCCATCACCTCCAAGTTGGGTATGCCCAAGCCACCAAGATCCAATGGTCTCATGACCTTCTCCCAAGCCACCAGACAACAACCTCCATTAGCCTTATCCTTTCCTTGCCATAAGAAGCCCCTTCTGATTTTGTCTACTGCCTTGATGAACCATTTCGGGACGCTGATGGCAATTAACAAATGAATAGGCATGGCAGAAAGAACACATCGGACTAATGTGGCACGACCAGCCCTGTTCATGAGAGCTGCTTTCCAGCACGGGAGTTTATCAGCTATTTTCTCAATCCATGGCATAAGGTCCCTCTTAAGAAGCTTTTTGTTTGACAGTGGTAAGCCCAAATACTTGCATGGGAACACCGAGATAGTATATGGCAGAATATCATGAATGGCTGTCAAGGACTCTCTTGCATAACCGATGGGGATGATGTTACTTTTCTGAATATTGGTATGCAACCCTGAAGCGTCACCAAATACCTTGAGAATATCTCTAGTGACCAGCAACTCCTCTTCAATTGGCTTAATAAATATGGCAACATCATCAGCATACAGAGAAAGTCTTTGTCCAGCCACCCTTGGGGATAGCAGCTGCAACAGCCCCTCACTTGCTGCCTTTACAAATAAACTGTTCAGCACATCCATCACTAAAATAAAGAGCATGGGGGATAAAGGGTCCCCTTGTCGAAGACCTCGCTGATGATGTATTAGATCTCCCGGTTCTCCATTCAACAAGATTTGAGTTGATGAAGAGGATAACAGATTGGCCACCAAATTGCGCCAAGAATTTCCAAAACCCAAATGTTGCAGCACTTCTAAGAGAAACGGCCACGACACCGAATCAAAAGCTTTGGAGATATCCAATTTAAGAAAGAGGCTAGGCACCTTTTGTCGATGTAGCACCTTAACTGTTTGCTGCACTAGAATGAAGTTATCATGAATGCATCTTCCCCGTACAAATGCACTTTGATTAGAAGAGACTAACGAGTCCAATAAGGGGGCCAGCCGATTAGCAAGAATCTTAGTTAAAAGTTTACCGAAGCTGTGCACTAGGCTAATGGGGCGAAAATCTTTCGCAGCCACCGCATCATTCTTCTTCGGAATCAGAGTGATATAAGCTGCATTTAACAGTCCAAGCCTCCTTGCTTGACCTTGCTGAACCGTGATAATTGCCGCCATGAGATCTGCTCTAATTACCTGCCAACATGCCTTGTAAAATCTGCCAGTATACCCATCTGGACCTGGGGCTCTATCTGATGGCATAGACTTGATAGTTTCCCAAACTTCTTCCTCCATGATTGGATTATCAAGAGCTGACAAATCCATAGAGTTCCGATGAAAGAATTGCAGGTCTAAGGACGCAGTTCGGATCGGGGCTGAACCTATCAGATTATCATAAAAATCATACAATATCCTATGTTTATCCTCCTGGGAAGTGACAGTCCGATCACCATCTATGAGTTTGGAGATAAAAAATTTTCTCTTCCGAAAAGCAGCCTGCTTGTGGAAGAAGGATGTATTAGCATCACCCTCCTTCAGATACCTGACCCCGGGAACGAAGTCTAGCAACAGTTCGTTCTAAAGACGCTAACTTCAGGCAAAGTCGCTTCAATTCCTTTCGCAGCCAGTCCTCTCCAATGGATAGAGTCCTCCTATCTTGGGCCACTTCCAGCCTATGCAACACTTCACGAGCTAGAGCAAGTTGAGTTTTTATGTGTCCAACTCTTTTTGCACCCCAGGATTGCAAAGCACGAGTTAATCGCTTCAGCTTGATGGAGAAACATTCCAGAGGGCAAGATGTCTGAACTGGTTCATCCCAAGAACTCTTTACCATGTCAAGGAATCCAGGAAGGCGTGTCCAGAAACTTTCAAAATGAAAACGCCTCCTACCCTTGACACCAACTTTAAGACCAAGGACAAGCGGACAGTGATCAGACATTTCAGTCGCATGGCTTTGTAATATACAGTTAGGGTATAAGTCTTCCCAATCTGTAGTACACAACACTCTATCCAACTTGACAAGAGTGGGGGAGGCTCTTTCATTTGACCAAGTATAACGACGACCCAACAGAGGTATCTCTTTCAGTTCCATCTCATTCACAAAGCGACGAAATCTTCCCATTAGTGCCCTATTGATATTATCGTTGTTTTTATCTTCCGAACTGTAAATCATATTAAAATCCCCAGCAAGCATCCAAGGTCCAACACAAAAACTCCTAACTTCACGCAACTCATCAAGGAAAGCAGGTTTCTCTGCATCTTCGTGAGGACCATAAATTCCAGAGAACCACCATGGCTGCTGTCCATGATCCTGGAATAAGACCAAAACTGAATGCCTATGCACTCGATAATGTTCAACATTGGATGATCCATCCCGCCAAGCTACCAGAATCCCTCCTCTTGTTCCTTGAGCTGGCAGAGCGACAAAGGAACTATAGTTCTGCCCCAAAATAGATAACACATCACGCTGGGAATATGAGATAATTTGGTCTCTTGCAAACATACTATCATCGGCTGACAAGACTGCACTACTTGGTGAACCATATCCCGGTGGCTTTTGTCATTGAGTCCACGAACATTCCAAATTAAAATACTAGAAGAATCCATAGATAACAAGATTGGATCGGCCAACTACAGGAAATCAAACAACAAGAATGTCATCTGCAGCCCGCACTTCATCGCCAGGAGGTGCATCCCACCCGAACAGGGCAGCCAATGCCTTCAGATGTTCCCTGGATAGAGGTTGGTCAAACAAGGTGGCGTAGTGTTCCATGGTGACAACAGAAACCCTTTCTTCACCATCAGCAAAGCCTAATTGACGGCAAACTGATACTGCCGCACTATGATCAGCTGTTGTTGGAGGAAGATTAGCAACACGGTGGCTCTGCGTCTTGGCACAAAGTTGGATGGCGGATCTTCTTCCTTCTCTTAGGAACCGGGGGGCGGCGGGGATAGCGCGTCCACCGGTTTAACCACCTTGAAAACAAAGGCAGCAATTGGGGAGGCCAAGCGGAGATGACATGACAGGTTCGGTGGAGCAGGAACCGCAGCATCGGAGACCAACACGCCCCTGACGCCACCAACAGGAACTCAAGAGCTTCCGACGACGGGCGGAGACACGGGCCTGCATAAACGCCCTGGATCGAACGAGAGGAAGTTCAAGATGGCGAAAGCGGGCCTCACCTTCCACACCCGCAGGACATGGCTGTTGTGAGGCAAAAGAAGAGGACTGCACATTATCGTCCACCAAGGTGACAGGAGGAACCATGCCGACAGAAATCAAACGCGTGCGAAATGCAGACGGAGACATGACCACGCCATCATCAACGCACCCAAGCCCCCGAGGGGTCTGGTGCGGAGACACGGCCACGCCATCAACGTCCGCCTCCTCGGCCACGGCTACCACGTTCCGTCGAAGATCAGGGAGCGGAGCCACAACCACGTCGTCCCCTTCAAAGAACACGCATTAAATCGCTGGAATAAGTCTTGATAACGGAGGGAACGCCGGGTTCCAAAGAAACTCCAAAGGGGGCGACCATCGGCGAGGAGCGCAGAGCCGCCAGACCGGGCATCAATAGGGATGATGTCCGTGATGGAGAAGCCGAGAGATCGGATCGCTCAATTGGCCATCAAGAACGGTGAGGTGATTCTGGGCCTGAATGCACGAGACTGATAGATATCCTTTCAGGTACTTGGGCCGAGACAGAGCCCACAACCCCAGAGCCGAACTCCACGCAGTCATCCCCACCGATTTGTGCCGCACCCGACATCCACAACTGAAATCCCGGCATGCCTGGGATCACTTCCTCTTCCCCAAACCGTGGCATAATGACCAGGGCCGCCATATCATCAATTACAGCCGGCAGAAACGAGGCGGGCGAGAGAATTGAAGGCGCCTGCGTCGCCTCGGGCACAGAGCGAAGCGAGCCATCAACCGGCTCGACGCAGACCGGGCCCAGCCGCCGATGCACAGGGACCCGTGTAGCACCATCAATGGAGGCACCGGAATCAGGAGCTGAGGACTCCGGTGGATCAGGTTCGTACCGCCGGCGACGTCGCCTACCATGGCCAGGATCATCTTGCGGAGGAGGCGCGGGCGGAACGCCGTTCATCCCTGACAGCGGAGCCACAGAAACTGCAACTTTGATTTCATAACTCAATGCGCGCTTCAAATCTTCATCATGCACAGGGGGCTCGACGATGTCTAAGTCCATGACCGCCGGGATGAGCTCTGGCTTGGAACACCAAGCCTTGAGCCGAAAGGACGAATAATCCCGCCGATCGACCGTATCAGGATGGAGCTCACAAACCCAGCACCATTCATCAAGCAGGTGCTCCGCCGTCTCGAGCTCCTAGGCGTGCGCCGGTATGCCTCGCAGCTCGACGTCGACAAGCGAGGGCAAGACCACCGCGGACGCATTCTTGAACCGGGACCAGCGTCGGAAGTAGAGTGTGAACGACGGCAGCAGCAGTGGCCGCCCTTCGTTGTAAACTCGAATAGCTGTAGGTTCGTCGGGGAGAACTAGCAGGCCATCATCACGGCTCAGATGGTGAAACTCCAGCGACTCAACCGGGAGTTCATAGCGACGAGCAAGATCATCCACCAGAACATCAACCAATAGAGACACCAAGTCTCCAACGATCGCGACCAAGAGCGCCTTGCATAGCTCGTCCTCGGCCCTGGCCATCCTAGCCGAGCGGTCGAGGATACGTCGGTGCCGGGCAAGAACGTCAGCAGAGGGGGCCTGAACACCAACGTTGACAGCAGCAGCAGGATCGCCATTATCATCATCAGCCTGGCTAGGAGACCCGCTCTGTCCAGCAGCGCCAGAACGCCGCTGCTTCCTGACACGGCGTCGACGTCGCCTGGACGTACTGTGGTCTGCCGCAGCACCAGACCCATCCAAGCCGGGCGAGGTCTCCGTGACCACCATCTTCTTAGCGCCCAGGTCCTTGGGCGTTGCCTTTGGCCGCCAGACAAGGTGTCCCCGAGGCGCTGCCGAGAGTAGAGCCTGTCCACGACCAACACAGCTGGACGCACGATGCCCTATCTCGTGGCACTTGAAGCAGCGAGGACCCTCACGACAGACGGCGGCGCGGTGAGAGGTTGCAAAGCAGTTGAAACACCTCCCTTTGAGGTCCTCTGGGACTAGCCGACGGGAACCGCGCGACTCCTTCAGGCGCTTCTTGCGGGCATGGCGGCTTTCGTAACGCTGCCACCCGGACGCGTCAGGTCCATCTTGGACGAACGCCTGACGAGGCCGCGCCAAGAGGACGACCTTCGGTGGCCGTAGAACCTGCACCTCCGCCGGCTGCGACAAGGGAGATGATGAGGCGCCACCAGATAGCAGGACCTCGCGATACAACGGGGCGGAGGGGGAGCCACCCGCAGAAGAAGACGGGCTAGCGTCGCGCCACCGCTCGCCTTTGGAACGGCCAACCTGGGACAGCGGAGAAGGGGAGGAGCCCGGCACCTGGGAGGAGAGGGGAGCCTGCGGATGCACGGCTGAGAGGGTGGCCGTCGGGCCAAGGGCAGGCACCGACGTGGGGCAAGTGGAGGAGGAGGTGCCGGGAGGGGGAGGGGTGGGAGCGAGAGTGGCCATCCTATTCCTTCGCTGTTTTTTCAGCATGCAATTTTCAGGAAGCATGCATTTTGAATAGTCTTAATATGTACGGTGTTAATTCAATAACATGGCAACAATTGTCTCATAACAAGATCTGAATCCATAACATAGCTGAGATAGGTCAATTTATTTTTAATAACACAACAATGTCTATAAATGTCACATGTGCAAAGTGCACTCGCAACAGTCTTAACAGATGAGAGTTCGAGCAAAAAAATATTCACATTTCATGAAGTATAGTTCTTCAAATTGGCTGTAGATGATATAAAAAAAAACACTTCAAAAAGGCATGTTGGCATTTTTGGCAACTTTTTTATACCCCCAAAATAAAATTTGATGGTGCTCCATGATCTTGTATTCTTGTTTGCAGATTAAACACTTCATATTTTGACAGTTTTACTCATATGGTGAAAAAAATCTACGGTTGCACCACGAACCGTAAGTAAGATGCATTATCCTCTGTAATGGAGCTAATAGAAAAGCAGGAAACTGTACCATTAACACAAAAGCTGTACAAAAATCAAAGAAAGTTTCGATGCAAACTACATGCCTATGCCAGTCTATATATTGCATTGTAGAACAAGTTTCAATAAAAAAGGATTGGTACCCAATTCCTTTCAGGTGAAATAGTTAAGTCTTTTTTTATGAATAGCCCATACAAATCCATCACACCCTTCCATAGAAATCAAAAGTTTGTGTAGTTCATGTGAGGCATGGTGTGTACTGTTCTCAAACAAAATAATCTATCCCCCTGAAACCAAGAAAAAGTGTGATGCTACAAATGAAGAGTCATGTGATGACTCTAGATACTAAACAAATGTGTCAGGGATGCCTAAAAATTCTTAATTTGGCAGACCGCAGACACTCTACTAGGCATACAACTAGTAGCGCCGAGGCAAAAGTTGAAAAAACAATCAGAGTTCAAGAGTGGTGCAGATTTTGTTGTCACTGATAGGCGAATAGATAAGATAGATATAGTAAGAACTCAGTCGTATGACAGTCAAAGGAAGCATAGCAAGATATGCACCAAAAGCCTATAACAGTTTTAATTTTAAACTCCAAGCATAAAAAAAACTTCTCTCTAAAAGAGCAAGTAAAGGGAACAGGCGCCATGATGAATATACGATTAAAAAAAAAAAGGGCGTACCCAGTGCAGAGAGCTCCCGCTCTGTGCGGGGTCTGGGGAAGGGTGTCAGTGGCAAGCCTTACCCTCGCCTGTGCAATGCGAGGAGACCGCGACTCGAACCCGGGACCTTCCGGTCACAGGCGGTAAGACTCTACCGCTTGCACCAGGCCCGCCCTTCTATGATGAATATACGATTATCTACCTGAAAAACGTTGAATCAGCCTCGGTTGCGACGGCTTTTGCCAAATAAGACTTTCCTGTTCCAGGGGGGCCATACAAAAGAAACGCCCTCCAAGGCTTCCGCTTGCCTAAGGGATAGCATTCTTCATTAGTACATACTAGTTGACAACACGAAGATATCTACACTTCCAATGAGTTCAGACATATGATATTTTTCCATCAATTATGTACTTACATAAACAAGGACACACTAGTTAACATTAACTGAGAGAAACAAAAAAAACGAAGAAATGCTTTGGTGATTAAAGCAAAAAAAAAAAAAAAAAAAATGCACAAAGGCCAAAATGACACACAAGTGACCATTCAAAGTTGAAACTAAATTTTTATCAGGTCAAGCAATTCTAGATTTGAATCAAAGTAGCCAGGCATAATCTTTGGTACACAACTAGCAGAATAACAGGAATGCATATATTCTCAAAATAAAATATTTGATCCCTTTTGAATTTTGAATTGAACAGACTTTCAGTTCACACTTTTAACATGAAAATGGGATTGTGGTTTTACTCCTAATTGATATTAATATTATGTGTAGGTTATTTAACATTTAGCGATACTCTAGAGGAAGATTGAGCAACCAAAAAAATCATGCAAGGAAATGGTCTTGTCCAACAACATAAATTATCATCTAAAAATGAAAACCGGAAAATCATAGCACCAGTTATCAATCAATCAAATATTCAATAATCTCTATCGACAGCAAACAACGTTATTCATTCACTACCTAACAGTAACAATGGATAGTTGGATCAACCCTAGCTCACCCCATCCAGTTTAATAAGTACAAAGATCAGCAAAGCCTTTGCGGCCCCATAACGATTGCAATCACCAAACCTTTATCAGGATCAAAGATAAAAGGAAAAAAAGATAACGCTTTTAGGTACCGTCGCTCACCCGTGAAGAACTGCGGGAACTTGACGGGCAATATGACGGCCTCCTGCAGCGCCTGCTTGGCGCTCTCAAGGCCGGCAACGTCGTTCCACTTGACGTTGGGCTTCTCGGTGATGATGGCGGAGTTGAGCCCCGTCCTCAGCTTGGACTGCTCGGAGTCATCTCCTCCGTTGCCCCCGTCCCCGTCCTTGCCCTTGGTCTTGGGGCGCGTGGCGACGGCCGCGTCGCCGCCGTTGGCCCCCGGCCCCGCGCCGCCCTCATCGAGGACCGCCCGGATCTCCTCGGCGCGGCGGAGGTACTCGATGAACTTGGCGTTGATGGCCTCCTTGATCTTGGGGTTCTTCTCGTACTTGAGGTGGGTCTTGAAGTACTCGAGCGCGTTCATGTAGAGAGGGAACGCCTTGACGTAGTTGCCGGCATTGTCCTCCTGGACCGCCTGCTTCACGTACTCGATCGCCTGCTCCTTGAAGTTGCTATACATCGGGGTAGGCCCAGAGGCGCCGCCTCTGCGGCGGGCACCCGCGGATCGGAGGGGGGATCGGCTGGATTGGGCTCCGCGGCGGCTGATTCGGGAGGGGAGCGGAGGGGCGGCGGGCGATTGCTTGGTGCTGGGGTTTGACGCGGTGAGGAGACGACGGGATGCGCAGGAGGAAAGGGGAACGAAGACGAGACGAGGAGGGAGAGGAAAGGAAAAGGGCTTGTCACGAAGGAAAGAGAAAGCTGTTGACGATTTTGACTAAGGACCCTTCCTTTTTTGGTTTTTCTGATATGAGTACCTTGTGATGGTTTTAAGTTTCCCAAATGCTTCTTTTCGCAAGAACGTGCGGAGACGCTTTAGTATCGTGGATGCACTAGAATAGAAGCAAAATAAATTGCAGATGAACACATGTTGCTGTTGCTGCCACCGGAGATGAAGAAATCCGCGACACTAGAGTTTGGGGTTTCGAGGATTTCCATGCTCTCCGAGCTTAGAACGAAACTTTCAGGGAGGATGCACGAACCGACATTGGTGGTGGTCAAGACAACGGCGGGGCGGTGGGAGAGGTTGATTGGGGCAGTGCCGGCGGCAAGGGCGACGACCAAAGAAGAAGAAGGGGTTATGATTAGTGTGGCGTTGGTGGAGAGTGGCGGGAGAGGCAGCGGTTCAGCACCTGAGCAGGGGAGGGGTTGAGGCAAGGGCGCTCGCATCGTATCTCAAGCAAAGAGCTTGGGTCAGGGGACATGGTCGAGAGTGGCGACGGAGGCGACATCGACGTAGTCAGAGCTAGGTGGGGTGAGGAGGTTGCGGGGGAACGTGGGAGGAAGGAGGAGGCGTCCACACAAGGGGAGGAGGCGTGCAAACGGAGTCCTCAGCGCCTGCACACGTGAACGCAGGCCATAGTAAAGTCCTTTTAAGTTTTAACGTATTGGAGTCAAAACAATAATAAATTGTCATTTTTTTCTTCTTCGTGTGCTAAACGTGCAACCTAGGAGAAAAGAGCACGTAGCATTCATTTGCATATCTTGATTGTCTAATGAGGTTTATAATGTATAATTTGGTTTTGCAATAGTCATGCAATCTCAAAACAACTCACAGCTTTTCATGATTCAGCCCCCATTTAGCGAGGATTTGGTTGCTTGAAGAAATGTTTATGGAGATAAACTAGTTATGATTCCTATGATGGACATGTTTTTTATTTCTACTTCTAACTATACGTGCGCTTGGTAGAGATTTCTCCAAACTACTTCTCTCTAGAAACAATCAAAATCTCTAAATAGACTAAGGCCTTGTTCAGTTTCTCCCCCTAAAGTTTACTCTCTATCCCATCGAATATTTGGACACATATATAGAGTATTAAATATAGACTAAAAAAACTAATTGCACAGTTTGCGACTAATTGACTCTATTCGGCTGATCTATAAGCCGTTTGTGCTGATTTATAAGGCTGATTTATTGGGAGAGAAAAATATTATACAATGGCTGATAAACCGGCTTATAATGGCAGCCGAACAGAGCCATTCACGAGACGAATATTTTAAGCCTAATTAGTCCATGATTTGACAATGTGGTACTACAGTTGAAAGTACAACCAAGCCTTAATTGTGAGTTTTTGTGATAATGACCACGCAATTAGAGAATTAATGAAATTTATCGAGATGACAAATAGGAAATTTATATTCGAGGATGCTACACGAAACAGAGGAGCCCCCAATTACAAATATATATGACTTCAAACTCAAAAGAAGTTTAAAATTCTTTTATATCTTGAATTTCAGTATAGGAAAAGCCGTACTATAAAGGGGGACACAATGCTTAAGCTAATATGTGCTACCAAGTGCTCAAACAACCATAAGCATCCTCAGATTCACAGCCAAGACAGTCTACACTTTACTATTACCCTGCTGTCTTTGCGTGGTGCGGCACTATCGCACTTGAAGAGAGGCACTAACGCACTTGAGTCACGGCATAAGGAAGTTAGCGCCTATGCTGACATCCCCAGATGGCTCAAGACGTATTAAACGGTCTCGCCCGACCCCTTGGGTGCAGGATTCGTCTCGTCTGACCCCAAGGTCGTAGGATCCATCTCGCCGGACCTCTTGGTGCGGGCTTCGTCTCGCTCGACCCCAAGGTCGCGGGATCCGTCTCGCCCGACCCCAAGGTCACGGGCTCTGTCTTGCCCGACCTCTAGGCAACGGGCTTCGTCTCGCCCGACCTCGAGGCCGCGGGCTTCGTCTTGCCTGACCCCTTGGGTGCAGTGACTGTTGAGGGCTGGTGGTATATATACATTTCTCTTTCCTCTCCAACGGCTATCTACGATTTAAGTGACCATTAGAGGCTGGGGATATATATATATATCTTTTCCCTTCCTTTCCAATGGGTGACCTGTCTCTTCTTCTTCACTTGAGCACATCCAAAGCAGAGCAAGAGCTCTCTCTCCCTTCCTCCATTGTTAACCTCAAACCCTCAAGCAAATCCATTGATTTCCCCATCAATCCTTGAGGAAAAAGGGTCCCTAACTCGATTAGATAGCAGCTCCATTAATTTCACAACTCTAAAGAGCACTTGGTTCACGTTTTGGCCGGCGGTTGTATTTGTTACTCTTGGAGCTTGGCTCCTAGCCGGCTAGAGCATCGTTCGTGGAGCTTGCCAACTTATGTGGCAGCTTCGGAAGGTTTGTAACCATCCCTTGAAGCTAGTAAACTCACCCATCATCTCAAAAGTTAAGTATCTTGACTTGAGAATGAGAAAGGGTTGAAAAGCTCTAAGCCTTAGTGGCTAACCTCAATAATGTGGAGGTAGGCAAGCCTTGGTGGCGAGCTGAACCACGGGATAAATCATTGTGTCACTTGTGCTTAATTTACATTACTTGCATGACATATTGTGGTTGAGGTGATTTCTAGTTTTTTTGTCGATCTACTTATGTGTGATGTTTCTACCACTCCTACATCTTGATCTGTGATTGTCATACCTGCAGTAAGCTAAGAATTTTCTTCGATCTAAGTTTTCGTTCATCGATTTTGAACTGTGACTCAAAGTTGTCTGTACGTGCGGCAGCGCCACTATTCTGGTCCGACGGTGCCGCAGTCCAGCAGTGCTGCCCTTTAGAGCGGTAGTGCCGCAGGGTAAATTTGATAAAAGTTTGAGTGTATATTTTGATAGGCCTATTCACCCCCCTCTAGGCCAACTAGAGATCCTACAAGTGGTATTAAAGTCATGTTACCTTGTGTGCGCTTCACCGCATGAGGCATAGAGCCCGGGAGAGGATCTGATGTTGTGAAGCCCATCAACGTTGATCTAGAGGACGTTGGGCTGCTGAAAGGTCCTAATATGGCTAGAGGGGGTGAATAGCCTATTTAAAAATCTACAAACTAACTATAGCAATTTGATTAGTATAACAAATAGTAAAATGCAAACTTGCTCTAGCTCTACAAGGGTTGTAAGGCACCTATCCAATAATTCTAGTTGCTATGATCACTAAACACACAATTTGCTATGTCATTACTCACTAAGAGCTCTCACACTTGCTACATTAAAGAGCTCCACTAGATGAACTTAACTACAAAGCAAGCTCTCAATTCTAGCTACAATAAAGAGCTTGCTACAACTAGTTTGCAGAAATATAAATGAGTGAATAGGATGATTATACCGCCGTGTAGAGGAGTGAACCAATCACAAGATGAATACAAAATCAATCACTGGGAGAATACCAAATGGCAAGAGACAACTAATTTTTCTCCAGAGCTTCACGTGCTTGCCGGCACGCTAGTCCCCATTGTGTCGACCAACACTTGGTGGTTCACGCGGCTAAGAGGTGTTGCACGAATCTCGTCCACATAATTGGACACCGCAAGAACCTACCCACAAGTGAGGTAACTCAATGACACGAGCAATCCACTAGAGTTACCTTTTGGCGCTCTGTGGGGGAAGGCACAAGACCCCTCACAATCACCATGATTGAAGTCAGAGACAATCACCAACCTCCGCTCGACGATCCTCGCTGCTTTAAGCCGTTTAGGTGGCGGCAACCACCAAGAGAAACAAGTGAATCCCACAGCAAAACACGAATACTAAGTGCCTCTAGATGCAATCACTCAAGCAATGCACTTGGATTCTCTTCCAATCTCACAAAGATGATGAATCAATGATAGAGATGAGTAGGAGAACTTTAGCTAAGCTCACAAGGTTGCTATGTCAATGCAAATGGCCAAGAGCCTGAGCTTGAGCCGGCCATGGGGCTCAAATAGAAGCCCCCACGAAATAGAACCGTTGGCTCCTCAGTCCACTAAAAAAAGGGCGACCGGATGCGCCGGTCAGATCGACCAGACGCTAGACCCTAGCGTCCGGTCGTGCGATGCATGCCACATGGCCCCTGCTTCAAATGCTGATCGCCCGATCTCAACGGTCATCAGTACATTTAAGTTGTGACCAGACGCGCTGCTTCGAAATGACCGGACATAGGACCTCAGCGTCTGGTCATTTGCAGTAAGCATCCAGAGATAATTTTTCACGATCGGACGCGTCCATCACCCTTGACCGGACTCACCCAGCATCCGATCAGTCACCCTCTTCATTGTGTGCTGCCACGTCAGCAGGACCAGACGCACCCCATCAGCGTCTGGTCACTAAGTGACCTAGCATTCGATCAAAGACCGACGCCAGCGTCTTCACTGCTTCCACTGACCGAACACAGGACCCCAGCGTCCGGTCACTGCATGACCAGCGTCTGATGCACTTTGTGAAATCATGTCTTTTCTGTACATGGCGCCGGTGGAGTTTCGAACCCTCGCTCCCAAGTGCTAAACACAATGTGTATCACCTTTGTGCATGTGAGCTAGCATATTTTCACAAACATTTTCCAGGGTGTTAGCACTCCACTAGATTATAAATGCATATGCAGCGAGTTAGAGCATCTAGTGGTACTTTGATAATCACATTTCGATATGAGTTTCGCCTCTCTTAATAGTATGGCTATCGAACCTAAAATATGATCACACTCGCTAAGTGTCTTGATCACTGAAACAAAAAGGCTCCTACCACTTATACCTTTGCCTTGAGCCTTTTGTTTTTCTTTCTTCTTTTCCAAGTCTAAGCCCTTGGTCATTACCATGGAATCACCATCATCATGTCATGATCTTTATTTGCTTCACCACTTGGAATAGTACTATGTATCTCATAATCACTTTGATAAACTAGGTTAGCATTTAGGGTTTCATCAATTAACCAAAACCAAACTAGAGCTTTCAATCTCCTCCTTTTTGTTAATTGATGACAACCCTTACACAAAGATATGAATTGAGATTTAATTGAATCCACGTTGCTTGCCCAAGCATATTTACCATGTGTAAAAGGATATGGACAAGTTTCATGAATCCCATATGGTAGCAATTGCTCCCCCTACATATGTGCTAAGAGTTTGGATTGAAGCTTGCACATTTGCTTAGATAGGAAATATAGGAGACAATGTCTACCAAATGATGCTAAGGTATAAGAGATGGACCTTTGAAGCGTGATACCAATCAGAGTGCACCAATATACCATCCTTAGCACCATTAGTAACTAGACATACACAAAAATTAGAATACCCCATGAGATCAACATTACAAGCAAGTGTCTAGTTTCCATAGAGTGAACATAAGTCTAGTTACTTTAGCCTATGCATGCTAGTTTTTCATTTCACCATTCAAGCATATAACTAGCATACACCACACAAGCATGGATATTGAATTTTAAAACTTGTGCCATGCAAGCAAATATATGAAATGCACATTCAAATGCAACATACAAGTTTATGAGCTTGCTCCCCCTACTTGTGTGCATTTGATTGATCCCCTTATAATGTCAATGTCATTTCATTTGTTTTCTCCTCCTATCTTACTATCTTTGTGAATTTCTCTCCCCCTTTGTCAACAATTAGCACAAAAGGCGAGCTCAAATTATAGATAGGTTGGGGTGAAATCATGTGAAATGAGGATCATTTTTTCAATTTGGTTCAATCTAGATCACTTGTAAAAGATATTTAACTTGGTTTGATCCAAGGACAAGCTTCTTCACACCTTCAAATAAGGGTTATCTTATACCATATTGAGTTAAACACTTATAGCTTATTTTCTAGATCAAATATTAGGTTTATAAGCCCACAAACATATCATATACTACCACTAGATCATTTCAAACATACAAGCAATAGTGGTACCATACAAGCATCAAATTCATTTGATTTTCATGAATGAGCCTAGGACATGATAGGAATGACTAGATGCACTAAATAAGTCCTTAGCAATGGATGGATGACATGTCAATCAACTTTACCTTGCTTTGCTCGAAGGAGAGGCATGTCATAATGGGAGGGTGCATCAACACATATTGGAGAAGTTAAGTATATTCAATTCATTTCTTAGCTTGCAAAATCTCTTCTCATCAAGTGGCTTGGTGAAGATATCGGCAAGTTGATCTTCGGTACCCACACTCTCAATGCAAATGCAAAATCTCTTCTCATCAAGTGGCTTGGTGAAGATATCGGTAAGTTGATCTTCGGTGCCCACACTCTCAATGCAAATGTCCCCTTTTTGTTGATGATCTCTTATAAAATGATGGCGGACATCAATGTGCTTTGTTCTTGCATATTGAACCGGATTATTGATTAACTTGATTGCACTCTCATTATCACATAGCAATGGCACTTTCTTAAACTTGATTACAAAGTCACTCAAAGTAGCCTTCATCCAAAGTAATTGAGCACAACAACTACCGGCCAAAATGTACTCCACTTCGGCGGTTGAAAGTGCTACACTATTTTGCTTCTTTGATGATCAAGAAACAAGTGATCTTCCCAATAGTTGACATGTGCCTGATGTGCTCTTTCTCTCAACTTTGCATCCCACATAATCGGAGTCCGAATATCCAATCAACTCAAATCTTGCTCCTTTGGGATACCACAATCCAACATTTTGTGTATGCTTCAAGTACCTCAATATTCTCTTTATTGCCTTCAAATGACTTTCTCTTGGTGAGGCTTAAAATCTAGCACACATACATACACTAAACATCACATCCAGCCTTGATACGGTCACATAGAGTAGGCTTCCAATCATAGACCGATATATCTTTTGATCCACCATGTTGTCACTAGCATAACTATCCAAGCTTTCACTTGTCCCCATTGGTGTACTAATAGCTTTAGCATCATCCATTCCAAACTTCTTGAGCATGTCCTTGATATACTTGCCTTGACTCATAAATGTGTCATTCTTCATTTGCTTGATTTAAAGACCAAGGAAGTAACTAAGCTCTCCAATCATGGACATCTCAAACTCACTTGCCATCATCTTGCCAAACTCTTTACAAAAATCTTGATTTGTTGACCCAAATATGATATCATGAACATAGATTTGCATTACAAACAAGTCATTTCCAAGCTTCTTGGTAAAGAGAGTGGTGTCAACCTTTCCCATCCTGAATCCCTTAGAGAGTAGGAAATCCTTCAATCTCTCATACCATGCTCTAGGTGCTTGTTTCAATCCATACAAAGCCTTTCTCAACTTGTAAACATGGTTGGGTTCCTTTTCATCTTTAAAACAGGGAGGTTGCTCAATATACACAAGCTCATTGATGTACCCATTGAGAAATGCACTCTTCACATCCATTTGGTACAACTTGATGTTGTGGGCACAAGCATAGGCTAATAAGATTCTAATTGCTTCTAATCTTGCAACTGAGGCATATGCTTCTCTAAAGTCAAGACCTTCAACTTGAGTGTAACCTTGAGCCACTAATCTTGCTTTGTTCCTTATTACTATCCCATCCTAATCTTGCTTGTTCCGAAAGACCCACTTGGTTCCAATCACATTATGATCCTTAGGCCTCTCAACTAACTCCCATACTTGGTTTCTTGTAAAGTTGTTTAGCTCTTCATGAATAGCATTGACCCAATCAACATCCTTCAAAGCTTCATCTATCTTCTTAGGTTCAATGGATGACACAAATGAGAAATGCTCACAAAATAAAGCCAATATTGATCTAGTTTGCACACCTCTTGAAATATCACCAATTATAGTGTCCAATGGATGATCTCTTGCAACATTGGTTGGTTGAAGCACTTGCACTTGATTGCTTGCATTTGATTGATCACTTGGTTGAGATGATGAACTAGCCACTTGTTGTTGATCTTGCACTTTGTCATCACTAGTACTTGCTTGAACTTGATCATGAGAACCATTAGCTTGCATATTTGAGTTAGAGAGCATTTAATTCTTGTCATCTTCAACATCAATCACCTCTCTAGGCCTTATATCACCAATGTCCATGTTCTTCATTGCATTGATCAATTGAGTGCCTCTTACATCATCTAGATTCTCATCTTTCTCTTGGAAACCATTTGTTTCATCAAATTCCACATCATAAACCTCCTCAAGAGTACCACTAGCCAAATTCCAAACTCTATATGCCTTGCTAGTTGTGGAGTAACCAAGTAAGAAACCTTCATCACATTTTTTTTCAAACTTGCTCAATCTAGTGACGTTCTTCAATATATAGCATTTACAACCAAAAACCCAAAAGTATGCTATGTTGGGCTTTCTTCCATTCAATAGCTCATAAGGTGTCTTTTCCATCATGGGGTGACAATAGAGTCGGTTGCTATAATAGCAAGCCGTGTTGATTGCTTTGGCCCAAAAAGAATGACTCACATTGTACTCACTCAACATTGATCTTGCCATGTCAATGAGTGTTCTATTCTTTCTCTCAACAAGATCATTTGATTGTGGAGTGTATTTGGCCAAGAATTGATGTCTAATTCTAAATTCATCACACAACTCATCAATTCTAGTATTCTTGAATTCACTATCATTGTCACTTCTAACTTTCTTGATAGTTGTTTCAAACTCATTGTGAATGCCCTTGACAAATGATTTAAATGTTGCAAACACATCACTCTTGTCAACAAGAAAGAACACCCATGTGTATCTAGTAAAATCATCCGCAATCACAAATTCGTATTTGTTTCCACCAATGCTAGTGTATGTGGTTGGTCCAAATAAGTCCATGTGCACCAACTCAAATGCCTTAGATGTGCTCATCATGCTTTTCTTATGATATGTGTTACCAACTTGCTTTCTGGCTTGACATGCACTACATAGCTTATCCTTCTCAAATGTGACATCTTTCAAGCCTCTAACTAAGTCATGCTTGATCAACTTATTTAATTGTTTCATTTCAACATGACCGAGCCTTCTATGCCATAACCAACCCATGCTAGACTTAGTGATCAAACATGTTCAGAATTGAGCTTCTCTAGCATTGAAATCAACTAAGTATAGATTCTCATATCTAAATCTTTTGAATATCAAGTTAGAGCCATCTACACTTATGATCTCTACATCATCCACACCAAATATGCACTTGAAACCAAGATCACACAATTGAGCTACCGATAATAGGTTGAAGTTTAAGCTCTCTACTAGTAGCACATTGGAAATGCTCAAGTTATTGGATATTGTAATCTTACCAAGCCTTTTGACCTTGCCTTTGCCATTGTCACCAAATGTGATACTTTCAATCCCATTGCTCTTATTCTCGTTGATTGAATTGAACATTCTTGGATCCGGTCATGTGTTGTGTGCACCCACTATCAAGCACCCAATGTCTTCCTCCGGCTTTATAATTGACATACAAAAGAAGAT
The DNA here is from genome assembly GCA_904845875.1 of Miscanthus lutarioriparius. NCBI lineage: Eukaryota > Viridiplantae > Streptophyta > Magnoliopsida > Poales > Poaceae > Miscanthus > Miscanthus lutarioriparius. The sequence continues at coordinate 101,806,272 of CAJGYO010000005.1, forward strand.
CAATTCTTTTTAGGTACCCAAACTTGCTTGGGTCCTTGAAGGTTAGTTACCAAGGTCTTTGGTACCCAAATGGCCTTCTTCTTTGGGCCCACAATTGGTGTACTAATGAACTTAGCCTTCACACCATTAGCACCCTTAAAAAGCATGTAACAATAATCAAATTTAATTGAGAATACAATAGATTGCTTGTTCTTGTTAGTCTTGCAATATTGCTCTATATGCCCAACTTGCTTGCATCTGTTGCAAAACCGACCATTGTCCTTCACAAAGCTAACTTTGGGAGTGACAAAGGCCGCCTTGCCTTTCTTGGGGGTATAGCCTAATCCCTCTTTGTTGAGAGAAAATCTTTGGCTACCCAAGCATTTTAGCAAGCGGGCATCTCCACCATAGGCATTGCCTAAGGCACGAGTGAGCTCATTCACCTTCTTCTTGAGGGTCTCATTTTCCACCATTAGTGAGGTATCACAAGTGAGACCATCACTCAAAGGTGAAGTTGAAGTGCTACAAGAAGGGTTAGTGGAAGCAACTACAATGGGCTTATAAAAAGATTCATCAATAATATCACATGTTAGTCCCACATCACAAGACACAATCACTTGCTCCTTCTTGGCTTCCTCCTTCTTGACTTGCTCAATGAGAGAGGAGTGAGCTTTTTCAAGCTTAGAGTGAGCTTTGCCAAGCTTCTTATGGGCTTCTATTAGCCTCTCATGAGTGGTATTGAGCTCATCAAAGGATTGCTCAAGAAATTTGACTTTCTAGTGTAATTCTTTGCACTCCTTTCTCTTCATCTCGACGCAAGTGTACACTTGCTCACACATGTCCAAGAGCTCCTCCTTAGTGTACCCCTCCTCCTCATCATCATCATCACTCCTACAAGCATCACTTTCACATTCATCATCATCACTCACATCATATTTTACCTTGGTAGGCTTTGCCATGAGGCATGTCGATGGAGTGTCGAAGATAGAGGGCTTGTTGTTGATGGTGATGCTTGCTAGTGCTTTCTTGATAGATTTCTTGCCATCATCACTAGAGTCATCACTATCCAAAGAGCCATCACTATCCCAAGTGACCATATATCCTCCACCCTTCTTTTTTTGGAAGGTCATCCTCTTCTTCTTCTCCTTCTTGTCCTTCTTGTGCTTCTTCTTTTCATCCTCATCATTGTCACTATTGTAGGGACAATCCGCTACAACGTGATCGGGGCTCTTGCAATTGTAGCATCTTCTCACATATTCTTTGCTTTTGGTGTGATCTCTTCTCTTTCTTGCGCCATACCCCTTCTTCTTCATGAATTTGCCCATCTTGCGCATAAAGAGAGCCATGGCTTCATCATCAATATCACTAAGATCATCATCATCACTTGATTCTTTCTTGGACTTGCCCTTGTTCTTAGATGATGAGCTAGCCTTGAATGCTACACTCTTCTTCTTCTTATCTTCATCTTCCTTCTTGTCATCCATGTCAACCCCTTTCCTTTCCGCACGGTATGTTTCTTGTGTCATGACCTCACCTAGTACTTGGTTAGAGGTAGTCTCCTTCAATCCTCCTCTTATAATAAGCAATCTCAACATCTCAAATCTTAGAGGTAAGCACATCAAGAACCGATAAGAGACATCATCATTCTTGATCTTCTCTCCTAATGCCTTCAAATCATTGACAATTACTTGCAATCGATGGAACATCTCCAGAATGCTCTCATCTTCCTTCATCTTGAAGCTTTTCAACTTGTCATTGAGAATATACAACTTGGCACTCTTCACCTCTGGTGTGCCCTCATATGTTTCCTCCAATCTCTTCCACACCTCATTAGCTCTCTCACAATCCTTGATTTGCTCAAACACCTTGGAATCAATGGTATTGTATATGGTGTTGAGAGCCATTGTATTACATTGCTTGTTAGTCTTGTCTTGGTTGGTGAGATTGTCGGGATCAATGATAGCATAGTCATTTTCGGTCACATCCCATATTTGATCATTGATTGAACCAAGATACATCCTCATATTTCTTTTCCAATAATCATAGCTTGTGCCATCAAAGAACGGTGGTTTGCCCCCCACATGGTTGAACACAACTTAAGCCATAATTTAACATCGAGGTTGTTAAGCCTTCAATCAAACGGTGACCACAGCTTCGATACCACTTGAAAGGTCCTAATATGGCTAGAGGGGGGGTGAATAGCCTATTTAAAAGTCTACAAACCAACTAGAGCAATTTGATTAGTATAACAAATAGCAAAATGCAAACTTGCTCTAGCTCTATAAGGGTTGCAAGCCACCTATCCAACAATTCTAGTTGCTATGATCACTAAACACACAATTTGCTATGTCACTACTCACTAAGAGCTCTCACACTTGCTACACTAAAGAGCTCCACTAGATGAACTTAAACTACAAAGCAAGCTCTCAATTCTAGCTACACTAAAGAGCTTGCTACAACTAGTTTGCAAGAATATAAATGAGTGAGTAGGGTGATTATACCACCGTGTAGAGGAGTGAATCAATCACAAGATAAATACTAAATCAATCACCAGGAGAATGCCAAAGGGCAAGAGACAACCAATTTTTCTCCCGAGGTTCACGTGCTTGCCGGCACGCTAGTCCCCGTTGTGTCGACCAACACTTGGTGGTTCGGTGGCTAAGAGGTGTTGCATGAACCTCGTCCACATAATTGGACACCACAAGAACCTACCCACAAGTGAGGTAACTCAATGACACGAGCAATCCACTAGAGTTACCTTTTGGTGCTCCGCCGGGGAAGGCACAAGACCCCTCACAATCACCACGATCAGAGCTGGAGACAATCACCAACCTCCGCTCGATGATCCTCACTGCTTCAAGCCATCTAGGTGGCGGCAACCACCAAGAGAAACAAGTGAATCCCACAGCGAAACATGAATACCAAGTGCCTCTAGATGCAATCACTCAAGCAATGCACTTGGATTCTCTCCCAATCTCACAAAGATGATGAATCAATGATGGAGATGAGTGGGAGAACTTTGGCTAAGCTCACAAGGTTGCTATGTCAATGCAAATGGCAAAGAGCTTGAGCTTGAGTCGGCCATGGGGCTTAAATAGAAGCCCCCACGAAATAGAGCCGTTGGCTCCTCAGTCCACTAAAAAAGGGCGACCGGACGCGCCAGTAAGATCGACCGGACATTGGACCCCAGTGTCCGGTCGTGCGATGCACACCACATGGCCCCTGCTTCAAACGCTGATCGCCCAATCTCAACGATCATCAGTACATTTAAGTTGTGACCGGATGTGCTACTTTGAAGTGACCGGACGCAGGACCTCAGCATCCGGTCGTTTCCAGTAAGCATCCAGAGACAATTTTGTACGATCAGACGTGTCCGATCACCCTTGACTGGACTCACCCAGTGTCCGGTCAGTCACCCTCTTTATTGTGTGCTGCCACGTCAGGAGGACCGGACGCACCCCATCAGCGTCCGATCACTAAGTGACCTAGCGTCCGGTCAAAGACCGACGCAAGTGTCTTCACTGCTTCCACTGACTGGACGTAGGACCCCAGCGTCCGGTCACTGTGTAACCAGCGTCTGATGCACTTTGTGAAATCCTATCTTTTCTGTATAGGGCGCCGGTGGCACCGTCATACTGTCCGCACTCTACGGGCAAACACTCTGACGGTGGAGTTTTGAACCCTTGCTCCCAAGTACTAAACATAATGTGTATCACCTTTGTGCATGTGTGTTAGCATATTTTCACAAACATTTTCAAGGGTGTTAGCACTCCACTAGATCCTAAATGCATATGTAATGAGTTTGAGCATCTAGTGGTACTTTGATAACCGCATTTCGATACGAGTTTCACCCCTCTTAATAAGGCTATCAAACCTAAAATGTGATCACACTCGCTAAGTGTCTTGATCACCGAAACGAAAAGGCTCCTACCACTTATACCTTTGTCTTGAGCCTTTTGTTTTCCTTTCTCCTTTTCCAAGTCCAAGCCCTTGATCATCACCATGGAATCAACATCATCATGTCATGATCTTTATTTGCTTCACCACTTGGAATAGTACTACCTATCTCATAATCACTTTGATAAACAAGGTTAGCACTTAGGGTTTCATGAATTAACCAAAACCCAACTAGAGCTTTCAGCTGCATGACACCGATAGCAGTGAGCTTAGCGCCTCTACAGCGAGCAACTCCACGCTCCTGCAGCTAGAGGCAACCGATGCCGAAAAGCTCAAAATGAAGAAAAAGAAGAAGAAGAAGGGCGGCTAGAAAAGAGAAAAGAGAAGCAAGAGAGAAGAAGAAGAAGGAGCAACAGCGGTTAGAAGAGAAGAAAGTAAGAAAAGAAGAAAGAAGTCTCAAGAGAGAAGCTAGAAGAAAAAGAAGAGAAGCAAGAAGGAAGAAGGAACAAGAAGCAAAAGCCTCCAATGCATCTTCAAGTGAGCTATCTAGTAGCTCCGAAGATGGTGATGATGATGAGTCCTACCAAGTGCATAGCAAGAAGGAAAAAAGGAAAGGGCAAGAGGAATGACGATAATAAATATGCCGCCATATCCTTTAACTATTATTCTATGTCTATGACTAACTATGATCGCAAGCCTTTCATCAATGTGCCCGCGGACAAGTTACCTCATTTTGATGGGACTAATTTTGCCAAGTGAAAGCACTCGATGAGATCCTATCTTATAGGTCTTCATCTCGGTATTTAGAAGGTTGTTTGCAATGGATTTGAGCCACCGGTTGATCCCAAGAATTCAACCATGGAAGAAATGAGAATCATCCACCTCAACGGTCAAGCTACTAGTGTGCTACTTAGTGCCTTGGATGGTGATGAGTACAATAGAGTGATTGATGTGGATGTTGCCAAGCAAATTTGGGATACTTTGCATCTTGCACATGAAGGGGTTGATAAAAGTGAGAAAGACAAGAATTAATTTGTTGATATCCAAGCTCAACCGATTTGTTATCTTAGATGGAGAAGGGCCACAAGAGATGTTTAATAGGTTGATGACAATGGTGGGCAAGATTAGAGGCTATGGTTGTGATGAGCTAGATGATCATAAAGTTGTCAAGATTATGTTGGAAGCTTATTCACCTAGAAATGAGACCGTAGTCACTCTAATAGAGACAAGAAGAAGTTTGAGTACTTCACACCAAATGATGTACTTAGGAGGATCTTGACCTTTGACATGCAAAGGGAAGAAGCAAATGAGAGGAAGAAACTTAGAGAATTGCAAGCAAAGTTAGAGGGCATCAAGATCAAAGATGTAGCTCTCAAGGCCAACAAATCAAACAAGCAAGGCTCTACAAACAAGTCCAAGATCAACCAACAAGCTTCAACTAGCAAGCCCAAAGCAAGCAAGCAAGTTTAAGAAAGAGTAGAGACCACATCATCTTTAAGTGAAAGTGAAAATGATGATGATCAATATAAGAAAGTTGATGATGTTGCTCTCTTTATGAAGAGGTATCACAAGGGGCTAAAGAAGCAAGGCTACAAGGTAGTGAAGAGAAGCTTCTCAAACAAGAAAAAGAGGACATGCTACAATTGTGAAAGCACTGATCACTTCATTGCCAAGTGTCCATAAGAGATCAAGGACAACAAATACAAGAAGGACAAGAAAGAGGAGAAGGCCGACCATAGAAAGGGAAAGAAGTACATGGGAGAGACTCACATTGGGCATGAATGAGACTCAACTAAAGAAAGCACAAGTGAAGGGGATGAGAAGGTTGCAACTATTGCTATTCACAAGTCATCACCTACACCAAGACTCTTCAACGATATGTCTAATGATGACTACTACTCCCCTCATATTTATCTCATGGCAAAGGGTGAGAAGGTAAAATCCAAATCGAAGGCCAAATCTCCTCCACCTCCTAGTGATATCTCTAGTAATGATATTAGTGATAGCTTTAGTGATGATGAATCTAGTGATGAAGAAATAAACATGATAACTAAAAATTTGGATGGAAAGACCAAATTATTTATCACTAAACTAATGGAGGATCTAGAGAGTGTCCAAGCCAAGCTAGAATCTAGAGAAGAGACTCTTATCCAACAAGAGGATCTCTATATTGCTAGCAAAGAAGCTCTTGCATTAGAGAGAAATAAGATGGAATCCTTGCGCAAGGCTTTGGCTAAAGAGCAAGAGGACCATGCTATCACAAAAAAAGCAAATAAAGCTCTCAAGAAAAAGTATTGTGATTAGATGAAAAGCACAAAGAACTTGAGATACAATATAGCATTCTTTGGGATAGCAACTCACATCTCACTAAGGCAAAGGAAACCTCTACTCTCTCCACTAGTCAAGGTTGTGGAAAATGTTTTAATCTTGATTTGAATGCCTATTCCACTAACCTTGCAAACATGGAAGCTATGGGAAAGAAGATTGCTAGGCTTAATGAAGTCATTGGAAAATGGTGGATAAGTGTGATCCAATCCAATGACAAGAAGGTTGATGAATCAAAAGGGCCACAATTCAAGCAAGAAAGGCATCCCTCAATCAAGCATGGGCTTGGACATACAAAAGGAGCCAGGACAAATGGAAGAAGGATAGTGAATGGCTATGAGTGTGTGCAGTTTGAGAGGAAGGGCAAAATTAATATAGATCAGCCTGCACAAACCATGGCAGTGCAGCATTCCCGAGCAGTAGTGCCACACAGCGGTAGTGCCGCAGTAAAGGAATACTTCTATTTGGGTTCCTAAAATTCTTGTGACTAACATGCAAGGACCCAAGTCAAATTGGGGACCTAAATCTAGTAACTAAAATTATTTTGTAGGCATACTCCTCTGGTGGATCAAGTTGGGTGCTTGATAGTGGATGTACAAATCATATGACCGGAGAAAGGAGTATGTTCTCATCATATTCCCCGATGACGCACTCAAATGAAAATATTATCTTTGAAGACAATTCAAAGAGGGATGTGATTGGTGTTAGTAAAGTTGCTATAACCCTTGAGCATTCAATTACAAATGTATTACATGTTGATTCATTGAGTTACAATTTGTTATCTGTTTCTCAATTTTGTGAGATGGGCTACAATTGTCTCTTTTCGGATAAGGGTATGGAAGTCTTTAGAAGGGAGGATTCCTCTCTTGTCTTTACGGGTCAATTAAAGAATAAGCTTTACTTAGTTGATTTCAACAAAAGTAAAGCTAAGCTTGAGACTTGTTTAGTGGCAAAATCTAGCATGTGTTGGCTTTGGCATCGCCGACTAGCCCATGTTGGGATGAGGAACTTGACCAAACTTCTAAAAGATGAACACATTCTTGGACTAACAAATGTTTACTTTGAGAAAGATATGATTTGTAACGCTTGTCAAGTCAGAAAGCAAGTTGGAGCACCTCACCCACCAAAGAGCATCGTGACCACCAAGCAACTGTTGGAGCTAATACGTATGGATCTCTTTGGACCGGTCGCCTACCTAAGTATCGGGGGTAACAAATATGGTTTTGTTATTGTTGATGACTATTCCCGTTTCACTTGGATATTTTTCTTGCACGACAAGTGCCAAGTTCAAGAGAAGGTGAAGATATTTGTTAGAAGAGCTCAAAAGGAGTTCGGTCTTCCCATCAAGAAAGCGAGAAGCGACAATAGGACCGAATTCAAGAATACTCTAGTTGAGGAGTTTCTTGATGAAGAGGGCATCAAGCATGAGTTTTTTAACTCCATACACCACTCAACAAAATGGTGTAGTAGAGAGGAAAAACCGTACACTCATTGACATGACAAGGACAATGTTAGATGAGTACAAGACGCCGAACATCTTTTGGTGTGATGCCGTCAACACCGCTTGCCATTCCATCAACCGCCTCTACCTACACAAGAAGTTGAAGAAAACTTCATATGAGCTTCTAACCGGTAGCAAGTCTAAGGTGTCTTACTTTAGAGTGTTTGGGTGCAAATGTTTCATACTTAACAAGAAACCCAAAATCTCTAAGTTTGCACCTAAAGTTGATGAAGGTTTTCTTCTTGGTTATGGATTAAATGAGCATGCCTACCGTGTCTTCAACAAAACCTCCAGGAGAGTTGAGGTTGTGGTAGATGTGACATTTGATGAATCTAACGGCTCTCAAGTGGAGCAAGTTGATTCAAGTGTTGTAGGAAAGGAGGATCCACCATGTGAAGCAATCAAGCAATTGGCTATTAGTGATATTAGACAACAAGAAGATGAAGTCACTGAAGTGGTGGTTCCTCATGTTGCTGATGCACCAATTTCCGCTGACGTACCTGATGCTACACTGCAGCAAACACCTGTTGCAACTCCAGAGCATGGCAGTGCCACACTTGAGGGCGGCAGTGCCGCACCTACACAGTCAGCAGCAACTGATTCGACTCTAGCTCATGGACAAAACCTACAACCCATATTTGAGCAAGATGATGATGAAGATCTAGAAGAAGAACAAGAGACCATTGAGCATCTAAGACTAAAGCAAACAATATAACAGGATCATCCCGTTGATAACATCCTTAGGAGTCTTCGAAAAGGGGTAACAACTCATTCACATTTAACAAACTTTTGTAAATATTATTCACTTGTTTTCTCTTTGGAGCCTCTTAAGGTAGAACAAGCACTTGGAGATCCGGATTGGGTGATGGCCATGTGTTGGGTTCATAAACCTGGGGTCCCTCGGGGACCCGCTTCCACGCCAAGGCTTGGCCCAAACTGATAACGCACAACTCATGGGCCGGCCTAAGTATCAGAGCGACAGGCTTGGGGAGTAATCCAATCTCCAACTAGAAGGTCAGGCCAAGGAGGAACAGCGTCTGTTTTCTGACTCCGGCCCACCTCTCTGACCGGAGCGCTCGCTTCGGTCACCAGCCCACCTCCGGACGGCCTCTTCGACCGGAAGGCCTGGCCAAAAGCGCCACTTCCGACTTTGACCCTGCACTCTCCGACCGGGGATACGCCCAGCCCCTGCTCACCGCTCTTCCCTGACTGGCATGATTAGAGCTGACTGGGATCAATCGACCAGGGACGCCCGCTCGATAGGGACCAGGAGACATGCGGAGAAAGCAGGGCAAGGCGCACAAGTCAAACCACGATACCAGGGACCATACCTTGTACACCTACAGAAACAATACTCTACAACCGCACTGACACAAACAATGCTGTAGGCGCCTACATTTCCCCTACAGTATTGTGGGCGCCATTAAACTCCCATACGGTAAGGCTCCCCCACATGCCTCTGGGCATCGACAGTGTTGTGAGCGCCAGGATTTACCGTACCGAGTGCACATGGTGAAACTCCTCACATGCCTCTGGGCATCAATAGTATATGCAGGTACCAACATCTGCCATACCCAAACAAGACGATGGACCTCCCATGTGCATCTGACATGCAATAGTGTTGTGGGCGCCTACCATCATCCTGTACCCATCGGCATGGGCAACAAGGCTTGAAGCATTCGTACTCTCTCCCTCTCACTTGTAAGGCCATCCCCTTCATTTATAAAAGGGGATGCGCTCTCTCCTAATAGAGCAAGTTAACCAAAGTTGATTGAAGCTCAGTCCCTTTAGATTCATTAGATCGACCAAGTTCACTAGTCCACAACCGTAGAACCGCCAGGTTCGAACCTCAAGCGCACGCTTGAACACTTAGCTCGTAGCGAAGTTCCTATCGCTCTCGGCCCTTCCGACCGGACCTCTTATAGACCCCATCTTTCTCATTCTCGTTTGTAACCCCACTGCAAACTTCGAGCACCTAGGCTTAGGAATAAAGTCACCGACCGACTCAAACTAGACGTAGGCCATGTTGTCTAAACCAGTATAAACCCTGTGTCATTGAGTGCTAGGCCACCTCCGATCACAACGTATGGCAAAACTACAAATATTTACATGTTGGCCACTTTCTGCACCGACAGTTGGTGCCGTCCGTGGGGAGGACGCTGTATGTTCAACACTTTTTGGTCATCGGATGGCCCACTTTTCTGCCACCCTCGCCGTGGCAGGCTTAGGCGATACGATTCGCTTCGGCTCGCTCAAGTTTCCCGCTCCCCCACCGGTTGGGATGTGGGTTCCACCCGTCTTCAAGCCATCCTAGGCCTTCCTCTTCGGAAGCCTAGACTTCATCGCCGACCGGCTCGGCGTACTACACCTCCGCGAGGAGGCACTCGTTCTGGCACCCATCGGAGGGGCGCCCTCCATCGACTCCGGGACGCACGACTTCAACGATGCGGCATCTGCGCTTCATTCCGAGCAAACTCTCTGCTCAAACCCCACTATAAGTAATATGCGTACTGTTATTTACTCTTTATTTACTATCTCCCACCGATCATCGGAGGGACCGTATCGCCCACACCACAAACACCATACGATCGGTTCCCCTATGGCCTCGTGTCCTCCGCGGATACATACGCTCGGGGGCTCCGAAGGATGCTGGCGCCATCCCCCCTCGCATCCGAATTCATGGGAATGGTAGGCTACGCTCCTGCTGCTTTCCATGAACTCTCGGATGACGAGGGCGAGAGCGACGGTTCCAGCATCGGCGACGTGGCACCCTGCCACCGTCCGTCCCAGGAGTGCACTATGACGGATGCTCTGGGATAGCCACTGGTGGTTGTGGAGTCTACGCAGACTCACACCCCTCTAGACCCGCGCGTGGGAGCCCTCACGTCTGCGCAAGCGCACACCGAGGAATTACGACAATGGCGGCAGAACCAGCCGCCGCCTGCACTGGCGTAGTCGGTACAGCACGTTGCGCCCCATGCGCATGGCCCGGTGGGTGGCGCTCGGGGTCACACCTGTCAGGTCCAAGACAATATCAAGAACGAGGGGAACGATCTCCCACAATTTGCTCGGGCTGGCCGGAACATCGCTTCTGCACGGTGTTCCCGAGCCCGTCGACCTCCAGGAGCGGGCAGTCTACCGAAACCTCTGGGTTCTAGTAGAAGCCACCGTCGTTCAATAGGCGGAAAGCTCCACGTTGTGACTCCGACACGCGCCCTCTCTCCCCACCGGGGGAACGGGAATGCGCTAAACGGATCGCTCCATTCGCTCGCCACTATAGTCGTCAAGCGCAGCTCGGGGGGCGACAGCCGTGCCACGGTCTGACCTGGCGCCTGCTCCACACCGATCGCTGGTACACGAGCAGCCCGATCCGCACCAGAACACTCATAGCATCGTCAGCAACTGGCATCGGGCCCGACACGATGATGATGTCCACCGTGCGGTGGCAAGAGCAGGCGACACGGATCTCGGCCGAACCATCGAGGGGAGCGGTGAAACGCGCCCTAGGCGCGATCACCGGCCAGACGATCGAAGTCCTAGCCCTAAGGGCCCGGGACCATAGGCCTTCATCTAGCATATCCGGAGAGCACCGTTCCCGCGGTGTTTCCGACCACCCACCAACATCACCAAATACACTGGGGAGACAAACCCAGGCATTTGGCTCAAAGACTTTCGGCTCGCCTGCCGGGCCGGAGGAGTGGATCATGACTATTTCATCATTCAATATCTTCCCATTTGCGTGGGGGAACATGTTAGGGCATGGCTTGAATTCCTCCCGCACGACAGCATCCATGACTGGGCGGACCTCAAGAGGGTCTTCGTCGGAAATTTCCAAGGGACGTATGTCCGCCCTAGAAACTCTTGGGACCTCAAGAGCTGCCAGCAAGAGCCCAGCGAGTCCCTGCGGATTACATCCGTAGGTTCTCCCAATGATGCAACTCCCTCCCTAATGTCATCGACACAGACGTCATCAGCGCATTCCTCTCTGGGATGAACTGTGAGTCCCTGATCCACAAGCTTGGCTGCCTGAAACCCCGTACCACCCGCGACCTGCTCGACGTCGCCACTAACCACGCCTCTGGCGAGGAGGCGGTCAGAGCGGTCTTCAGCGGAGGCTGGGACAAAGGCAAGGCCAAGTGCACGGACGAAGACAAGGGCCCCTCCACATAGAGGGGCAAGAAGAACAAAAAGGATCGGCGCCGATCGGACAACACCACGATGGTCGTCGTGGTTGATCGCATGGGCAAGTAGCCCCAACAGGGGCTGCCTGACCACTTCAACAAACTCATGGACAGTCCGTGCACCAACCACGCCTACCCCATCAAACACCTCTATAAGGACTGCGAGCTCCTCAAACATTTACTCCGATAGGCCGGCGGGCCAAAGGAGGGAGACGACAGCCAAGAAAGGAGGCACGACAGGCAAGGATGGAGATGACTTCCCTGAACCTGAGGAGTGCATCATGATCTTCGGTGGGTTCGACGCCATCTAGACGAAATGCCAGCACAAGGTGTGCTAGAGGGAGGCATGCACCGCCGAGACGGCCGTCCCCTCCTTCCTCAGCTGGTCGGAATTTCCGATCACCTTTGATCAGAGGGACCATCCCTCCCACATCATGAGACTAGGATGCTGCCTTCTCATCATCGACCCTATCGTCCGCAAGAAGTGCCTCACCAAGGTGCTGATGGACGGAGGCAGCGGCCTCAACATTCTCTATGTCGACACCGTCGACGCCATGCGCATTCCCCGGTCGGAACTCTGCCTAGCGGGTTCTCCCTTCCATGGGGTGATCCCGGGAGCACAGTCATACCCACTCAGGTAGATCGATCTGCCCATCACATTTGGTAAACGAGCCAACTTTTGCTCGGAGGTCCTCACCTTCAAAGTGGTGGACTTTCTAGGGTCCTACCAGGCTATCTTGGGGCATCCATGCTACGCCAAATTCATGGCGATCCCCAACTACACCTACCTCAAGCTAAAGATGCCAGGACCAAATGGCATCATCACTGTAAGTAGTGCCTTTTCTCACGCCTTCACCTGCGACTGCGAGCATTTTGAGCTCGCCACCGCGGTCGTCAACTCGTTCGAGCTCCCATGGCTCAGGGAGTCGTCAACCCCAGCAGTCCTGGACTGCAACAAACCAACCTCCTCAACAGCCTTCCACCCGCTCGAGGAAACCAAGGCGGTGGGTGTCGACCTCACCAACCCAACCAAGACGGTGCGGATCGAGACCCAACTCTCGGCCAAATAGGAATGCGAGCTCGTCGACTTCCTACGCGCCAATTGCGATGTCTTTGCATGGCAGCCTTCTGACATGCCGGGCATACTGCGGGGGGTTGCTGAGCATGCACTGCGTCTCATCCCAGGCTCAAAGCCTGCCAAGCAGCTCCTGCGTGGCTTCGACGACGAGAGACGCGGGGCAATAGGTGAAGAGATCGCCAAACTCCTGGCAGCTGGATTCATCAGAGAGGTATTCCACTCTGACTAGCTTGCCAATCCCGTTCTTGTTAAAAAGAAGACCGAGAAGTGGAGAATGTGCGTTGATTATACTGGCCTCAACAAAGCGTGTCCAAAGGATCACTTTCCTTTGCCGCGCATAGACCAGATAGTCGACTCCACCTCGGGTTGTGAGATCCTCTCCTTTCTGGATGCCTACTCAGGCTATCACCAAATCGCGATGAAAGAATTCGATTAGCTCGCAACCTCGTTCATCACCCCATATGATTCGTATTGCTACGTGACCATGCCTTTCGGCTTGAAGAACGCTGGCACCACCTACCAAAGGTGCAAGCAGCAATGCTTCGCCGACCAAATCGACCCGCTCGATCAGCCTGATCAAGCCGAGCGGCCAAAACCAACAATCATCGTCTATGTTGATGACATAGTGGTCAAAACAGCTCAAGCTTGTGACCTGATCGCAAACTTGGCCGTGACATTCGTGAACCTCTGAAGGTTCAACATCAAGCTGAATCCCAAAAAATGTGTTTTTGGGGTTCCGAAGGGGAAGCTGCTTGGATACATCATGTCCGAGCGTGGCATCGAGGCCAACCCCGAAAAGATGATGCCATCTCCAACATGGGCCCCATACGCAACGTCAGGGGCATACAAAGGCTCACCGGCTATCTAGCTACCCTGAGCCGCTTTATCTCTCGGCTCGGCGAACGGGGGATGCCACTCTATAAGCTCCTCAAAAGGATGGACGCCTTCGTCTGGACTGAGGAAGCCCAGCAGGCTCTCGAAAGCCTCAAAGCGTCCCTAACATCGGCCCCAATCCTCATCGCTCCTGAACGGGGAGAACCCCTCCTCCTTTACGTTGCGGCAAGCAACCATGTGGTGAGTGCCACCCTAGTCATCAAAACAGAGGAGCCGGGACACCAGCTCAAGGTACAGCGACCCGTATACTTCATCAAAGAGGTACTTATCGACCCCAAGGTTTGGTACCCCCAGGTACAGAAACTCCTATACGCCATGCTAATGGCGACCTGGAAGCTCCTACACTACTTCACCGACCACGAAGTTGCGGTCGTCACTTCATACCCGCTCGGAGACATCATCTGCAATCGCGACGTCGCGGGGCGAATCTCCAAGTGGGTACTCGAACTCATGGGCCATGACATCAGGTATACCCCTCGTACTACTATTAAGTCTCAGGCTCTCACGGATTTTGTCGCCGAATGGACGGAGGTCCAGCTACCGACCCCAGACGTCACCCATGAGTACTGGACAGTGTACTTCGATGGGTCCGTAATGGTGCCCGGCTCGGGCACTAGAGTGGTTCTAATCTCCCCAGACGGGAGTAGACTCCGCTATGCCATACGCCTCCATTTTTTAGCCTCAAACAACGCCGCGGAATATGAGGCCCTCATTAACGGACTGCGCATCACTATCGAGCTCGACGCTACGTGACTCTATGTTCGCGGTGACTCGGAGTTGGTCGTTGATCAAGTCATGAAGGAATCCTTCTACAAAAGCCCCCTCATGGCAGCATACTATCAGGAGGTGTGCAAGCTCGAGGACAAATTCTAGGGGATCAAGCTGCACCATGTCCCCCGAAAGGACAATGATGCCGCCGATTTTCTCGCAAAATTGGCCGCCAGGAGAGACCCATCCCCAAGCGGGATCTTCATCAACGACCTCCACGAGCCATCCGCCCGTGTCCTGGTAGGTCCGACCCAGACACACCCCAACATCGGGCCAGCGCTCGGGGGCTCCGACCCGGGCGCCAAGCCAGCGCTCGGGTGCTCCGATCCCAGTACCTCCATGATCGCGTCACCCGCCGACGTTGCTGTATTGGCACTCGATCAAACCAACTAGCGAGCGCCGCTACTCGCCTACCTCCTTAAGGAGGTTCTCCCACCCGAAAGGACTGAAGCTCAATGGATCGCTCGATGCGCCAAAACCTTCATCGCGCTCGATGACGTACTCTACAAACGGAGTCCATCAGGAGTGCTCATGAAGTGCATCCCCATCGACCAGGGGAAGCAGCTCCTCCTTGAGGTCCATGTTGGGATTTGTGGACATCACGCGGCTCCAAGGTCGCTGGTCGAAAAAGGCTTTCGCCAAGGTTTTTACTGGCCCACCGTGCTACGAGATGCAAAGGAGGTCGTTTGCAGATGTGAAGGATGCTAGTTCTACGCTCGGCAAACACATTTGCTGGCATAGGATCTCCAAACCATCCCCATCACCTGGCCATTCATGGTCTAGGGCCTCGACATGGTGGGACCCCTCAAAAAGGGCCTAGGCGGCTTCACTCACCTACTCATAGCAATCGATAAGTTCACCAAGTGGATAGAGGCCACACCTATTACCAACATCCGCTCGAAGGAGGTAGTCAAATTCTTCCTCGACATCATCTACCGGTTTGGCGTTCCTAACTGTATCATCACTGACCATGGGACTAACTTTACCAGAACAAAGTTCCTAAACTTCAGTGATGGATACGGCATCAGGATTGACTGGGCCTGGGTCAGACATCCACGAACCAACAGTCAGGTCGAATGCGCCAATGGCATGGTCCTCTAAGGACTTAAGTCTCGCATCTTCGACCGACTCAACAAGTACATCAGGTGATGGGTTGCAGAGGTCCCAGCGATCCTCTGGAACCTGAGAATGACCCCGAACTGATCCATAGGGTTCACACTCTTCTTCCTGGCTTACGGAGCTGAGGCAGTGCTGCCCTCCGACCTCAACCACGGTGCCCCAAGAGTGAAGGCTTTCGACCCACGACCGAGCCACGGAGGCTCAGCAAGATGCAGTCGACCTGCTTGAGGAAGCCTGCGAGACAACAGTCATCCGCTTCGCTCACTATCAGCAAACTGTCCGTAGGTACCACGAAAGAAAGATCAGGGGCAGAGTCCTTGAAGTCGGCGATGTCATACTCCGGAGGACCCAATCGACAAAGGAAAAACACAAACTCTCTCCACCATGGGAAGGACCGTATACAGTGATCGAAGTAATTCGATCGGGCACCTACCGATTGGAGGACGACAATGGCAACGTTCTCACCAACACTTGGAACATCGAACGGCTATGTCGTTTTCCCCCTAAAATTTTGTCTTACCTTTTTTTCAACACTTGCTCTTGTAAAGCACCCCGGCCCAAATAGTTTTAGCCTAGGTCGCTCAGGGGCTACATGAGGGCATAATACCGAATACTACCTCTCTTTTTTATTGTCATGTGGTAAACAATTTTGTCCCCAAATGGAAGCGCATTCCTTTTCCTTTGACTGTCCTACGTAACTTTGTTCTTACTCCTAACTAAATGCACCCCGCCATGACCTGCGGTTACGAGCAGCCGAGCCCCGCGGGCCATGCCCAGGTTCTTAAAAAAGTTGCAGCCTATGAAACTAACAGGCAGGTGCGAAAAAGAAAGGGCAAAAACAATAGCTACGCCAGCATATAAACAAGGAACGGATAGTGATTCTATCACAAAGAACAGGACTGATGTACTCATTGATACAAAAAACTATTCACACAGGGGCTCACCCACGAACTCAACTCTTACATTTTTTTGCTAAAAAACTACTTCCATTCCAAATACTACTACGGCCACTTGACGACATCGCATGACGCCAAAGGAAAATGGCACTCGCCGCCGGACATAACCACCACTACAAGGGCCCCTACCCGGTTCCACTCTCGACTTCGGCGAGCGCAACGGGTACCTCAAGGGACCCGCTTGGTTCCGTTCCATCGACTTCGGCGAGTGCAACGGGTACCTCAAAGGCGTCGCACCCATAGCTGCTCAGCAGAAGAGCATGGGGCTCTGGACCTTCTCATGCAGTCGAGGCAGCTCCTGGGTAGGGACGCCGCCACCGAAGTATGGCCACCATGGCTGGAACAGATCTCATTAAACTTTATGAACTGGCCAACCTGAGCAGCTGCAGGCATGGAACCCTTCACCAGCATGATCCTAGGCAACTTCCCCTCCACAGACGGCTCCATCTCGAAGAAGGCCTCACAGACGAATCCAGCACGCCACCCCCTTCGACGGAAGCCGCCCCTTGTAACACCCAAAATTCTACTGCAAATTAGCAATTAAATTCTTGCCCTATTTATACATTTTCTAGGTATTTCTAACATAGGCCAAATAATAAATATTGTATAAATAAAATAAACTATAAGTTTAGAAACTTGTTTGTTGCATTCATGCCGAGTCATATGGGTTTTGATTGAGTGTAGGGCTAGATGTTTTGAAATTTGCATTCAAAACTTATTTGAATTTGGCTTAAAAATGAAAATGGAGAAAATAGAATTTGATAAACATTTGATTTGAAAAAAAGAAGAAGAAGAAAGTCACCTTCCGCCCAACCCACCAAATTTCCTTCCTTCTTCTCCTCCCCCTTTCCCGACCTGCCTTGCACAGTGCGCGCCCACCCGCCAGCTGCTCTGCCCTGCCCATTTACCCACCCACGCAGCATCATCAACTCGGCCGGCCTTCACCACTGAAAGCTTGACCCACCAACAGCAGCCAGCTCTTCATGCATGCCCACCTCGGCTTCACCCAAAGCGCCTTGCCCTTCTCTCTCTCTTGCTGCGTCTGGACCCACTCGTCACCACAGCGTCCGCCTTCCTTCCCTTCCAAGGCCCCTTCCTTCTTCTTCGCCTTGACCATGGCGCAAAGACCGATGGAAAGCCACCGGCGCCCGTTTGGAAGGTGCCGAACCTGCCCTGCTTCCCTTCCTTCCATGCCACAGCCGCCCACCTATAAAGGCCGAGCCTCCCCTCAGCCCTTCTCCATCTTTGCCCGCTACCGTGAGCTACCGCCGCCGGTGAGAACCCCCTTCCGAGCACGAACGTCGACTCCAAGGCCACCCGAAGCACTACCGGACCTCCCCGCGCCCGTAGGTACTCCCCATTTCGCATTTTGGCGTTGTTTTGCTCGGCTACACCCTCACCCACGCCTCTCTCTCTCTCTCCGATTCATGTCATTGTCGAAGACCAGCCTCGGAGCCTTCCCGGACGCCGCGTTTCCCTCCAGGCGACTCACGGTGAGCCCCTCCACCTTCCCGTGCCCTCATATATTGCTTTGGCGCCCTAGGAAGCCATAGCCCAAGGTCCAGTCGCACCGGCCATGGCGCCGCCGGCCTCTCCTTCTTCCCCGGCGAGCCACCGCCCGGTTTTCACCCTGCGCCGTTGGATCTACCGTGGATGGCCACGATTAGGTACCGGTTGGGTTTAAGTGGCCGGTCCACCGTAGACTCGTGGACCCGCCAAGTCTTGCGTCAGCGTCGCCGCATGCAAGGTGTGCACCGCTACCAATGAACAAATGCCAGCGATGTCGATGAGTCAAGACCCCGGTCACCATCGGGTCAAACCCTAGTCAACCGAAAGCGCATTTTGCGTAAAAGCCCCGCTTTTTCAAAGAATCAACCCGCGTCCAAAGATAGTTCAAATTAATTTTTATTTAGTCCTATTTTTATTCGTTCAAGTCCCTGAAGTTTCCAAAAATAGTATGCCCGGTCCAGATTTCATTTAAATTCAGATTTTTAATTATTTTAATTCAAAATAGGTTAGTTTATTTACGTAATTGCCATTACATCTTATTTCATGCATAACTCTCACGCTTTTAAGTCCGATTTGAGTGATTCTTTCGCTCATGTGTTCAGAGAAATGCGTAGAAACAGATCTGTAAGCTTTTCAACATATGTTTTCACTGTTTGGTGTACTGTTCTAATAGAGTTCTATCTTGTATGCATGTAATGATTAGTATGATGCTTGATTGATGATTGGATCACGATTAGAGGGTGAGCCATTCGAGGTGACCGAGGACCCCAAATAGGATCAGCAGATTCTGTGATTTACTTTGAGGAAGGCAAGTGTACCAAAGGCCCCTTGTTACCTATGAACTACTACCACTTACATTCATGCATGAGTTTAATTTGAATTGCCTTTAAGGACTTTACCTAGATGATTCTTTGTACCACATATCCTTGATACCGGGTCTATTGGGTAGGCATTTTGGATAGATGTTTGCAGCATTAACATGAAGTAATTGTTAAACATATTTAAAGACTATATGCAATGTGATAAAATGGAACTTTTTAGCAATAGATAGGGGGTTGGAGTACGGGGTTGAGTACTCTAGTGCCTCTCCATAAGGACTTAATCTCAAGCGGCAACCCAGAGGGACCGTGACAACCCCGAGTGTCAAATGGCTCGACTTTAACCTATTATCTAGTTTGTACTAGCTCATCTGTAGCTCCAAAGAAGGGGTAAGAGGGTATCTTTCCTTTTTCTCATTAGGGTGTGCACCGTGTCACATGCCCACATGTGCCATTCCTTTGTAGCTACGATCCGTTAGTGCAACTAGCTAAGGGTTTCATAGTGAAACTCGCCACACTTCCTAGGAAGAGGTGTAGTGGGTCTCATGAACCCCGGCATTGGGAATCATGGCTCGGTGGGTAAAGATGTACAATTTCTACTGAAATAATTA
This sequence comes from Miscanthus lutarioriparius, assembly GCA_904845875.1. Classification (NCBI taxonomy): domain Eukaryota; kingdom Viridiplantae; phylum Streptophyta; class Magnoliopsida; order Poales; family Poaceae; genus Miscanthus; species Miscanthus lutarioriparius. The sequence continues at coordinate 101,825,908 of CAJGYO010000005.1, forward strand.
ACTCAAGATAATAAAGTGCTCACGGATACGAAGCGGTCTGGATCCTTTGAGATTAGTGGTTACTTTGGATAATGGATGGATGGGTTATGAGATAAAGCTTGATGATACTTTAATACCACTTGGGAATTGGGACTGCTCATTAAATTAGTAAATCAAAGTTGCTAAAATTGATCAACTAAAATTATGAAACCGCATGATCAAACAAAGGTCAAGCCTTTGAGCCTCATAGATCCCTTTGTTATACTTGCTAAGCATGGTGAGCTTACACTTGCTTTTCATCCAATGAAAATCCTGGATGGGTGATGAGATAATGGATACGAAAGAGTTTCCTGAGGACATTCAGACTACTCGGGAGACGCGTTCACCAGCTTGGAGTCCCCATGGTAGTTGGGCTAGTTATTCCATTGTGTTTGTAATAATATTGCCTTGAGCAAACTTTGTATTTAACTTTATGATGAGATATGCGATGTAATAAGTACTTTACTTTGATACTATTGCAATTTGTGATATATGTGTGTGTTTGGACATCCTCAAGCGCATATATATGAGTACTTGGTTTTGCTTTGCAAAATTGGGTGCGACAAATTGGTATCGAGAGCTATAATCGATCAGAGGGACGAACAACCTAGATAGAAATGGATGTTTTTAGGATTTCATTATCTTTATTTTACTACTTTTACTTTGCTATAAATTTTTTGCTTATATTCTGTTCTTTATCTGTTGCCAAAAATTATTTTGTTCTAATACTCAACCTTTATATTCTTGTAGATGGCCCGTACCAAGCAGACCCCACGCAAGAGGACCATCCTGATGCCCACTAGGAGGACCAGGTTCACTTTGGGCAAGCGTGTCCCGACACACCTTGTGGAGGCTCTAAGGAACCAAGAGGAGGAACCACCTGTGGAGGTGCCCATGGGGGAACCTCTGGAGGACTTATTGGAGGATCCAATGGATGAAGAAACAGAAGAGGGACCCATGTTCGAGGGACCCATTGAGATAGAGGAGTCTGAGGAAGATCCTGAGGAAGTACAGGAACAAGGTGGCCAGGAGGGAGCTGGTGACCCCGATGATGGAGATGGTTCTGATGATTCTGATGCTGATGGAGGTGATGACGGTGGAGATGATGGAGACGGTGGAGACGATGGGGATGATGACAATGATGATGATCACAATGCACCGTTGGCTCAGGGATGGACTGCGGAGATCCACTACGACTTGGAGGGTGATGGCTACTACCACCCTAGGCTTCTCGCACTTGTGCATCGCTACCACCCCGGAGGCACTGTACAGTACAGGACGGAGCATTGGACCCACCCCGACTACACCGGCTTCTGGGAGATAGAAGTGTACATCCAAGAGGGGACTCGGGTGTGCTACATCCACCGCGCCACCACTGCACGGCTCACACGTGCGGCCGTCATCAGGGATGCAGCTCGATAGGCGTTGATGGTCAACCGCGACCGTCACTTCGACGACATCGCCTGGGAGGATGACCGCTATCTTCCTCGCCGTCGGAGCGGACAGTCTACATGCAACATCGCTGCACCGCTTGGAGAGGCAACCCTGAGGCTGAGACCTACCCTGTTGTGCTTGGCTGAGACCCACACTGACTTGGATCAGGCCCTAGATGAGCTCGATGTCATGGGGAGGGCCTACATGCAGCTGGCTCGTGAGAACGCTACACTGAAGCAGCAGCTAGGAGGTCCAGATGTGGAGGATTCAGGAGTACCCGCTCAGTCGCCCCCGAGGACCAGAGGAGAGTCTGGAGACCCTAGCACTAGCACCAACGTCGACCTGTACCCATAGGAGAGTCTTAAAAATATGTAATAAGCACGCGTAGCTACGCGAGAGAGTATTTATTTTCTTTCTTTTAATGGTTGGACAAGTGTTAGTTGCATGGTTGGATGTTTATCATTATGAATAATGTTTGATTTGGATCTTTGATATGATTGTGATGACTTGTGGGCATGTCCACGGTCATTTAGTTAAGGTTAAGGTTTAAGGATATTATGAATAAATAGTTGGGTTTCGTTTTATCATGCTGTCCATTCTATATCATTCGGAACAATCTTTCTTTATCAGTTCATATCTCATAATCTAGATACTCAAAGGTCATGAAATTTTTATGGAGATAAGTAGACTTCAACATCTTTCTTTTGGCTCTGGAATCACCTCAATAGCTATTATAAATTATGAGATACAGCTGTTGTAAGTTGAGGTTTCTGCGCTGTTAGGATTCCGGAACAGTACTGCTTATCGTTTGTATTTGACTAAGTAAACGTCAGAATCTGAAAAAGTGTTCTAAACAAAAGTTCTAGAGAATTTCATAAGCTTTCCAGAAAGGTATGCTACGCAGTCATATGATAATCAGAGAGTAAGATATGCTCGTTTTACAGCACAGCTGTTATCCAACTTGCTGGAAAAGTTCAGAACAAATATCTTCTTGCAAACCCTACATATATCTCTTGTCTACACCTACTCTTGTTATACCAGTATCTTGTAAGAGTTATATGCTTGGACATGTGAGACTTATATGATGCCTCTACAGATGGTGAACACCAGGAGGAACAACCAGGGAGGCGAGGAACTGCCACCACCACCTCCAAATACCATGGAGCAAATGATGATGATGCGAGACACAATTGCTTCAAAGAGATGGCCCGTAACATGCGTAAACATGGGGCAAGGGAATGGGAATGCACCCCTCATGTCGAGAGATAAAGGGAGAGTTCTTGAAAGGACACCCACCTGTATTCAAGCACTCTGCTGACCCACTTCAGGCTGACGACTGGCTACGTGCCATTGAGAGGCAACTGGAGATTGCCCAAAGGTGATGATAAGGAGAAGGTTTTATATGCTTCGGACAGCTTGCAAGGAGCTGCACTAGATTGGTGGGACTCATTCTGCTTCGCCGCATCAAGCTAATCCCATCACTTGGGCTGAGTTCATGAGTGCCTTTCGACTCACCATGTACCTGCAGGATCGATGAAGTCAAGAAGGAGTTCTTGGCTCTCAAGCGGTGGGAGCATGATCATTCTTTAATATCGTGACAAGTTTATACGATTGTCACGGTATGCACCGACCGAGGTAGATGAGGATGGAAAGAGGCAGGAGCTATTTATGGAGGGCTTGAATGATGGTCTCCAGTGCAATTTGTTGTCTCATACCTTTGCTAACTTCCAAGAAATTTGGTGGACAAAGCTTTAGTGATTGAGAACAAGCGCCACGATGGAGGACAAAAAGAGGAAATTTCAAGGACAACAATCCGGAGCAACTCTCGCCTGCATACCAACCCTCAACAAGCTCAACCTCAAAGCGCTATCAAGGTCGACAGTCCCAACCAAGAACCAAAGAAGAAGAATAAGCACACAAAGAAAGAATAAAGAAGCAGATAAGGCACCAAAGACAAATACCAAAGAAGAACCCAACAATGTACCAAAGGAGGAATAATGCCCCAATGCTCCAGCAGAGGAATGGCGCACCAAAAGTGCCAAATGCGCTTAATGACAACAAGTGCTTCAATTGTGGAGAGCCAGGACATTACTCCAATAGATGCCCCAAGAAGACTAACTCACAGCAGAACTACGTTCGGGGAAAGGTGAACCATGTTACTGCTGAAACAACTCAGGAGGCACCAGATGTGGTGATTGGTACGTTTCCGATCAACTCAAACTCAGCTACAGTACTTTTTGATTCTGGTGCTTCGCATTCCTTCATAACATATACATTCATAAAGAAGCATGGTATTCCAGTAAGTGTTATGAAGAAACACATGTTAGTAAGCTCACCTGGTGGGGTAATGAAAGCAGAGTGGATATGCTTAGCTGCTAGTCTCAAAGATAAGGGGGTAGAATTTCAAGCAAATCTTGTAGTCATAAATTCCACCGGTATCGATGTCATCTTGGGTATGGATTGGCTAAGGTTGCAGAAAGCAGTTATTAATTGTGGTAATAGCTCGGTGAATCTTATCACTTCAACTGGGGAAGAAGTGGTGTTTGTGGCAACTCAGTCTGCTGCAGAAATCTGTCGAGTTAATCAGTTGGAGGGCACAACCTTAGAAGATATAAGGATAGCAAATGAGTACCCGGATGTCTTTCCTGAGGAATTGCCAGGTATGCCACCTGACCGAGACATCGAGTTTATAATTAAACTTTTACCTAGAACTGCACCCATAGCTAAGAGACCCTATAGAATGGGAGTGAATGAATTAGCAGAACTTAAGAAACAATTAAGGGAATTGTTAGACAAGGGTTATGTTCAACCTAGTTCATCACCTTGGGGTGCACCAGTACTGTTTGTAGAAAAGAAGGATGGTACACAAAGGATGTGCATAGACTACAGGTCACTTAATGAGGTCACAATTAAGAACAAGTATCCATTACCGAGAATTGATAACCTATTTGACCAATTGAAAGGGGCTTGTGTGTTTTCCAAGATTGATCTTCGATCTAGATACCATCACTTGAGGATAAGGCGATCGACATCCCCAAGACCGCTTTTGTGACTCGCTATGGACCGTGATGAGTTCACAGTCATGTCTTTTGGTCCGACTAATGCACCACCCTACTTCATGTATCTTATGAACAAAGTATTCATGGAGTACCTTGATAAGTTTGTCGTCGTGTTCATTGATGACATACTAGTGTATTCTAAGAATGAAGAAGAGCATGAAGAACATTTGAGATTGGTGTTGCGTAAGCTTAGAGAACATCAACTTTATGCCAAGTTCAAAAATGTGAGTTCTCACGCTAAAAGAAGTATCTTTCCTTGGTCACATAATCTCTAATGGAGGAGTAGCAGAGACCCCAAGAAGGTTAGAGATGTGTTGAGTTGGAAGCCACCCAAAGATGTTAGTGAGATTCGAGTTTCCGGGTATGGCTGGGTATTATAGGAGATTCATCGAGGATTCTCTAAGTTAGCCAAGCCCATGACTGCGTTGTTAGAGAAGAATGCCAAATTTGTATGGACTAAACAATGCCAGACGATGCTTTGAGGAGTTGAAGAAGAGACTGACTTCCGCTCCAAAGGCTCATCTTACCCCGATCTCACCAAAAGTTTCTCTATCTATTGTGATGCCTCACGGCAAGGTCTAGGAGGTGTTCTTATGCAAGAAGGTAGAGTTGTTGCCTACGCATCTAGACAGCTGAGAAAACATGAGCTAAATTATCCGACTCATGATCTGGAATTGGCAGCTGTGGTGCATGCTCTTAAGATATGGAGGCACTACCTGATTGGTCATAAGTGTGAGATTTATACGGACCATAAGAGTCTGGTATATATTCACGCAGCATGATCTGAATCTGAGGCGTAGAGATGGCTCGAGTTAATCAAGGATTATGATTTGGATATCCACTATCACCCGGGAAAGGCTAATGTTGTAGCAGATGCCTTGAGTAGAAGTAGTTATGTGAACATGGCCTATACAACTCAACTACCTGAAGAGTTGTGTGAGGAGTTCAAATACTTGAATTTGGGTATTGTGGCCAACACCATGGAGTTAGAGGTGGAATCCACTCGAACAAGAGATTCGTAAAGGACAAATTGGGTGATGAGAGGATTAAGGATATTGCAGAGCGTATAGTGATTGGTAAAGCCCTGTGATTCCATATGGATGATCAAGGGACAAGATGGTTTGGTAAAAGGATTTGTGTGCCGTAAGTAAAATCTATTAGGAAGTCTATCTTGAGGGAAGCTCATGACTCACCTATTCCATACACCCGTGAAGTACTAAAATGTATCTTGATCTTAAAGAGAGGTACCGGTGGTACGGACTAAAGAGAGACGAGTGAAACATGTGGCTATATGTGACACGTGCCAAAGAGTGAAAGCAGAACATCGAGGCCAAAGCAGGTTTACTACACCCTGATGAAGATACCCGAGTGGAAATGGGAAGAAGTTGGAATGGACTTTATAGTTGGATTACCCCGCACACGAGAGGATTTGACTCTATCTGGGTGATTGTTGACCGACCGACAAAAAGTGGCCCATTTCATTCCAAATCAAGGTAACTTATTCGAGTGCAAAGTTAGCAGAGTTATATATGGAAAGGATTGTATGTTTACATGGTGTACCAAAGAAGATTGTTTCGGATAGGGGTACACAGTTCACATCACATTTTCTAGAAATTGCATGAGTCAATGGATACGAAGTTGAACTTTAGCTCACCTTACCATCCTCAAACAGATGGATGACCGAGAGAACAAATCAGATCTTAGAGGATATGCTAAGAGCTTGTGCTCGCAATATGGGACAAGTTGGGATAAGAGTTTACCATATGCCGAATTCTCCTATAATAATAGCTACCAAAAGAGTCTTAAGATGGCACCGCTTGAGGCATTATATGGCGTAAAGTGCGAGAACACCATTGTTTTGGAATCAAACGGGGAAGCCAAGTCTTTGGACCAGATGTTTTGCAATCAAGCGTAAAAACAAGTGCAAACAATAAGGCAAAACCTAAAGGTTGCATGGTCTCGACGAGAAAAGCTATGCGGACACAAGAAGAAGAGATTTGGCATTTGAAATTGGTGATTTTGTCTATCTCAAAGTTTCACCTATGAAAGGAGTAAAGAGATTCCATACCAAGGGAAAGTTGTCACCTGTGTATGTGGGACCATTCAAGATCATCAACGAGAGAGGAGAAGTTGCTTACCAGCTTAGAGTTACGGAGCAGCTCTCAAGTGTTCATGATGTTTTCCATGTGTCACAACTTAAGAAATGTTTGAGAGTACACGAGGAACAACTACCTTTGGAAGAACTGGATATCCGAGGGGATCTATCATACAAAGAATATCCAAGAAGAATCTCGGAAACAAATGGAGAGAATCACAAGGAGCAAAATAATAAGAATGTGCAAGGTTCAATGGAATGTACACTCAATGGATGAGGCAACTTGGGAAAGAGAGGAAGATCCGAGAACCCACTATCCCAATCTCTTTGAACCATCCGAATCTCGAGGACGAGATTCATCCTAAGGGGGGTAGGTTTGTAACACCCAAAATTCTACTGCAAATTAGCAATTAAATTCTTGCCCTATTTATACATTTTCTAGGTATTTCTAACATAGGCCAAATAATAAATATTGTATAAATAAAATAAACTATAAGTTTAGAAACTTGTTTGTTGCATTCATGCCGAGTCATATGGGTTTTGATTGAGTGTAGGGCTAGATGTTTTGAAATTTGCATTCAAAACTTATTTGAATTTGGCTTAAAATGAAAATGGAGAAAATAGAATTTGATAAACATTTGATTTGAAAAAGAAGAAGAAGAAAGTCACCTTCTGGCCCAACCCAACCAAATTTCCGGCCTTCTTCTCCCTCCCCTTTCCTACTGCCTTTGCTTGCTCGGCGCTGCCCACCCCCTGGCGGCCCCCCACGCTGCCCGGGCTTTGCCACCCACGCGCATAATCAACTCGGCCGGCCTTCACCGGCTGAGCCAAGCCCCTAACGCAGCCCAGCTTCGGCCATCAAGGTCCGCCTCGGCTTCACCATAAGCGCCTTGCCCTTCTCTCTCTCTCTCAGGTGTCGACCCACTCGTCGGCCAGCGTCGTCCACCTTCCTTCCCCGGCGCCTCCCCTTCTTCTTCTCGCCTCGACCATGGCGCAAAGACCGATGGAAAAGCCACCGGCGCCTGCTTGAAGGTGCCGAACCCGCCTCGCTCTTCCCTTCCTTCCATGCCGCAGCCCCACCTATAAAGGCCGAGCCTCCCTCAGCCCTTCTCCATCTTTGCCCGCTACTGTGAGCTACCGCCGGCGTCGGTGAGAACCCCTTCCGAGCGCTGACGCCGACGCCAAAACCACCCGCACCGCCGGACCTCCCCGCGCCCGTAGGTACTCCCCATTTCGCATTTTGGCGTTGTTTTGCTCGGCTACACCCTCACCCGCGCGCCTCTTCTCTCTCCAGTTCACGGCCGCCGTCGACGACCAGCCTCGGAGCCTTCCCGGACGCCGCGTTTCCCTCCAGGCGACTCACGGTGAGCCCCTCCACCTTCCCGTGCCCTCATATCTTGCTTTGGCGCCCTAGGAAGCCGTAGCCCAAGGTCCAGTCGCACCGGCCATGGCGCCACCGGCCTCTCCTTCTTCCCCGGCGAGCCACCGCCCAGTTTTCACCCTACGCCGTTGGATCTAGCGTGGATGGCCACGATTAGGTATCGGTTGGGTTTAAGTGGCCGGTCCACCGTAGACTCGTGGACCCAAATACAAGACCGTGCGGCGCAGCACATGGCATTATACCTCACGCGTGCAGCACCACCACGCCTAATGAACAATGCCCGCGTGTCGATGAGTCAAGAGCCCCGGTCACCATCGGGTCAAACCCGATCAAACCGAAAGCGCTTTTGCGAAAAAGCCCCGCTTTTTCTAGTAATCAACCCGCGGTCCAGTATAGTTCAAATTAATTTTTATTTAGTCCTGTTTTTATTCGTTCAAGTCCCTGAAGTTTCTAGAAATAGTATGCCCGGTCCAGATTTCATTTAAATTCAGATTTTTAATTATTTTAATTTGAAAATAGGTTAGTTTATTTACAGAATTGCCATTACATCTTATTTCATGCATAACTCTCACGTTTTAAGTCCGATTTGAGTGATTCTTTCGCTCATGTGTTCGTAGAAATGCGTAGAACAGATCTGTAAGCTTTTCAACATATGTTTTCACTGTTTGGTGTACTGTTCTAATAGAGTTCTATCTTGTATGCATGTAATGATTGGAATGATGCTTGATTGATGATTGGATCACGATTAGAGGGTGAGCCATTCGAGGTGACTGAGGACCCCCAGCAGGATCAGCAGTACTCCCAGGACGACTTTGAGGAAGGCAAGTGTACCAAAGGCCCCTTGTTACCTATGAACTACTGCCACTTACATTCATGCATGAGTTTAATTTGAATTGCCTTTAAGGACTTTACCTAGATGATTCTTTGTACCACATATCCTTGATACCTGGGTCTATTGGGTAGGCATTTTGGATAGATGCTGCAGCGCTTAACATGAAGTAATTGTTAAACATATTTAAAGACTATATGCAATGTGATAAAATGGAACTTTTTAGCAACAGATAGGGGGCTGGAGTATGGGGTTGAGTACTCTAGTGCCTCTCCATAAGGACTTAATCCTGAAGCGGCAACCCAGGAGGGACCGTACAACCCCGAGTGTCAAATGGCTCTGACTTTAACCTATTATCTAGTTTGTACTAGCTCATCTGTAGCTCCAGTAAGGGGTAAGAGGGTATCTTTCCTTTTTCTGTTAGGGTGTGCACCGTGCTGCGATGCCCACGTGTGCCATTCCTTTGTAGCTACGATCTGTTAGTGCAACTAGCTAAGGGTTTCATAGTGAAACTCTGCCACACTTCCTAGGAAGAGGTGTAGTGGGTCTCGCGAACCCTGGCATTGGGAATCACGGCTCGGTGGGTAAAGATGTACAATTTCTGCAGAAATAATTAACCTGTTATAACAGCCATGCTCACGGATACGAGCGGTCTGGATCCTTCGAGATTAGTAGTTACTGTGGATAATGGATGGATGGGTTATGAGATAAAGCTTGATGATACTTTAATACCACTTGGGAATTGGGACTGTTCATTAAATTAGTAAATCAGGTTGCTAAAAATTGATCAACTAAAATTGCGAACCGCAGTCAAACAGTGTCAAGCCTATTTGAGCCTCATAGATCCCTTTGTTATACTTGCTAAGCATGGTGAGCTTACACTTGCTTTTCATCCAATGAAAATCCCAGATGGGTGACAGATAATGGATACGAAGAGTTTCTGGAGGACGTTCAGGACTACTAGGGAGACGTTCACCAGTTGGAGTCCCTGTGGTAGTTGGGCTAGTTATTCCGCTGTGTTTGTAATAATATTGCCTTCGAGCAAACTTTGTATTTAACTTTATGATGAGATATGCGATGTAATAAGTACTTTACTTTGATACTATTGCAATTTGTGATATATGTGTGTGTTTGAACATCCTGGGTGCACATATATGAGTACTTGGTTTTGCTTTGCAAAATTGGGTGCGACACCCCTTCTTAGGCAAAGACGGCCAAAACCGCCCCGGGCAGCCTCCAGCTTGACATCACGCTTCGGATTCACGAAGGGATCTATAAGTCCTCCCCTCGCTTACCATCTCTCTCACTTAGGAACCGCCACAGCATACAGGCACTCTCAGTGAGGAGGAAGAAGGGGGAGAGATAATAGTTGGAGAACAGGCAAAGGACTACGACGAAGAGCCCTCTCCCTCCCCCTATTTAAGGAAGAAACGCAGCAGTCGAAGAGGGGCAAAAGATCAGAGCAAAAAACTCTCTCCCTTCCCCCATTCAATGTGGATGGGAAATAATGGGACACACCCTGACCAATGGGACGCACGTTGGCCGACGGAACGACGCCGGGTCAGACGGAACGCCACCTGGTGAGACAAAACATGGCCTGAGTATGGCCCACCACTATTGCACGACCGGGCATGAAAACTGAAATATCACCACACGCAGGCAGCTCTCCGCACCCCCAGGCGAGACTTGGAAAACCCAAAGCGGGATCTCCGCCGGAAGAGACCATCGGGCTTCCTAAGTCGATCGAACAGCTCAGAAAAACACACCGAGAGACTGGTAGGAAGCAAAGGGACGCCCCATGTAGGCCATGCCGACTCCGTCATGGACGACGAGCATGGGTCCCGGTCGAACGTTTTCGACTGAAGCTTTCCAAACCCCATCACTTAAGTCATCAAGGTAAACACTACCAACCCTCTCTATTTCTTTATAATCATTTCATATATCCATACGCGCATTCATTCCAAACGCCCATGCCTCCCAGATGATTCGGGCCCTGAACCGCCTAGGGGCTCGAGAACTAAGCATCGCACGTGAAGTGAAATGCATCACAATGCTCCGTGTTGCGTCACGAAGCGGCGGTTACCTCATTCGACATGAGCAACCAACAGAGCTAGGGGAGAAAAACGTAGATGAGCCCCGTGCGGCCCTCGCCAGTCTAGCAGATAGGGTCATCTCAACCTTCTCATTCGATCCTGAACCTCTTGCCAAGCCCACGGAATCTCCATCGACGAGAGGCCGTTAGGCCACCCGGGTTAGTCTCCGGACTGACCTAGGCATCTGCTGGGTTGCAGGTAAAGGAGTAGTGGAATATCACAAGTGGGCTATGCTGACCCCATCATGAACGATGGACCCGGATTCCACTCGATCATACCCGTTAGCGAACTCACCGAGCACGTCACTCGAGCCTGAGCGATCGGGACAAGCGACAAAACTCAGCCCCTCTGGTTGTGAGGAACCGAGGATGGGGTAACGCACACAACTCACACTGACCCCTACTAAGGCCCAACGGGGCTTGGGGGCTCAAGACACAAAAAGTCTGGGTCTGTGACCCCAAACTTGCCCCCTTCGACTGCACTCCAAAACACCCAGGTTTGCGACCCCGATCTCGCCCCATCCGGCTACGCTCCGATTGCGCTCCAAACACCTGGGTTTGCGACCCCAATCTCACCCCATCCGGCTATGCTCCGACTATGCTCCAAACACCTGGGTCTGTGACCCCGATCTCGCCCCATCCGGCTACGCTTTGATTGCACTCCAAACACCTGGGTTTGCGACCCCGATCTCGCCCCATCCGGCTACGCTTCGACTGCACTCCAAAAAATACCTGGGTCTACGACACTAATCTCGCCCCATCAGGATTCGCGAGCACCGCCTTGCCGCCTCGTCTGATCCCTAAACTAACAAACTAACTACCTTGGCTGCGCAGGCTGCACCGAGGCCAGGATCCGCGAGCACCACCTTGTCGCCTTGCCTGATCCCTAAACTGATGAACTAACTGCCTCGCCCGATCCCACGGCGTGCACCGACGCTAGGATCCGCGAGCTCCGTCTCACCCAATCTCTCAAGCAACTAAATGCCACGGCTGCGCAACGACGCCTTGGTTGACAAAACTCCACCTCGACTGAAAAAACATGCACACACGACCGCTAACGAACACCCCAGATGGTTTTGCCCAAACTGCCCGGGGGCTCAGGGGCTAAACCCATGGGTGCGCTCGTGCGCACCCGCCGACGAAATAGAAACCTCTCCCACTGACAACATAGAAAACCCCCTAGACGGTTCTGCCTGAACCGCTCGGGGGCTCGGGGGCTACACCCACGGGTGTGCTCGCGCGCACCCGCCATCAAGACAAAAATCCCGCGGACAATTCTTCCTGAATCACCCGGTGGCTCGGGGGCTCCTGTCGGGTTCATAAATTCGGGGTCCCTCGAGGACCCGCTTCCAAGCCAAGGCTCAGCCCAAACTGATAACACACAACTCATGGGCCAGCCCAAGTATCGGAGCGACAGGCCGAGGGAGTAATCCAATCACTGACCGGAAGGTCAGGCCGAGGAGGAACAGCGCCTGTTTTCCGACTTCGGCCCACCTCTCTGACCGGAGCGCTCGCTTCGGTCACCAGCCCGCCTTCGGACGGCCTATTCGACTGGGAGGCCTAGCCAAAAGCGCTGCTTCTGACTCTGACCCCGCACTCTCCGACCGGCGATACGCCCAGCCCCTGGTCATCGCTCTTCTCTGACTGGCACGATCAGAGCCGACTGGGATCAACCGACCGAAGACGCCCGCTCAGTAGGGACCAGGAGACATGCGGAGAAAGCAGGGCAAGACGCACAAGTCAAACCATGATACCAGGGACCATACCCTATACACCTGCAGGAACAATACTCTGCAACCGCCCTGACACAAATAGTGGTGTAGGCGCCTACATTTCCCCTACAGTATTGTGGGCGCCATTAAACTCCCATACGGTAAGGCTCCCCCCACATGCCTCTGGGCATCGACAGTGTTGTGAGCGCCGGGATTTACCGTACCGAGTGCACATGGTGAAACTCCTCACATGCCTCTGGGCATCAACAGTATATGCAGGTACCGACATCTGCCATACCCAAACAAGACGACAGACCTCCCATGTGCATCTAACATCCAACAGTGTTGTGGGCATCTACCATCATCCTATACCCGTCGGCGTGGGCAACAAGGCTAGAAGCATTCATACTCTCTCCCTCTTACTTGTAAGGCCATCCCCTTCATCTATAAAAGGGGATGCGCTCTCTCCCAATAGAGCAAGTTAACCAAAGTTGATTGAAGCTCAGTCCCTTTAGATTCATTAGATCGACCAAGTTCACTAGTCCACAACCGTAGAACCGCCAGGTTCGAACCTCAAGTGCACGCTTGAACACTTAGCTCATAGCGAAGTTCCTATCGCTCTCGGCCCTTCCGACCGTAGCTGACCAAACCTCTTATACACCCAATCTTTCTCCTTCTCGTTTGTAACCCTACTGCAGACTTCGAGCACCTGGGCTCAGGAATAAAGTCACCGACCGACTCAAACTGGACATAAGGCATGTTGCCTGAACCAGTATAAACCATGTGTCATTGAGTGCTAGGCCACCTCCGATCACAACGTACGGCAAAACTACAAATATTTACGTGTTGGTCACTTTCTGCACCGACACCATGCAAGAAGAGCTCAATAACTTCAAAAGAAACCAAGTGTGGACTTTGGTGGAACAACCCAATACCAATGTCATTGGTACCAAGTGGGTCTTCTGCAACAAGCAAGATGAGAATGGAGTGGTGACAAGGAACAAGGCAAGGTTGGTTGCTCAAGGCTTCACTCAAGTAGAGGGCTTTGACTTTGAAGAAACATATGCACCGGTGGCAAGACTTGAAGCAATTCGAATGCTTCTAGCCTATGCCACTCATCACAACTTCAAGCTATATCAAATAAATGTGAAGAGTGCATTTCTCAATGGCCCTATTCAATAACTTGTCTATGTTGAGCAACCACCGGGCTTTGAAGATCATAAGTTCCACAACCACGTCTACAAACTCCAAAAGGCGTTCTATGGTCTTAAGTAAGCACCAAGAGCATGGTATGAATGCCTTAAGGAATTCTTGCTTAAACAAGGCTTTGAAATAGGCAAAGCCAACCCTACCCTTTTCACTCACAAAGTTGGTAAAGATATATTTGTGTGCCAAATATATGTCAATGACATAATATTTGGTAGTACTAATTATACTTTTTATGAGGAATTTAGTAGGATCATAACGAAGAGATTTGAAATGTCCATGATGGGTGAGTTGAAGTTCTTCCTCGGATTTCAAATCAAGCAGGTGAAAGATGGAACTTTTATTAGTCAAACGATGTACACCCATGATATGCTCAAGTAGTTTGACATGGTGAATGCCAAGCCTATCAAAACCCCCATGTCAACCAATGGACATCTTGATCTCAACATTGAAGGGAAAGCCATGGATACCAAGGTATATCATTTTATGATCGGCTCTCTACTTTATTTGTGCGCATCTAGGCCTGATATTATGCTTAGTGTGTGCATGTGTGCTAGATTTTAAGCTAACCCGAAAGAGTGTCACTTGGTGTCCATTAAGAGAATCTTAAGATATTTAGTACACACTCCTAACCTTCGTTTGTGGTATCCTAAGGGCTCTAAGTTTGATCTACTTGGGTATTCGGATTCCGATTACGCCGGTTGCAAAGTAGATTGAAAAAGCACTTCGGGGACATGTCAATTCCTTGGACGATCCCTAGTGTCTTGAAGTTCTAAAAAGCAAAATTGTGTAGCCCTTTCCACTGCCGAGGCCGAGTACATTGCGGCCGGTGCATGTTGTGCCCAACTACTTTGGATGAGGCAAACTCTTCATGATTTTGAATGTCATTTCACCAAAATTCCATTATTATGTGACAATGAGAGTGCCATTAAGCTTACAAACAATCCTGTAAGCCACTCTAGAACCAAGCACATAGACATCCATCATCATTTCTTGAGAGACCACAAAACCAAAGGAGATATCAAAATTCGCCATGTGAGCACCGAAAAGCAACTAGCCGATATCTTCACAAAGCCCCTCGACGAGTCAAGGTTTTGTGCTTTGCATAGTGAGCTAAATATACTTGATTCTCATAACGTGGTTTGAATTTTAGCATGCCTCTGTTTGATAAACTAGTATCTAGGCAAAAGAGTTGAAAATTTTCATATTGTGCATAAAAGGCAACTTATGTATCATGATCAAGGTCTATATTGATTGTTTGTTTCTAGTCATAGTATATAGGTGATATGTGTCCATATCTTATACAAAGAGAGTCATATAGATTATAGCTAACTCCTACTATTTTGGGGAGTGCAGCAGTGCCACACTTTGAATCTCAATTGAGATTCGGCCCAAACGGTTTTACTGCGGGGCCCATTTACTCTTCCTCTTATCCTTAGGTCCGCAGTAACTTCTTTTCCTCTCTCTTTTCCCCGACGCCGATGCCCGCACCTCTCACTCCTCTCGCGCCCGCACCGTCGCCATCACTTGGCCTCGCGTTGCTGGTCTCTGGCTATGCCACGACAGCTGCCAACCCTCCCTCAACATCACTGACGGTTGCTACTACCCCTGGCCCAAGCAGTTTCTTCCCTCTCCTCTCCTATCCTCATTTGAGAAGATGGAGCACGGAGATAATGACCAAATGGGGAAAAGAAAGATGAATGAGCAAAGAGACAAGGATCCACCTCACCGTGGTCATGGGAGGTCAACAACAGCAGATAGTAGTGCAGCTCCAAGGGGACTTGGTGATAGGGGGAGGTGTGAGCAATACATTGAAGACGAGGAGAGGCTAGAGATGATAGGTTGTACCACTGATGCCATTCCTGACACCCCATAGCATCTCTCTGAGTTTGATGGTAGACACATGAGAGATTTTAAGGGTGAGATCATCATGAGACCTCCAGATGACTCCTACCAGCATGCAGTTGTCAACTATTCCAAGAGTTGGAGGCTGGTGGAAGAGGCAAGGGGGATCAATCCCTATGTAGTGCGCAAGGATTTGGGCATTGATTATAGATTCTGGAATGAGTTTCATTCCAACTTTTATGCCACTGCCACTCTTGCATCCAAGAAAACCAAGATCATCAAGATGTAGTACATTGATTGGGATGAGATGCAGGAGAACGAGGAGCCTGAGTTTGACAAGGTAATCAAAATTTGTGATAGCTTCCAGCTTTTAGACATCATGGGTTTCCAGTATAACTAGAATGAGGAGGTCCTTGCATAGTTTCATGCCACATACTTCTATGACTAGACTGAAAGCTCTAGTTTAGTTTTGGTAAATTGATGAAACCCTAAGTACTAACCTAGTTCATCTAAGTGATCATGAGATAGGTAACATTATTCCAAGTGGTGAAGCAACGGTGAAGATCATGATGATGGTGATGGCATGGCGATGATCAAATGCTTGGACTTGGAGAAGAAGAAAGAGAAAAATAAAAATCTCAAGGCAAAGGTGCTTGATAGGAGCTTTTTCATTTTGGTGATCGAGACACTTAGTGAGTGTGATCACATTTAGGATCGATAGCCGTACTATTAAGAGGGGTGAAACTCGTATTGAAATGAGGTTATCAAAGTGCCACTAGATGCTCTAACTCATTGTATATGTATTTAGGATCTAGTGGAGAGCCAACACTCTTGAAAATGTTTGTGAAAATATGCTAACACACGTGCACAAGGTGATACACTTAGTGTTTGGCACATTTGAGCAAGGGTGGAGAAGTTAGTGAAGTAAAGGAGGTGATTGTCACTGTGAAACAGTGACCGAACGCAAGTCATGTAGTGACCGGACTTGGGGGAGCAGCGACCGATCAATTTTAGATGAAGTTGGCATGCTCGGGCTCTATTGTTGAAGTGATCGGACGCTAGGTCAAAATGTGATCGGACGCGATAGTGGTGAGTCTAGTCAGAAGAAGCCGAGGCAGCGTAACCTAGGGTATTGCACCAAACGTTGAGCTAGGTCCGATCGAGGTACACCGGACACGTCCGATCTAGAAAATGCGGCTCTGGATGCTCTCTGGAAGTGACCGGACTCCACGTTATTGGAGCATCCGGTCATTCCATCAGTGCATCCGGTCGCTGGGTGTAGTGCGTCCTGATGTGGGCATAGTGCGTCTGGTCAGCTTGCCTACTCATCCGGTTGTGACTTAGGGGTTGCGCTGAGTCACTTGACTATTGAGATCGTGCAGATGTCGTTGAATGCGGGGGACACATGGACGACGATCAGTGATTGGACACTGGGGCTGATGCGTCCGGTCGATCTGACCAGCGCATCCGGTCGCCCTGAGTCGGGCTGCAGTAAGAGTCTAATGGCTCTATTTCGAGGGGACGCTTATATAAGGCATTTGGCCAGCTCTAGTTCACTCTCTTGGCCATTTGCATTGACAAATCAACCTTGTGAGCTTAGCCAAAGCCCTCCCACTCATCTCCATCATTGATTCATCATCTTTGTGAGATTGGGAGAGAATCCAAGTGCATTGCTTGAGTGTTTGCATCTAGAGGCACTTGATATTCGTGTTTTGCTGTGGGTTTGGCTTGTTACTCTTGGTGCTTGCCATCACCTAGATGGCTTGGAGCAGCGAGGATCATCGAGAGGAGGTTGGTGATTGTCTCTGGCTCCGATCGTGGTGATTGTGAGGGGTTCTTGACGTTTCCCCGGTGGAGAGCCAAAACATACTCTAATGGATTACTAGTGGCTTGTGTGATCCTCATCTTGTGTTGTTTGTGCGGCACCCTATTGAGGGTTTAGCGTGTGATGCCAATTAGCGCATGAACCTCCAAGTGAGTGAATCGCCACAATGGGGACTAGCTTACCGGTAAGCAAGTGAACCTCAGAGGAAAAATCATTGTGTCTTGATTGTCTCCTTGGTATTCATTGGTATTCACTCATTGGTCACTTGCCACGGCGGTATACCTCTCTACCACTCTCTTGTATTTCATTATATATTCACTTGGATAGAGCTAGTGGTAGTTTAAGACTAGATAGTGTATCATTTAATTATATTACTCTCTCTAGGTTGATCACCTAGGTGTATATTAGTGACATAGCTTTGTTGTGATATACTAAAGATCATAGAAAATAGAATTGGGTAGGTGACTTGCAACCCCAAGTATAGTGCTAGCGCAAAATTCGCTTCGCCATCTTATTGACTAATCATTTATCTTAGTGTTATTGTAGAAATTATTAATAGGCTATTCACCCCCCTCTAGCCATTAGTACCTTTCAAGTGGTATCAAAGCCGTGGTCACCGTGATTTGAGGCTTAACAACTTTTGGTGTAAAAATGGCTCAAATCAACAACACCAAGAAGCCACCACAATTTGATGGCTCAAACTATCCCTATTGGAAGGCTAAGATGACAACATATATTAAGTCAATCAATAGGAAAGTTTGGAAGGTGGTGGAGACCAAGATTGAGATAGAGGATCCAGAGAACCCCACCGCCACCGAAGAAGTGCTTCTCCAAAACAATGACATTGCTCTTAGTGTCATTCATGATGCTATTGATGAGAGAACATTTGAGCAAATCAAGAACATTGAGATGGCTCATGAAGCATGGAAGAAGTTGGAGGAATCATTTGAGGGCACTCAAGCCATGAATGGTGCCAAGGCATATATTCTCAAGGAGAAATTTGCTAGTTTCAAGATGAAGGCGGATGAGAGTGTGTCAGAGATGTTCCATAGGTTACAAGTGCTTGTCAATGATCTCAAAGCAGTTGGTGAGAAGGTGGAGGACAAGGACTTCTCCCATAAGTTCTTGAGATGCTTACCCTCAAGATTTGGCACATTGGTCACTATTCTAGTGAGGAGCGGTTTGGACACCATGACACCAAACCAAGTGTTGGGAGATATAATGACCGATGATACATATAGAGATGATGATGAGAAGGAAGAAAAGGGGAAGAAAGATGAGAAGAAGGATGAGAAGAAGAAGAGTGTGGCATTCAAGGCCACATCATCCAAGGGCAAGGCAAAGCAAAATACATCAAGTGAAGATGATGGTTCATGGGATGATGATGATGATGATGATAATGAGAAGATGGCTCTCTTTGTCAAGAGATTTGGCAAGTTCATGGCGAAAAAGGGCTACCGCGCTAGAAGGAAGAAATCTTCATCCAAGAACAAGGAAGAGTCAAGAAGGTGCTTCAAATGTGGAAGTAAGGATCATCTCGTTGCTCAATGCCCATACAATAGTGACAATGATGATGACAACAAGAAGAACAAGAAGAAGGACAAGAAGGAAAAGAAAGAGAAGAAGGACAAGCTGATCTTCAAGAAGAAGAAGAAGGGTGGTTCATATGTGGTCACTTGGGATAGTGATGCTTCCTCAAGTGATGATGATAAGACCACCAAGAAGAAGGCACTTGCAAGCATTGCTATCAATGAGAAGCCTTCTCTCTTTGATACTCCATCATGCTTCATGGTTAAGGCCACTAAGGTACAAACTTGTGATGATGGAAGTGATGAGGAACATGATAATGAAAATGAAACTAAAAATGAAAATGAAAGTGATAGTGATGATGATGAACCAACTAAGGATGAACTACTTGGCATGCTAGATGATGCTAAAGAACAATTTGACATTAAGAGAAGGGAATGCAAAAGCTTGCGTAAGGAACTAAAAGTCCTTAAGCAAGCCTTTGATGAGCTCAATGCATCTCATGAGAGGCTAGAGAAAGCCCATGAGAAGCTTGGCAAGGCTCATAAGAAGCTTGAAAAAGCTCATTCTTCTTTGCTTGATGAGCAAAATAAGAAGAAGCATGTTGAGACATATAATGTAGGTTTAACTTGTGACTTAATTGATGAATCATTCTATAAGCCTATCATTGTTGCTCCCACTAACCCTTCTTGTAACACTTCCACTTCCACCTCATCTAGTAGTGATGGTTTCACATATGATGCCTCACTAATGGTTGAGAATGAGACCCTCAAGAAAGAGGTCAATGAACTCACTCACACCTTGGCTAAGGCCTATGGTGGTGAGGATCGCTTGCTTATGTGCTTGGGTAGCCAAAGAGCCTCTCTCTACAAATAGGGATTGGGTTATAACCCCAAGAAAGGCAAGGCGGCCTTTGCTTCTCACAAGACTAGTTTTATGAAGAACAATGGTCGGTTTTACACTAGTTGCAAGCAAGTTGGTCATAAAGAGTATGAGTGCAAGAACAAGAGTAAGAATACTAATGTATCCTCAATTAAGATTAATTCTTTGTATGTGCTTACTAAGGGTACAAATGGTGTGAAAGCTAAGTTCATTGGTACACCATGGATGGGCCTAAAGAAAAAAGCCATTTGGGTGCCAAAGAGCTTGGTCACTACCTTCAAGGACCAAAGCAAGTTTGGGTACCTAAAAAGAATTGATCTTCTTTTGTAGGTCCATTACAAAGCCAAAGAAAGGCATTGGGTTCTTGATAGTGGGTGCACCAAACACATGATTGGTGATGCAAGAATGTTCAACTCAATCAATACCAATGGCAATGATGGTTATGATGGTATCATATTTAGTGATAATGGCAAAGGCAAGGTCAAAGGGCTTGGTAAGATTGCAATATCCAATCACATAAACATATCTAATGTGTTGCTAGTAGAGAGCTTGAACTTCAATTTACTATCCGTGGCTCAATTGTGTGATCTTGGATTTAAATACATCTTTGGGGTAGATGATGTAGAGATCATAAGTGTAGATGGCTCTAACTTCATCTTCAAAGGCTTTAGATATGAGAATCTATACTTGGTTGATTTCAATGCTAGTGAAGCTCAATTATCTACATGTTTGTTCACTATGTCTAGCATGGGTTGGTTATGGCATAGAAGGCTTGGTCATGTTGGAATAAAACAATTGAATAGATTGGTTAAGCATGACTTGGTTAGAGGCTTGAAAGATGTTGTGTTTAAGAAGGATAAGCTTTGTAGCTATTGTCAAGCTGACAAACAAGTTGGAAACACCCATCCTAAGAAAAACATGATGAGCACGAGTAAAGCATTTGAGTTATTGCACATGGATTTGTTAGGAACACAATACACTAGCATCGGTGGAAACAAATATGGCTTTGTGATAGTGGATGATTATACTAGATACACTTAGGTATTCTTTCTAGTGGACAAGAGTGATGTATTTACAATATTTAAATCATTTATTAAGGGCATTCACAATGAGTTTGAAACAACCATCAAGAAAGTTAGAAGTGACAATGGTAGTGAGATCAAGAACACTAGAATTAATGAGTTGTGTGATGAATTTGGAATTAGACATCAATTCTCGACCAAGTACACTCCACAATCAAATAGCCTTGTTGAGAGGAAAAATAGAACACTCATTGATATGGTAAGGTCTATGCTTAGTGAGTACAATGTGAGTCAATCTTTTTGGGCCGAAGCTATCAACACGGCTTGCTATTGTAGCAACCACCTCTATTGTGACTCATTAAAAGAGAAGACACCATATGAGCTCTTGAATGGTAGAAAGCCCAACATTGATATTTTTGGGTCTTTAGTTGCAAATGCTATATCTTGAAGAAAGGCACTAGATTGGACAAATTTGACAAGAAATGTGATGAATGATTCCTACTTGGATACTCAACTACTAGCAAAGCATATAGAGTTTGGAATTTAGATAGTGGTACTCTTGAGGAAGTTCATGATGTTGAGTTTGATGAAACCAAGGGTTCACAAGAAGAGAATGAGAACTTGAAAGATGTTAGAGGCACTCAACTTTCAAATGGCATGAAGAACATAGATGTTGGTGAATTGAGGCCTAGGCAAGTGAATGATGATGAAAATGATCAAGTGCAAGTGCACTCTAACTCAAATGTGCAAGATGATACAAATCAAGCTAGTACAAGTGGCTCTCATGATAATGAACAAGATCAAGTGGCTAGTGCATCATATCAACCCAATGATCAAGCAAGTGCAAGCAATCAAGTTCCAATCCTCCAACCAACCAATATTGCAAGGGATCATCCATTGGACACTATAATTAGAGATATTTTTAGAGGTGTATAAACAAGATTAAGATTGGCTTCATTTTGTGAGCATTTCTCATTTGTGTCATCCATTGAACCAAAGAAGATAGATGAAGCATTGAAGGATGTTGATTGGGTGAATGCTATGCATGAAGAATTAAATAACTTTACAAGAAATCAAGTATGAGAATTGATAGAGAGGCCAAAGGGACACAATGTGATTGAAACCAAATGGGTCTTTAAAAACAAGCAAGATCAAGATGGGATAATAGTAAGGAACAAAACAAGATTGGTAGCACAAGGATATACATAAGTTGAAGGTCTTGACTTTGGAGAAACATATTCCCCGGTTGCTAGATTGGAAGCAATTAGAATCTTACTAGCCTATGCTTATGCCCACAACATCATGCTCTATCAAATGGATGTTAAGAGTGCATTTCTCAATGGTTACATCAATGAAGAAGTATATGTTGAGCAACCTCTCGGTTTTGAAGATGACAAGAATTCCGACCATGTGTACAAGTTGAAGAAGGCATTGTATGGCTTGAAGCAAGCACCTAGAGTATGGTATGAGAGATTGAGGGACTTTCTACTCTCTAAAGGGTTCATGATGGGCAAGGTTAACACCACTCTTTTCACCAAGAAGATTGGTAAAGACTGATTTGTGTTGCAAATCTACGTTGATGACATCATATTTAGATCAACCAATCAAGACTTTTGTTAAGAGTATGGAAAGATGATGGCTAATGAGTTTGAAATGTCCATGACTGGAGATTTAAGTTACTTCCTTGGTCTTCAAATCAAACAATTGAAGAATGGTACATTTGTGAGTCAAGACAAGTACATCAAAGACATGCTCAAGAAGTTTGGCATGAGTGATAGCAAAGCCATTAGCACACCAATGGGGACAAATGGCAACTTGGATAGTGATGCAAGTGGCAATATGGTGGATCAAAAATTATATCGGTCTATGATTGGAAGCGTACTCTATGTGACCGCATCAAGGTCGGATGTCATGTCTAGTGTGTGCATGTGTGCAAGATTTCAAGCCTCACCAAGAAAAAGTCATTTGAATGCTACAAAGAGAATATTGAGGTACTTGAAGCATACATAAAATGTTAGTTTGTGGTATCCCAAAGGAGCAAAGTTTGAGCTAGTTGGTTACTTCAACTCGGATTATGCGGGATGCAAGGTTGAAAGGAAGAGCACCTCAGGCACATATCAATTGTTGGGAAGATCACTTGTTTCATCATCATCAAAGAAGCAAAATAGTGTTGCATTATCAACCGCCGAAGCCAAATACATATCCGTTGGTAGTTGTTGTGCACAAATACTTTGGATGAAGGCCACCTTGAATGACTTTGGAATCAAGTTCAAGAAAGTGCCATTTCTATGTGACAATGAGAGTGCAATCAAGTTAACCAACAACCTAGTTCAACATGCAAGAACAAAGCACATTGATGTCCGCCATCATTTCATAAGAGATCACCAACAAAAAAGAGACATTTACATTGAGAGAGTGGGCATCGAAGATCAACTTGCCGATATATTCACCAAGCCATTAGATGAGAAAAGGTTTTGCAAGTTAAGGAATGAGTTGAACATATTGGATTTCTCAAATATGTGTTGATGCACCCCCCCCACTTACATGACATGCCTCTACTTTGAGCAATCCAAGGTAAAAGTTGATTGACATGGCATACATCCTTGCTAAGGATATGTTTAGTGCATCTAGTCATCTTTCACATTTAATAGGCTTATTCATGAAAATAAAATGATTTTGATGTTTGTATGGTACCACTATTGTTTCTATGCTTAATTTGGTCTAGTGGTAGCATATGACACATTTGTGGGCTTGTAAACCTAGTGTTTGATCTAGAAAATGAGCTCTAAGTGTTTAACTCAATATGGTACAAAATAACCCTTATTTGGAGGTGTGAAGAAGCTTGTCCTTAGATCAAACCGAGTTAAATATCTTTGGCAAGTGATCTAGATTGGACCAAATTTGGGAAAATGATCCTCACCCCATTGATTGATATTGATAATCTCAACCTATTTAAAATTAAACCTTTGTGGTCATTGATGACAAAGGGGGAGAAATAATGTACAAAGATAGTGAAAAGACAACTGTTTACACCAAAATTTCGAAGAAGAGTCACAGGGACTCGAAAGCTCCCAAGATCATGTCATCAAGGAATCAATTGCGTGCAGATCGGAACCAGCTGATTCGGATGCAAAAACTAGAATCGGCTTTCTTCAGATAGCGCCAGCGGATAACGACAAAGGCTATGTTCGGCGCCAGGACGAAACATGTTGGACTCTACAAAAAGGGAAAGATTAGAGTCCAAGTTATCTTAAATTAGGAATATTTTCTCTAGGGTCAAAAATTATGATGAGTCATGCTTAGACAGGAGTCATGCGTAGGTCCCAGGTATAAATATCAAGCCCCGGCTATTGTAAAAAAACAACAATCAATCCAATATACAAGTTATTTACTTTTTTGGCTCCAGCCACCCCTTAGGAGTAGGAGTAGAGTAGATCTCGGCGAGTTCTTCAGCAAGCATGGCTGCATCGATCCGGTCGACCTCCACTGCTTGTTGTAAGTATCGTCATGGCTTATACCTCTATTCGTACGGCTGCATCGATCCGGTCGACCTCCACTGCGACTCTGGTATAAGTTAGTTATCGATTCTTGTCTAGTTCAAGTATGGCTGCATCGATTCGGTCGACCCCCACTGCATGAACTAGATCAAGGTCAAGTTATTGGCTCTACCTTAGAATGGCAGTCTTTGGTAGATTCATTAAGTTACCGATATTGCTTATTGCTTTCATTATTTATCTAAATTACAGCAATATCACTCTACCCGATTGAGATTGATCTAGATCGGCCTTATATCTTGTTTAGCCCATCGTTTGTTAATCTAAAACTGATCTGATCTATACATTAAACGATGAGTTATGTTTTATCGGCTGTTTTACATCAATCTTGATCGTGCATAGCGTGCGGTTAAAGCATGTTGCGTCTTGAGTAGATTTATTGGCTAGCGAGAACCGTTCCATGGCCCGTTATCATGGCCTGTGTGATTCTACCTCACATCCCACTATTAGCACCGTGGAGTGGGGATCATTATTTGATAGATCTATTCCTAATAAGGCATGACTTTAGCTGTGCGTTATGCCTGAATCGGCTGTTTTAGCCGATATCGAGTGCTTTCACGAACAGTTTGCATCACGAGACCGTTGAAGTAAAGATAGGTTGAAATATATGTTAGCCCCATGATCTTATTATTGTATTACGGCCTATATAATTCTGCCTCATGTCCCACTGATATTGGTAATGAGTTAGGGTCATCGAGTCTATCGTTATTTCTACGGCATGCATGATTCTGCCTTATGCCCCACTGGTCCTAGCGATAGATGAGATCTAATATGTTCATTAGATTTATCTTTATTAAACGGTTAAATGGTGTTGAATTATTTCTTTATATAAAAAGGGGTTCGGTTACTTGTAATCATTGGCTCAGCATAAACCGATCATTGTTAACATCTTATTGCCATTGATTAATATTTGTTTAAATAATGACATTTATCCTGAATAATAACCGATTCTTCTTATACAACCCAATGAGCTTTAACTAATTTATTCTCATGAATATACTGGAATCGACTATTTAGTCGATCTCCTTTCATATCGGCTCTCATAGCCGCACATTCGGGACTGTTTGGCAACACCGGCAAGTTCCGCCCTTAATTACTGATGAACTTTCTCTCCTCGTCAATTACAGGGTCAAATTGACTGGCACATCTTGGGAGGAGTGCGCAGGATCGACCACCCCTGCGCTGAAGCTAGGTGGATCTATAGCTCCATCGAGCAGACCCTTCTGGCTTGCTGCGTGTGTCCTCGACATGGGACGAAAATTCTGTGTCAACACATGTTTCTGGCACGCTCAGTGGGACACCACAATTGTCATGGCGGTTCACAACAACAATGACATCCTTATGCTACATTATGAAGATCTACCTGATGGGGATAAGGGTATCATCAGCAAAGCTACAGAGGAGTTTTAAAACAAATGTTTGTTGTCCTACACCAAAACACGTGACAACACAATTGTTCAGAAATTTCTACTACCAAGAGTTCTGTTACACGGGCAGACAGACACAACCAAAGCTGAAGACAGGCGTTTCTTTAAGGAAGTTGTAGACAAATCTATTCGTGATGCCATATCAAGCCATAATGAAGCTTTCGTGGACATATTCCACAATGCCATGAGAGAGGTGATTCATGGGTTTCCAGTTGGTCAAGGTGGGCTGGCTTATTACAACATTCTAGATCCGTCGATCCAAGGGCCCAATCAAGTCGGTACCAGCCATCAAGAAGCAGCACCAGCTGGTAGTGGTGATGTACAGACAGTTCAGGGTTCATCTGAACAAACTCAAAGAACTACTACAAATCAGACACGGTACAATTCTGGACCATCAGTACAGCATATGCAACAGCCGGCGGGGCAAAGTCAGAACCAGGTGATCAATTTTGGCACATTAGGCCACATACCATCATTGGCTCAAAAAATAGTACCATCAATTCAAAGGATCCATAGAGATGTAGATCCTTATGACTACAATCAGAGACTTCAAGCAGCAAGCCAGCAAAGGACCCAGCAGATTGAGATTCCACAAGGGTATCACTATGGCATAGATTATAATACCCTCCACATGATGCCAAATCTAGGATATCAAGGCATGCGGGATTTCAATCCACAGATGGGTCAGCAGGTGCAGAGGAATCCAAATCCACAAGCTGATGAATTATTGCTGAGGGTGACCGAGATGATGAAGAATCAGTTTGGTCTAAAGCCAAAAGGGCTGACCTTTTCGTACAAACACCCATATCCAGAATGGTATGATTTGATCGCTCTTTCAACAAATTACAGGCTCCCAGAATTTGCTAAGTTCACTGGCCAAGACAGTACAAGCACGATAGAACATATCAGTCGGTATCTTACACAATTGGGCAAATCGTCAGTTGAGGATGCCCATCGAGTTCGTTTCTTCTCTCTGCCCTTATCAGGGCCAGCCTTCACTTGGTTTTCATTATTGCCAGTCAATTCTATTGCCAATTGGGCTAACCTGATGAAGAAGTTTTATACATATTTTTACACTGAGACTGGAGAAAAGAAGATTACCAATCTAACAACTATAAGACAGAAGACTAATGAATCGGGCACTGAATTTCTTCAGAGGTTCCGAGAAACTAGGAACTTGTGCTTCTCCTTAAACTTGGCCGATGATCAATTAGCTGCTTTAGCTGTTCAAGAAATGCTGCCGATGTGGAAAGAAAAGCTGTTGGGACAAGAATTTGACAACTTGGGTCAATTGGCTCAACGAGTAGCAGTGCTCAATAGCCAATTCTAGAGTATGCGCAGAGATACATGGTTCTAGAAGAGTACCACAGTAGCCGAAGCTTATGATCCATACTCAGTCGATGACGACTATGAAAATGAAGAAGAAGAGGTTGCCGCGGTTGAATGGAATTGGGGCAAGAAGACAGTGATGGTGCCAAACCCTTGGGGAAGAGGAGTCAAGGAGAGCTATGACTTTGATGTCACCAAATCAGATAAGCCCTTCTATTTCTTGCTTAAGAATGGGCAGATCAAGTTGCCCGATGGTCATGTCATGTTGCCCCCTGATCAGTTGAAGAATAAGAAGTTCTGCAAGTTCCATAATGCTACTTCTTGTTCCACTAATGAATGCAGAATCTTCAGGCAGCATATACAGAGAGCTATTCAGCAGGGGAGACTCAAATTTGATACGCCTCGGAAAATGAAAGTTGATGATAATCCTTTCCTAGGAGATCAAAACATGGTTGATGCTGGGCTATTCAAAGGAAAAACTAAGGTCCTAACATCAACCAAATCAAAAGAAGCTGGAACAGTCCATCCCAAGATGCAAATATAGACTGACGAGTACAGAGAGATTAGAAGACGTCGTGCTGAGCAAAAGAGCCGATACGAGCAAGGGAAGACGTCAAAAGCAGAGACGACAAAGCCGTGGGTCACATCTCAGATTCTATTGAATAAATCGCAGCGGAAGAAGGAAAAGGATTATCAGCGTTGGTTCAAAGATCAAGCGTACCGGCATCAATTGAAAGAAGAGAGATATGAAAGGAAACAAGCCGAATTACATTGGAATTGTCCTTTCTTCAGACATTGCTGCAATGAAGGTTTGAAGTTGCCTACCAGACATGACTGTTCAGAATGCAGCAATCAATATCGGGAGTATAGGTAGTCTCAAACCAACCGCCGGTCTATCCATGCTCAAGATGCATATCATCATAATAACATGGATCGGTGCTTAAAAAATAAAAGTGTTCATGATCGGCTTGGAAAAAGAGTCGTTGATCAGGACTGGGCTGATCATGAAGAGGAAGGCAATGAAAGAAAATATGTGTGGCAGAAAGGCCAGTGGTGCCCAGGAGGTTTAACAAGAAGCCATAAGAGAAGGGTGCAACGCCTAAGGAATAAAGAGATGGAACAAGCTCAGGCATCCGGTAAAACTCAAGTGTGGCGTACCAAGCAAATAGCCGATAGGAAGCAACCATCGGCTAATATCCAAATGGCTTTTCTGTTGCCATCAGAATTCAGAGCTCCGACAGATCAAGAAGTTTATTCGGATTTCGATGAATCAGAGTATGAGGATATAGTTGCCAAGTTGACAGTTGTACAGCAAGCAATATTTGACAAACCAGTCAAACATTGGCACTTAAAAGCGTTATATATGAAA
Organism: Miscanthus lutarioriparius; assembly: GCA_904845875.1. Lineage (NCBI taxonomy): Eukaryota > Viridiplantae > Streptophyta > Magnoliopsida > Poales > Poaceae > Miscanthus > Miscanthus lutarioriparius. Next base: position 101,854,514 of record CAJGYO010000005.1, read on the forward strand.
GGTCTTGTCGATAGGAAGTCGATGAACAAGATGTTGGTGGACGAAGGTGCTTCTATCAATCTTATGCCTTACACTACTTTTTGTAAACTTGGCAAAGGACCAGAAGATCTGATGGAGACTGACATGATGCTTAAGGACTTCGGGGGTAATACGTCTAAGACCCGGGAGGCAATAAACGTCGAGCTAACAATTGGAAGGAAGACTCTGCTCACCACATTCTTCGTCATCGATGGAAAAGGGTCGTACAGTTTGCTCCTCGGTCATGATTGGACTCATGCGAATTGTTGTATACCATCGACCATGCATCAGTGTTTGATTCAATGGCATGGAGATGATGTCGAACTGGTTCGTGCTGATGAGTCTGTAAGCATCGCAACAGCTGATCTTGTCTTTTGGGAACTAGGAGACTTCGAATATTTTTCTGGCAAGTCATGGGAAGGAGGCTCCATTAAGATCAGCAATGAAAGCCAACAGTCGATGCAAGCGATCGGCTCTAAGACTTTATTTTAGTAGAAAAGTCATGGCTTCACGTCGGCCGTTGGATTAAAGGAAAATAAGCATTGAGTCTTGAAGATGGGTTTAGGCCGACGTATGTGAATGCTGGGTCAAAGTGTGAGTGCGATTCAGAGTTAATGGATTTCTTAAATAAGGTCTGTTTCGTTTAATTGGATACTTGACCTGGGTTGATCAATCGTCTAACCTTTGGTATGAAAAGTTCAACGGCAAAATATTTAAAAGGACGTTATCCTAACATCTGATCAACATTCGATAGCCGATTCGTTCTCGGCTCTAATAGCCGGTACCAGAAAGGTATCACCTCTAGTTCAAAAAGTGAAAATCTTCAAAGACAATAAAAGCCGATACGATATGTATCACCTATAGAGCAAAAACAAAAAGCAAAAACAATCATACACAAGGGCATTGCACTGAGGCACGTTCATGAAAGAATAGGAGTCTTTGTTCATTAGATTACCCTAAGTACAATCTAGTCGAAGACTTTGTTCACCACATCCTGAGCGGATGTGATGTCCACGATGGCCTCCGTCGCTGCGATGAAATCTTCTATCAGATATTCATGTCCCTCAGGGCCATCGCCAATCGGGAAGCCAACCTCCATGGCATGGAGATCAAGCCCAGTTTGGACATGTGCCGCAGTTAGCACCACTGATGCGTCGTGATGAACACCATGAAGAGCAATCTCCTGGACACGGGCCAGGATGTCCTGGAGACGAGCATCAATGAGGGAACCCCTCGCATTGACGGTGTCGTCCGCGGCCACGATTGCCGCCAATTGGAGAGACTCCAGTTCCACCGTTTGAGATGGCGATTGTAGAAGAATATCAAGACAAAGGCAATGAAAACCAAAATAGAAATGTTCATGGAGCTCATCTTACCTACTACCACGGTGTCAGACTCAGCCAGCAGCGCTCAAACGGCGTTGGCCTCCTCCTCAGCCGCATTAAGGGCCTCTTGGAAGACTCCTAGACGAATCTCCAGCTGGCCGTTGTTCCAAATTGCCTCGAAATAGCAGTCCTCGGCCGCCCTCCATTCTCGGAAGAAGCACCGGGCATCATCACCTTCATATGAGTTGGAAGAACTTGACGATGAAGCCGGCGCGGAAGATGCAGCATCAGTGGGTTCGCCGGTACTGGGGAAAGGATGAAGGCTATCATTCACAACAAACCTATAGGCGAGTCAAAATAGGTCATCATCATGAACAGAGGTTGCCAATCTCACCTCATTTGTCGGAGACGCTGGTTCATCGGCATGTCTTCTGCCGAATCTCCTCTGCCGCGTGCTTAACTCGATTATCTTCATCGGCCATGAGAAATGATTGGATCTATGGAAGAGAGAAAAAAAAACCACTGTAGGGTTTTGGCATGCGAAAGAGAGCGAAGGAACAGTTGCGAATAGAGATGTGTTTGAGGGCGAAGCCCTCGGCTGGTATTTAAAGACATGAAGCGAAGAGGCGGACGCCTCGGGATGCACAAAAGGCAACCGCAATTAATAGAAGGCAAAACGCCACTTCACTAATGTCAAAGAGAATACGGCGCCAGATGATTGAGGATGGAAGATCGAAGGGCTCTCTTAATAAAGGCCGTGTTTTCAGACCTAGATAGAATTAAAGCCAAGAGTCTGGATTCGGCTATTTTTAAAATCAGTTCTTCAGCCGGAACAAAGGACCTAATCTTCATAAATGAAGAAGGGAGATGAGACTTTTGAGAAGGCTAGGGATGAATTACCCTTGATGACCAAGGGCAAAAGGGCTGATAGAGTCACCTTGTGAACCCGTGTGTAGCCATAATACAGTCCCTCCTTGGGAAGTTCAAACCGGATCGAGGTGCATTATGCCGAAGTCTACAAGAATTTTGTGATGAATAGCTTAGAAGATTTGTGTTGCCTTCGGCTGCGTGCTCTTGAAAAGCATTGAAGCCCATAAACCGAGGATTGCAATGTTACAATTAAAAGGTCAAGAATGAGCAATTCTCTGAGAGAGATTTGGTTTGGAGAGTAAAATTGCTGATCAGGTCAAAGGATAGCAAATCTAGCAAAAGTAGTCAACTAATTGGGAAGTACCTTATCGGATCAAGCGTTGTGCGCTGGGTAATATTTATATTTTGGAAACACTAAAAGGGGAAGAAGGATTCGGCAGAGCAATCGAATGGGGAATATTTGAAGGAATATTACCATAATATTTGGATTAATACTTGACAACCAATTTGCTCGGTTGACAGCTCTGATAGCCGATACCAGAAGGGTATCGCTTCTGGTGCGAAAATAAACCCAGAAGGGTAAAAGCCGGTACAATGTGTATTGCCCGCAGGAGCAAAAGCAAACATGGACAGAGTGATGCATATAGTATAAAGTATGAAACAAAAGAAAAAATCACTCAAGACAGAGGAATTGATTGCTAATATCACCTATTACAACCTACGGGCCGGAAAACACTTTGGCTATTATATCATCGGCCTGGGAGATAAAGGCTACAGAGTTAGCAGCACTGAAGAAATCCTCAATCAGGCATTCGTGATCCCCAGGGTGCGCCGCTGCTGGAAAACCATGGGGGAGAAACTGAAGTTCATGGCCAGAATGAGCTTGCGCGGAAGCCGGCACCATGGCGAATGCCATGCAAAGCGACCTCCATGACGCGATTCAGGATATCGTGTAGGCGAACCAACGGGATGGCACCTCTAGCGTTGATGAATCCCGCCACGTGCTCAGCGGCCGATCGAAGGCTCTCCAGTTGGGCAGACAAATCTAAGAAGATTCAAAGGGAAGGTGATCAGAATCTTGAGAATGAAAATGAAAAGGGAGCAAAGGTCATGATAGATGTCTCACCTGTGATTTTTGCCTTGGCCTTAGCCAACCTATCCTCCACTGAATCGGCCTCGGGAGGTGATCGACATCGAACCATGGCCAGAGATGATTCTGCAAGGGAGAGACATTCAGCGAGACTCTGGCCATGCCGATCAATGGAGGCAAGCAGATCGTCATTGTCAATCCACCTCGTTTGATAACAAGGGAGCTGGCGACAAGCTATTAAAGAAGAAGACCCTAAAGGCCGAACGGAGTCGGTCCTATTCCCTAAGGCAGTGGGGGCACCACGAGTTGCACCCTCCTACCGATGAAGGCGCTGACGTGATGATGCAGGTCCGTTGAGGGCCTCCTCAGCGAACTTCATGCTACTCTCCATGATCTCAAGCTTACGAAGAAGCAGGTACTATACTAAGGACGTGGAAGGTGAAGCGAGTTGTTTTTCGATCCCCAGCCGTGGCCAGTATATATAGCCCGGGAAGGTAGAGAGATAGATCTCACCAGTGGTGTGAAATTGAAATCAGATACGGAAAAGGATCGACGCTCCGAGAATTCAGGGAACAGATAACGAAGAGATAACAAATTCGGACTTATTGCTCTCCCAAGTTATAGAATGTCATGGGATAGATGCAAAAAATTTACATTGACCAGCAATCAACCCACCAAGGCCTCTTTGGATTGAAGGAAGTTCGAATCCCCACAGGGCCAAAAGTCATCATAAACCAAGTCACATCGACCCGTTAATAAAATTGCGACAAGGAAGGAAAAGGCCGCTTGTCTAACAAATGCCCAATTGATTTCTTGAAGCCGCTGGAAAGAAGCTTGTGGCTTTCCCAGTGGGCATTTGATTAAGCAAACAAGGGAAAAGTGTCCACACATTTTAGCCTTTGCAAACACTAGAACAGCTCTGCGAGCATGGAGAGAAGACCCAGGCGATGTCACAAGGATTCTTCTAACCGTAGTAGCTGATTCTCTTGCTCGACAAGGTGCTAAGATGGGAGACACAATCGCCCTATGCATCAGAATTCTTCAAGCCGCTCGAGATCTTCATAGCAAAAGGATAGACCATGGAGGGTCCAGCGGAGTTGAGAGCACTCGAGGGAGCATATGGAAGAAAAACATGGCCGAATTGTTGAGTTGCTCTCGCCAGGGTCGGATAGGCCTTTTATAGCTGGCTCGGGAAGATGAATCCAAGTGCCCGTGAAGCGGTGACGCTCTTGTAAAAAATTTTGAGGCATAGGCTCATGAGTGGACGCAAGCAACGACAAACAGTGGACCCTAGATCAAGGTTCTCTACCCGTGACTGTGGACCAATCAGGGATATAGACATGATAATTTTGGAATAAAATTACTTTTATCCCAAAATTGGGGGGCATGTGTTTACAACCAAATTTGGAAGAAGAGTTGCAGGGACTCGAAAGCTCCCAAGATCATGTCATCAAGGAATCAATTGCGTGCAGATCAAAACCAGCTGATTCAGATGCACAAACTGGAATCGGCTTTCTTTAGATAGCGCCAGCGGATAACGACAAAGGCTACGTTCGGCGCCAGGACGAAACATGTTGGACTCTACAAAAAGGGAAAGATTAGAGTCCAAGTTATCTTAAATTAGGAATGTTTTCTCTAGGGTCAAAAATTATGATGAGTCGTGCTTAGACAGGAGTCATGCGCAGGTCCCGTGTATAAATATCAAGCCCTGGCTATTGTAAAAAAACAACAATCAATCCAATATACAAGTTATTTACTTTTTTGGCTCCGGCCACCCCTTAGGAGTAGGAGTAGAGTAGATCTCGGTGAGTTCTTCAGCAAGTACGGCTGCATCGATCCGGTCGACCTCCACTGCTTGTTGTAAGTACCATCATGGCTTATACCTCTGTTTGTATGGCTGCATCGATCCAGTCGACCTCCACTGCGACTCTGGTATAAGTTAGTTATCGATTCTAGTCTAGTTCAAGTATGGCTGCATCGATCCGGTCGACCCCCACTGCATGAACTAGATCAAGGTCAAGTTATCGACTCTAGATTAGAATAGCAGTCTTTGGTAGATTCATTAAGTTACCGATATTGCTTATTGCTTTCATTATTTATCTAAATTACAGCAATATCACTCTACCCGATTGAGATTGATCTAGATTGGCCTTATATCTTGTTTAGCCCATCGTTTGTTAATCTAAAACTGATCTGATCTATACATTAAACGATGAGTTATGTTTTATCAGTTGTTTTACATCAATCTTGATTGTGCATAGCGTGCGGTTAAAGCATGTTGCGTCTTGAGTAGATTTATTAGATAGCGTGAACCGTTCCATGGCCCGTTATCACGGCCTGTGTGATTCTACCTCACACCCCACTGTTAGCACCGTGGAGTGGGGATCGTTATTTGATAGATCTATTCCTGATAAGGCATGACTTTAGCTGTGCGTATTCCTGAATCGGTTGTTTTAACCGATATCGAGTGCTTTCACGAACAGTTCGCATCACGAGACCGTTGAAGTAAAGATAGGTTGAAATATATGTTAGCCCCATGATCTTATTATTGTATTACGGCCTACATGATTCTGCCTTATGCCCCACTGATATTGGTAATGAGTTAGGGTCATCGAGTCTATCGTTATTTCTACGGCCTGCAAGATTCTGCCTCATGCCCCACTAGGCATAGCGATAGATGAGATCTAACATGTTCATTAGATTTATCTTTATTAAACGGTTAAATGGTGTTGAATTTTTTCTTTATATAAAAAGGGGTTCGGTTACTTGTAATCATTGGCTCAGCATAAACCGATCATTGTTAACATCTTATTGCCATTGATTAATATTTGTTTAAATAATGACATTTATCCTGAATGATAACCGATTCTTCTTCTACAACCCAATGAGTTTTAACTGATTTATTCTCATGAATATGCTGGAATCGACTATTTAGTCGATCTCCTTTCATATCGGCTCTCATAGACGCACATTCAGGACTGTCTGGCAACATCGGCAAGTTCCGCCCTTAATTACTGATGAACTTTCTCTCCTTGTCAATTATAGGGTCAAATTGACTGGCATATCTCGGGAGGAGTGCGTAGGATCGACCACCCCTGCGCTAAAGTTAGGTGGATCTACAACTCTATCGAGCAGACCCTTCCGGCTTGCTGCGTGTGTCCTCGGCACGGGACGAAAATTCTGTGTCGACAACAACAAAGGGGGAGAAAAACAAAGATATAAGTGGTTGGAGGAGAATTTGACATAGGGGGAGACATATGACAAAGAAAGAGATCAATTAAAATTTTGAGCACACAAGTAGGTGCAGCAAGCTCATAAACTTGGTGGATGCATTTGAATGTGCATTTCATATATTTGCTTGCATGGCACAAGTTTTAAAATTCAATATCAATGCTTGTGTGGTGTATTCTAGTTGTAGGTTTGAATGATGAAATAAAAAACTAGCATGCATAGGTTAAGTAACTAAACTCATGCTCATGTGATGAAAACTAGACCCTTACTTCTAATGTTGATCTCACAGGGTATTTTAGTTTTTTTCTGGATGTCTAGTTACTCATGGTGCTAAGGATGGTATATTGGTGCACTCCGATTGGTATCACGCTTTAAAGGTCCATCTCTTATACCTTAGCATCTTTTGGTAGACATTGACTCCTACATTTCCTATCTACACATATGTGCAAGCTACTATCCAAACTCTTAGCACATATGTAGGGGGAGTAATTGCTACCATTCGGGGTTCATGAAACTTGTCCATATAATTGTACATATGGTAAATATGCTTCGGCAAGAAACATGAATTTAATTAAATTTCAATTCATATCTGTGGCAGAACCTCCTAAATTATTGGGCCCACATGCACCTGTCACTGTCCAACGACCTTGGACATCTATGCATATGTTACCGATAACCTAAGAAGACTGTCGGGTGTCCTCGGGGAACCCCGAATCATCCACAATTTCCGAGCAGGATCAAATTACAGAGTCATTGCAGTATTACAACAGTTTATTCAAATAGATACCTCAGAGTAAAAACAGCGGAAGTTTTACAATAACATAATTTACAAACCATTTGTTTCAAACCATACAACTAAGTTCGATTATTAATACAAACCAAAGTAGTGGAGTGGCATTATAATAAATTACAAAACACACGAATAAAGCTGCCCTGCCCAAGGGCCACACATCTACTTATCGTCATCGCACTGAACAACAGACATGCAGCACGATCCAAAACAGATCTGCTCATGAGCCTCACCTGCAACAAGGGTCAACGAACCCTGAGTACAAGAGTACTCAACAAGACTTAACCGAAATAGAAACAGAGAAACTCAGGAATGCAGGCTCATGGGATTCAAGGTATGACTTTAGCAATAATCAAAGTTCTTTTGCGTAAAAGCTCTTTTAACAAAATTCTTTATTTCAACATTTAAAACTTCATAAGATCATATACAAAGCTGACACGATCCGTATTGAGATCATGAAACTTCATATCCAACACTTTCTCAAACCATACTCAAGTTCCAGTTATTAATACTACGATGATGAACAGAGAAGTGAGTCTCCATAACCGAGGAGCAACGACGATTCGAACCGATTATAAACCCAGCTGGGAATTCCAGACCACACGACATATGCAGGTCCCCGACCTACATATATCAACCTACCCTCGGATCCTCTAAACAAGAACGGGTCCGCGCCACCCGAGAATACAGTACTCCACACTCCAGCCCATTGCCACGTGGGTACACGCTATTCCCGCCATCTCTCCACTCCCAGTGCGCGAGTAGCCATTCTCGTAATAGAATAGCCAAGTTAAGGCTTACCGGAGTATGCGGTTAGTACTACAAAGTCTCACCTCAAGCGGTTCAACAACGGTACGGACCTTAATCGACACGGGCGGAAAGAACCCGCTCACAAGACCTCCATGTCTTGTGGCTCACACACACCGAGTCCGCCTGGTCTAGATTTATTACTCCACATTTCCATATCACATGTTAACATAATTAACCAAAGTTCCATTGAAAGTTCGCAGGTGACAGGCAATCACCCGATTTTCATCGTTCTAAGCATAGCTAAGCAAAACTAGGCATATACGAATTTAAAACTGGTAATATGGTAAATATGGAATAACAAGGTTGATAATGCACCAATTAGGTTTTCACTTAACTCCTAATCACTTAATGCAGTAAACGGAAGCAAAAGCGAAATAAATTTGTAAAATACAAGGTAGGGTTATATGCATCCGGGGCTTGCCTTCGATGACGGAAAAGTCCGGGTCCGGAGTCGTTCCACCGATATCAACACCAACCTCCACAGATGGCTCAACCTCCTCAACTACTTGATTAACTACCACGGGTTCACCTTCGTTCACTACACGTAGTAATAATACTATGCTTAACATGATGCGAGATACAAAATATGATGCTCGATGATGGATGCAAAAGTTAGCAACTTGAATACAACTTTCCTTCACGGTACAGTTACAAGCTAATCTAACTAAATCATTTCGTAATACACACATCAATTGCCAAAGATCATTATCCACTAATGACCCAAGGACATCACCCAATCAAAAAAAATTCAATCAAAACCTAAATCATTAAAGGTTACTATTTGCTTTTATGAATTAATTATTTAATTAAGAATTATGAAATAAATCAACTTATTCCAATTGGGCTCAAAATTTTTGTAAATGTTCATTACATGATAACTAAGTGGCAAAACAATTTTCATAATTTTTTGATAATTAATTAAGCCTAGAAAAATCATGGAAAGTCATTTATTAATTAATTGAGCAATTTTTATCATACCCCAAAAATACTTAAAATCAATATTTCAAATTTTTTTCACATAATATACATCACAAAGAAGTCACACAAAAATTTTCATAATTTTTGGAGCTCTAAATAAATTTACACAAAAATAACAAATTCCAGCACTATTCATATAAATCAAAAATGAAAAACTCATTTGAACGCCGAGTCACCGACATCGGACCCCACATGTCATCTTCAACCTTCGCTGCGTTGACTACGACGACGACGACGGCGCTGACCGCGCAAACTCGCCGACGGTGAATCCAAAGGTGACGGTCAAGGTACCAAAATGACCACATCATCACGGCGCGATCGATTGAAGGCACTAGCTAGACGAATTACTACGAGCTACGAGCTTGGCATCGGCCATGGCGGATGCGGCGGCTCGGCGGCGCTACGCCGGCGATAGGAGCTCGGTAGCGATTAAATAAACGGTACAGAAAGCACCAGTAGCTCACCACGAACACGACGGAGCAGAGAGCAAGGCTGGAGAAGCAGCGTAGACGCGGGTCGACGTGCACAGCAACGGCGGCGGAGCAAGGATCGTCGGTGATGGTGTGCCGTGATCGCAGTGGTGATCAAAATGAGCAAGCAACAACGGATTAAGCATCACAAAGATCGAGACGAAGCTGGAGCTACGCTAATCGAAGCAACAGCTCACCGAGGGCCACGACCACGGTGAAACGGGATCACCAAGCCGCTGTTGCCGCGCGAAGAAGTACGTTATGCGGCGTTTCCGGCGAAATCGAGACTAAATTGAGGGGTTAGCTGGACGCGCAAGGAGGAGTAGGCGGAGCTGGAGCTAGCTTACCAGCGATGGCGAGCACGACAAAGGATGGCGCACGGGCTCACGGGAGATGAGCAAGGTGACGGGAAGAAAACAGAGCAAAGGAAAAGAAGAACGGCGACGACTCCAGAGCTTTATAGGGCAGCCAAGGAAGCGCAAGGAAGCCACGACGAAGCCTTCAATAGCAGCAACGCGACGCCTTGGACGGCCACGCGTGCGATCGAAGCAAATCGAAGTTCACGCAAGCATGTAGCAAGAGCGGTGAACACTGTTCATCAATATTATAGAATTGCCATTCTCCAAAATTCACAAATTACTCTCAAAATTTCATAACAACTCAAAAATCTCCAAAAACAAAAGTTGTTCAAAATCAAAAGTTCTACAACTTTGCTTTTGAAACCATACCCAAATTCATTTTACATTTTGAAATTCAAATTTGAATTCAAAAGGGGACACTTTAAAGAATTATGCCTTTTCAAATTACTTCAAATTTTACTAAACAACTTTGAAAACTCCAAACACCAACTTTGTACAACTTGACAAGATCTACACTTTTGCTTTTAAGCTCAACCCCAAAATATGCTTAGATTTTGAAATGAGTTTTTAGGGTAGAATTTAAATACTGAAATTAAGGTTTTCGGAATTTCAAAACAATACAGGTATTTCAAACTTGATTCAAACAATACAATTCAACACTTATACATGAATGTAAACTTGTTTTAGTGAATGCATCTCAACGTTTGCAATATGACCAAATGCTTTGCAATGCATATGATGACATGACAGTTTTAGTATTTAAAACACCCGGGGTGTTACAATATCTTTGTGTAAGGGTTGTCATCAATTACCAAAAAGGGAGAGATTGAAAGCTCTAGTTTGGTTTTGGTAAATTAATGAAACCCTAAGTGCTAACCTAGTTCATCTAAGTGATCATGAGATAGGTAGCATTATTCCAAGTGATCATGATGATGGTGATGCCATGGTGATGATCAAATACTTGGACTTGGAGAAGAAGAAAGAGAAAAACAAAAAGCTCAAGGCAAAGGTGAAACTTGATAGGAGCTTTTTCGTTTTGGTGATCAAGACAATTAGTGAGTGTGATCATATTTAGGATCGATAGCCATACTATTAAGAGGGGTGAAACTCGTATCGAAATGTGGTTATCAAAGTGCCACTAGATGCTCTAACTCATTGTATATGCATTTAGGATCTAGTGGAGAGCAACACCCTTGAAAATGTTTGTGAAAATATGCTAACACACGTGCACAAGGTGATACATTTGGTGTTTGGCACATTTGAGCAAGAGTGGAGAAGTTAATGAAGTAAAGGAGGAGATTGTCACTGTGAAACAGTGACCAGACGCAGGTCACGTAGTGACTGGACTCAGGGGAGCAGCGTCCGATCAATTTTAGATGACATTGGTGGCTCGGGCTCTGTTGTTGGAGTGACCGGATGCAAGGTCAAAATGTGACTAGACACGACAGTGGTGAGTCTGGTCAGAAGAAGCCGAGGCAGCGTAACCTAGGGTATTGCAGCGGACGCAGAGCTGGGTCTGGTCGAGGTACACCAGACGCGTCCGATTGAGAAAATGCTGCTCTGGATGCTCACCGGAAGTGACCGGACTCCACGTTATTGGAGCGTCCGATCATTCCATCGATGCGTCCGGTTGCTGGGTGTTGGTGCGCAGGCGCGTGAGGACCTGACACGGGCGTGGTGTGTCCGGTTAGCTTGCCTACGCGTCTAGTTGTGACTTAGAGGTTGCGCTGAGTCACTTGACCATTGAGATCGTACAGATGTCGTTTAAAGCGGGGGACACATGGACGACGATCAGTGACTAGACAATGGGGCTGGTGCGTCCGGTCGCCCCGAGTTGGGCTACAGTAAGAGCCTAACGGCTCTATTTCTAGGGGACGCTTATATAAGGCATTTGACGGGCTCTAGCTCACTCTCTTGGCCATTTGCATTGACAAATCAACCTTGTGAGCTTAGCCAAAGCCCTCCCACTCATCTCCATCATTGATTCATCATCTTTGTGAGATTGGGAGAGAATCCAAGTGCACTGCTTGAGTGTTTGCATCTAGAGGCACTTGGTATTCGTGTTTCGCTGCGGGTTTGGCTTGTTACTCTTGGTGGTTGCTGCCACCTAGACGGCTTGGAGCAGTGAGGATCACCGAGCGGAGGTTGGTGATTGTCTCCGGCTCCGATCGTGGTAATTGTGAGGGGTTCTTGACCTTTCCCCGGCGGAGAGCCAAAAGGTACTCTAGTGGATTACTAGCGGCTTGTGTGATCCTCATCTTGTGTTGGTTGTATGGTACCCTATTGAGGGATTGGCGTATGATGTCTGAAAGGATCAAGATGCCCAAGAGGGGGGGTAAATTGGGCTAATTCTAAAATTCTTTACAATAATTAAACCCTACGGTTAGCCCAATTAACCCCTTGTGCCTAGAAAGTGTTTCTATTGATCTACCACACAAAAGTTTAGCAACCTATGTACCAATCCTACTCTAGCATGGCAATTCTATGAAAGTAAATGACAAGAATTGAATTGCTCAAAGTAAATGCTCAAAGTAAAGAGAGAAGGAGGAACACGGCAATGTTTTGCTGAGGTATCAGAGAGTCGCCACTCCCCACTAGTCCTTGTTGGAGCACCTACGCAAGGGTGTAGCTCCCCCTTGATCCGCGCCAGGATCAAGTGCTCTCTATGGGTTGATTCTTCAACACTCCGTCGTGGTGAATCGCCCACAACCACTCACAACTTGAGTTGGGTCATCCACAAGCTCTGTCGGATGATCACCAAACTCCCCATCCCCACCAAGCCATCTAGGTGATAGCGATCACCAAGAGTAACAAGCATGAACTCTCACTTGACCAAGACAAGCCTAATGAGAAGGGTGGATGCACACTTTGCTACTCTTGCTTTCACTAATGAGGGCTCCTCTTTAGGATTCTCAAATCCCAATCACCTCACTAGGACCTTTCTCTTCTTGGCACTCTCAAGGGTGTTTCTCAGCTGTTGGAAAGAGCAAAAGTACCCCCTCACACGAATGGAGGAAGTATTTATACACCCATGTTCAAAACAAACCGTTATGTGCCTCTACGGGGTGACTGGACGCTCTGGTCAAGTTGACCAGATGCTCTGGTCAGTTCACCCCAAAACCCAGAGTTTAAGTTGTGACCGGACGCTGGATAGCGTCCGATCAGCACTGACCGGACGCGTCTGGTCATGTTTTTCTCTCTCTAGAACCTTACTGGAGTCGACCGGACGCTGGGACCCAGCATCCGGTCACTCACCTCTCAGCGTCTGGTCGCACTAGACGAATTCACCTTGATCAAATGAACTGACCGGACTCTGCACCAGCGTCCGGTCACACCGGAACCAGCGTCCGGTCAGTATTTGACCCTCCATTCACTTCCAACTCTCAATCATACGTGAATGAAGTTTGCTCTAATAGATCTAAGGGCTTTTTTGGAGCTACCTAGTGCTAGATTTAGCAAGTGTGCACCACACCTAACCCACTAGACTCACCTAGGTCAAGCTACCCATCCATACCCCCCTTAATAGTACGGCCAAAGGAAAAACAAAGTCCTAAACTACTCTAAGTGTCTCTTCAACTCCAATCGACACTTAGAACTAGTCCATCCTTAACCTTGTCGTCCATCCTTTGAAAACCGAAACGATTTCCATCGTAGGGGCATGACCACCATGATAGCCCAATCGATCTCCATTACTGTGACCTAACTTAATTGCCTCTGCAAAACACACGTTAGTCACAGTAATCATGTATTGTCATTAATCACCGAAACCCAACTAGGGGCCTAGATGCTTTCAATCTCCCCCTTTTTGGTGATTGATGACAATACCACCTCAAGTATGTGAAAGAGTTGAGGTTTTTAACATGCTTGGTTCATATAAGCTTTTAGCAATAAGAACAAAAGAGTTAGGTAAGCTTATATGACCCAAGCCAACTTAATGTACTCCAAAGATGTGAAATAAGCATGAGTACAAGTTATAAAGCTCATTTGCATTGGAGTAAAATGTGACATCCGGCCCAGTTTGGAATTTGGCCCATAGTAGCCCATATGCAAGTTAATGAGATATTGTGGAGAGTTTAGTCCCACCTTGATTGTTAAAGGTGGGATAGACCAACATATAAGGCTTTTAGAGTCCATCCCATCATCCCCGGGTTAATCCTTTTATGCGAAGCGAGGACGAAAGCGTAAGTGGGATGGTGGTAGGTGTGGTTCGCTCAGCACGCAGAGTGGATCTGAGCCGTTTAGACTCTAGGGCATTACAAATGGTATCAGAGCCGACCTTCATGGCCACGGGCGCATGCGGGCTAGGGGCACGAACATGGGGTTCATTGTGCGTGTAGGCCCTACGGGGCGCACGGCATGGCACAAGTTGGGATAAGAGTTTACCTTATGTCGAATTCTCCTATAATAATAGCTACCAAAAGAGTCTCAAGATGGCACCATTTTAGGTATTGTATGGCAGGAAGTGCAGAACCCCATTATTTTGGAATCAAATGGGGAAAAGTCAAGTCTTTGGACCAGATGTTTTGCAACTGGCTGAAAAATAAGTACAAACAATAAGTCAAAACTTGAAGGTTGCACAGTCTCGACAGAAAAGCTATGCGGACACGAGAAGAAGAGCTTTGGTGTTTGAAATCGGTGACTTTGTTTATCTCAAAGTTTCACCTATGAAAGGAGTTAAGAGATTTCATACCAAGGGAAAGTTGTCACCCAGGTATGTGGGACCATTCAAGATCATCAACAGGAGAGGAGAAGTTGCTTACCAACTAGAATTATCGGAGCAACTCTTAGATGTTCATGATGTCTTCCATGTGTCGCAACTTAAGAAATGTTTGAGAGTACCTAAGGAACAACTACCTTTGGAAGAACTAGATATCTGAGACGATCTATCATACAAAGAATATCTAGTGAGAATCTTGGAAACAGCGGAGAGAATCACAAGGAGCAAGATAATTAGAATGTGCAAGGTTCAGTGGAACAGACACTCTGTGGATGAGGCAACTTGAGAAAGAGAGGAAGATCTAAGAACTGACTATCCCAATCTCTTTGAACCATCCGAATCTTGAGGACGACATTCATCTTAAGGGGGGTAGGTTTGTAACACCCAAAAATTTTACTACAAATTAGCAATTAAATTCTTAGCCCTTATTACATTTTTTAGGTATTTCTAACTTAGGCCAAATAATAAATATTAGATAAATAAAATACACTATAAGGATTAGAAACAATGGTTGTTGCATTCATGCCGAAGCATATGGTTTGTGATTGAGTGTAGGGCTAGATGATTTGAAGTTGAATTCAAATTTTATTTGAATTTGGCTTAGAATTGAAAATAGAGAAAATAGATTTCGAAAAGGTTTTGTTTTTGAAAAATTTACCCTTCTTCCATTCTGGCCCAACCCTAGGAAATCAGCCCAGCCCTCTTTTCTCCCCCATCCCGTGCTGGACCGCTGGCGGCCCAGCCGCGCCGTTCCTCCCTTCTCTTTTCTTCTACCGCACCGGCCTGCTTTCGCGTGGCCTTTTCTTCTCCCGCGCACACACCGCGCGTGGCCCAGCTTGGCGCCCCGGCCCGCTCGGCATTTCCCGCAGCACGCGCTGCCGTCTGCTTTCTCCCTTCACTCACTGCGCCTCCGGCCCCACCTGTCAGCGCCCATCTTTTCTTTTCCTTTCATCTTCTTCAGTTTCCTTTCTCCCCCCCCCCCCGGGTTCTTTCCTTTCTCCGGCCGCCGTCAGCGCTGCTGGGCATGGAAGGCGACCGCCATCGCCCACTTATGGCAGGCGACCAATCTCGCCTGATACCATTGCTCCCTTTTAAATGACATGAAGTGCTATCCTCACAGCCGATTCCATGTTAGGTAGTGATCGGCCCTCGTCAGTTTGGGAGGCAAATATGTAATTAGCAGGACCCGTGTTCTATATTCAACGACACCATGTTGTTGCCGTGAGCATGGTGGATGGTTGGGAATTGAGATAAATATGACTATACTTTAATATCACTTGGGAATTGGGACTGTTCATTAAAGTAGTGATTCAGGATGCTAAAATTTGATCAACTAAAATTGCGAACCGCAGTCAAACAGTGGCAAGCCTTTTGAGCCTCATAGATCCCTTTGATATACTTGCTAAGCATGGTGAGCTTACACTTGCTTTACATCCAATTAAAATCCCGGATTGGTAACAGATAATGGATATGAAGAGTTCTCGGAGGATGTCCAGGACTACTAGGGAGACGTTCACCAGTTGGAGTCCCTGTGGCAGTTGGGCTAGTTATTCCGCTGTGATTGTAATAATATTGCCATCAAGCAAACTTTGTATTAACTTTATGATGAGATATGTGATGTAATAAGTACTTTACTTTGATACTATTGCAATTTGTGATATATGTGTGTGTTTGGACATCCTGGGCACACATATATGAGTACTTGGTTTTGCTATGCAAAATTGGGTGCGACATAAAATGCGGAAGCAAAGCAAATGAGCATAACACAAGTGATATGACATATAAATAATTCAAAGTAGAGAGCACACATGTCACATATCACATAAATTTCACGATCACGTAGATATCACTATCACATAAATATGGTTAGATGCATGAAAGTAAACACATGAATGCATAATAGTGTATCACACATAAAAACCAAATATAATAGATAAACTAAACTCCCCCTAGATAAGTCGCTCCCCCTAAGTCTTGCATACTCGATCCCTCTCCCCCTTTGGCGTCAAACACCAAAACCTAAGGGTCAGTCGGCGGGGCTGCAACGGACGAGTCAGGCGCTGAGGTGCGAGGAGCGAGCTAGAACTGTGTGCCATCATCATCTGATCCTGAGCTTTGAGCAGTCTGACCCTCTATAGCTAGATGCGATGCTGAAGCGGTCTAGGTTGGATCTAGAACTGGCGCTGCCTGCTCTAATAATGCAACTGAAGAAGGGAGCGTCCCTGTAGTCCTGGTAATAGGTGCAACTATGGAAGGACTTAGGACATGTAGCTTTGGCGGTGTAGGTTGCCCTGTCAACTCACTGAATGAAGCACCAAGGCTCCTGGAAACTGGGGTGAGCACTGACGAACTCTGAGGCGGAGTAAAGCCCTTATGAAGAGGTGTGAACTGCGGGGCTAGCACTGGCAAAGCAAACCACTGGGACACCTGCTCTGTAGGTGAAGGAAACTATGGCGCTGGCTGTCCCTGACTCTAAAGCCCACTGGGCTGGAAAGCTGGAGTCATAGAAGTGGTGGCAGGCTGACCAAGCTAGGGTGAAGGCTATGGCGGTGGAGCCCCAATAGCTGTCACAATATGCTGCATAAACCCAAGTAACTGCAGCTGCATGAGAAGCTGCTGCTGATGCATGGCCTGCTGCTGCTGCTACTGCTGGATTGCCTGCTGCTGTTGCTGGAACTCATCCTGTCGAGTCTAAAACTATGCAAATGTAGCAGTGGTCTCCTGAGCCTGGCGAGCCTGATCCTGCCTCATCTGCTCAAGTATAGCAAGTAGAGCGGGATCTGTCTGCGGTGCAGGTGGAGCTGAACTGGAGCTACTAACCTCATGGTCATGTCATCGAGGAGGCATCTAAGGGATATCCCAGTAGTCATCATCTGAGCTATCATTGGGGTCGCTCTCGACCATCGCCTCCTGCTGAGCATCAAATTGCTCTCCTATGTAGCTGCTATACCCCTGATGGTCTCATCCTGCTGGGCTATAGTCTCTGGCACCTCTGGACAATGGCACGGTTGGCTGGGTGTCCTCACTACACTATGGCGGATCATCTGAGTCATGTTGTATGCAGGGAACTCTGTAGTAGCACCACTATACTCTGCCAGCATCTCAGGTGGCCTCACAGTAACTGCCCTGTGAATCAGAAAAGTAATCCAGTGAGCATAGGGCAACTGTCGGTGACCTCTGAACCCCTCTGTAATAGTATCCGCCATCTCTGATAGAAGGAGATCCCAAATGTCAAACATAGTCTGCTGCATCAGAGAGTTCAGTAGCCATAACTATATGTGAGTCAAGCCCTCGCAATACCCCATCCTCGGAAGTAGGGTCCTCCTCATAATAGCATCAAACACTCTAGCAGTAGGAGTGAGATCACTGGGTGTCCTGCTCGACCCATCACCAAAAGGCTCTATGAAGCAATGGCGGACTAGATCTGTAGGGGGCATAAGACCGCCGTGAGGGCATCTGGGAGGTGCTGTCTGTCCATAGCAAACCTCATGTAGCCGAATGGGCTGCTCCTAAAGCCTGAGTATCTCTCTGACCCTAAAGCTCATCAACCTGTAATCTTTAAATCTGAAAGGAAAGTGAATGAATCTGTGCTATGGGTCAATCCAAAGTGTAGCATAGAACTCACGGACCTAAGATAGAACATATAAGCCTGTCCATCCGAGTAAGTCTGTCAGCCCTGGTAAGTAAGATAGGTAAGGGCAAATATGCTCTCCAGCTGCTGCTACTATGGACTCAATGTTGCACACCCTTTGAGATCTGAATACTGCCCCACTGTTAAGATATGCATTATAAAAATCTTCCTACAGTGGTGTGTAGAAGCCCTCTGAAGCTCGGTCATCCCTCCTCGGCGGGAACCACTGCTCAAAGTCTACAAATCTGAGCTACTGCACCTGCTTGATCGTGGCGGCCCTCAAATCCAAGTGAGTCACTAGAGGTGGACCCTATGGTCTAGGAGGCGGACGAAAACCCCTCCTCTGTGTCTCTGGCCTCAGTGTCACCTGGGTGCGAGTACGACCAGAGCAGTTAAGCTGTGGCTGAGGTGCCTGCTCTATCACCTCGGCCTGCTCTCCCTCCTAGGTCTGCTCTACTGGCTATGGCTACTACTGTGACTCCCCCTGAGACTAACTCTCATCAATAGCAACACGCCGTCCTCCAACCATGGCTGTCCCAGCTGGACCACCATGACGACGCTCAACCTCCTAGACAACGGCCCGCTAAGCTGGAGAAAGCTGATCTATAATAACAACACCACTCCGTGCACCTCCTCTCTCTGCGTGCTCTACGGCCTCTGCAACTGCGGTTGCTCTTGATGTATCTGCATCAGGGTACTTACGCTTCTTCGTCGCTAGTTTCTTCATCGCCTTGCCTTTTGTATCTGTACGCAGGCGAGGTAGGGGCCTTGGATCCTCATCACCGGGACCTCCTTCGACATTCTTGACACGAGCCATCTGATGGAGCTAAAAAGAACAACTGTCGCTGACAAAGATCAACTGCCAACTGTCACTTTCGAGGCTTGGCCTCGATCCGTACTCGCAGGCTTGGCCCCAAGTTGACTGACAACTACCACTGAGACCTCAGAAACACCGACTCGCTGCACGATGGAATAGATCAGATATATAAATAATTACAATATATCTAGAGATACGAAACCCTAAGAAGCAAGCATTAGATACAAAATTGGAAACGAGGGCTTGCTACCTGACGAACCGGTGAACCGAAGAACAAGGAATGGATCATGGAGAACCACTGGTATGGCAATTAGGGTTAGGGTTGGCACTGCGCGGTGAATGTGGCACTGTTGGGGAAAGGCGGTGGCTCAGGTGGTGCTGTTGCGGCGATGTAGGCGCAAGAGGCTGCTCTGGTGGTGCTGCAGGCGGCATGGGAACAGAGCACGGCGGCGCTAGGGCACGGCGTGGGCGAGCTGCGGTGTGGGCATGGACACGGCGGTGCAGCAAATCGGCTTGTGGGTGGGAGGAGGCGCGGCTGTGCGGCGGCGCTGGCGTGAAGGCCCGGGCGCAGCGCTGGCACGTTGGCGGTGCGTAGCCGAGGCGCGAGCAAGGGAGCAGCGCGGGATGCGGCAGCGTGGAGCATGGCGTGGCTAGGGTTCAGCGATGTCGGCGTGGATGTGGGGCTAGGTCAAGGCGGCACTGTGGTTATATGAGCTGGCCCACCGTGACAGATAAGGAAACGGAAAAAAGAGTTGGAATCCCGCACATTATCTACTAACCGGACGCTCTGGTGGCAACGACCGAACACTGCCACCCAGAGTCCGGTCGACTCCAGAGAGGTCCAAAACCTCTAGAGCCACGACCGGACGCGTCCGGTGAACCCCGACCGGACACAGCCAGAGTCTGGTCCTCACTGCCTTGATCGCCTTCGCTTCATCGAACGCTGAACCACCATCTGATCAGACGCTGAACAGCAGAGTCCGGTTACTCCATCACAGCAGGTTCACCTCCTATGAACTGACCGGACGCTGGACTTCAGAGTCCGGTGCAGCGTCCAGTCACTCTTATTCCAGCAAATCCTCAAAGTCCTTCGTGTTGCCTATTCCTAATCAAGTCCCAACTTCAATAAAATCCAAATAAACACCAATTGGGACTGATGTGAGTGACCTCTCTCAAACCCACAAAATTTTCAAAATATTTTTCCTTAAGCTATAATTCTTTTTAAGAAAATAGGCAATAAGAGGGCAATTGAAGATAAACGACAAAGCAACATTCATGCATATGCAATGTAATAACATGAAAGTAAATCTAGTTGCTTGTCAAGTTTCATCCAAGGTTAAGCTTCTTCACTCGCTTTTCGGCGGTTATCTTAACCATGTTAGACAAGCCCTATATGCATTACCAAAAATTAAACATGTTGCATATTACAATGCAATGCAAGGGACAACACAAGCTCATTTTTTAGTGAAGTTACTAAAATCAAGCACATTGAGCTCATTCCGCAATCGACAAAAAGTCACCTCATCTAGCGGTTTAGTGAAGATATCCGTCAATTGATCCTCGGTCCTTACACCTTCTAATGAAATATCATTCTTTGCAACATGATCTCTAAGAAAGTGATGGCGGATATCTATGTGCTTGGTGTGAGAGTGTTGAACCGGATTATTTGCAAGTTTTACCGCACTTTCATTGTCGCACAAAAGAGGTACTTTTTCTAGAACTACACCATAGTCTAGCAAAGTTTGTTTCATGTAAAGTATTTATGCACAACAAGCACCCACGGCAATGTATTCTGCTTTGGCGGTGGACAAAGCCACACTATTTTGTTTCTTGGAGGACCAAGACACAAGTGATCTACCAAGCAAATGGCACCCTCCGGATGTTCTTTTTCTATCCACTTTGCAACCGGCATAATCCGAATTGGAATAGCCAACTAATTCAAATATAGCTCCTTTGGGATACCAAAGGCCAATGCTTGGTGTGTGCTTAAGATACCTAAGGATTCTTTTAACGGCAATCAAATGAGTTCCCTTATGATTAGCTTGAAATCTAGCACACATATACACACTAAACATGATGTCGAGCCTAGATGCGGTTAAGTATAACAAGCTACCAATCATAGAGCGGTAGAGAGTTTGATCAACCATGTTACCTTTCTCATCTAGGTCGAGATCTCCATTAGTTGGCATTGGTGTCTTAATTGGCTTACATTCATCCATCTTGAATCTCTTGAGAAGATCATTTGTATATTTCTCTTAAGAGATGAAAATCCCTTCTCTCATTTGCTTGACTTGAAAACCAAGAAAGAATGTAAGCTCTCTGATCATTGACATCTCGAACTCTTTCGACATCAATTCACCAAACTCTTTGCAAGAATCTTCATTTGATGATCCAAAGATGATATCATCAACATACACTTGACAAATAAAGATATGTCTATCAACCTTCTTGGTGAATAGTGTGGTGTTGACCTTCCCAATGGTGAAGCCCTTCTCAATGAGGAAGTCCCAAAGGCGCTCATACCAAGCTCTTGGGGCTTGCTTAAGCCCATATAACGCCTTGGACAACCTATAAATATGATTAGGATATCTAGGGTCTTTAAACCTGGGAGATTGATCAACATAGACTAGTTCATTAATAAAGCCATTTAAAAATGCACTTTTTACATCCATTTGATATAATTTCATTTCATGATGTGATGCATATGCAAGGAGGATACGAATGGCTTCTAGTCTTGCAACCGGTGCAAAGGTCTCTCCAAAATCCAAACCTTCAACTTGAGAGAACCCCTTTGCAACTAGTCTTGCCATGTTCCTCACAACAATGCCTTGATCACCTTGCTTGTTGCGGAACACCCACTTTGTTCCAATGACTCTTGCACCTTTTGGTCGCTCTTCAAGAGTCCAAACTTCATTTCGGGTGAAGTTGTTCAACTCTTCATGCATAGCATTTATCCAATCCGGATCTTAAAGAGCTTCTTCTACCTTAGTAGGCTCAAAACAAGAGACAAACGAGTGATGTTCAATAAATGAAGCAAGCTTTTGAGAACGAGTCATTACTCCATTTGATGTACTCCCTATGATGAGATCTTGTGGATGAGCTTGTAGTAGCGGTGTATTTCTTCAATCAACCACTTGAGGGGGAGGTTGTGGAGCATCAACATCATGTGCTTGTGTCACTATTTGCTCACGGGAGACATGAGTGTCTTCATTTTCTACTCTCCCATCTTTATCACCACCTTGTGGCACATTTGATGAAGAAGGTGGATTGGTCACTAGCACATCATTAGGTTTGATGTCTCCAACCGGAATGTTCTTCATAGCCTCCCTCAATGGTTCATCACCTACATCGTCAAGATTCTCATGTGCTCCTTGGGAGCCGTTAGATTCATCAAATTTCACATCATATGTTTCTTCAACCAAGCCGGTGGCATGATTAAATACTCTATATGCTTTGGACTTTGATGAGTAACCAACAAGAAAATCAATATC
The DNA here is from genome assembly GCA_904845875.1 of Miscanthus lutarioriparius. Classification (NCBI taxonomy): domain Eukaryota; kingdom Viridiplantae; phylum Streptophyta; class Magnoliopsida; order Poales; family Poaceae; genus Miscanthus; species Miscanthus lutarioriparius. The sequence goes on from CAJGYO010000005.1 coordinate 101,877,111, forward strand.
ACAACATCTTTGAAACTTCCCTAGGTGTTGCCGCTTCTTGTAGATGTAGCATTTGCAACCAAACACCCTAAAGAAGGAGAGGTCCGGCTTCTTCCTATTGAGCAACTCATAAGGTGTCTTGCCAAGAAACTTTTGAAGGAATAGACGGTTGGATGCATAGCATGCGGTGTTGATAGCTTCCACCCATAGAGCTTCGGGAGTGTTGTACTCATCAAGCATTGTTCTTGCAAGAGCGATCAATGTCCGGTTCTTTCTCTCAACTACACCATTTGTTGAGGAGTATATGTTGCGAAGACCTCATGCTTGATCCCAACTTCATCACAATAGGCTTCTATGTTTGTGTTGTCAAATTCTTTACCGTTGTCACTTCTAATCTTCTTGAGCTTCACTTCAAACTCATTTTGTGCTCTCTTGGCAAACTTCTTGAAGCATGATGCAACTTTGGATTTGTCATGAAGGAATAATAACCATATGTATCTTGAATAGTCATCAATAATCACAAGATAATAAAGATTTCCTCCCAAACTCTTATATATTATAGGTCCAAATAAGTCCATGTGAAGGAGTTCTAGCACTCTTGTGGTTGACATAAAGGCTTTTGTTGGATGAGTATTTGCAACTTGCTTACCGGCTTGACATGCACTACAAAGCTTGTCATTCTCAAACTTCACATCCTTCAACCCTCTCACCAAATCATTCTTCATTAGCTTCTTGAGTGAGCTCATCCCAACATGAGCAAGTCTTCTATGCCATAGCCACCCAAGTGTTGTTTTGGTGAATAGACATGTCTTCAAGTTAGCATCTTCGGAGGTGAAATCCACTAGATATAGGTTGTTGTATCTAAATCCTTTGAATATCACTTTATCATCATCCTTCTTAGATACAACAACTTCCTTCTCGGTAAACAAGCATTGGAAGCCAAGATCACACAATTATCCAACGGATAGCAAGTTGAAGCTCAATGAAGCAACATATAACACATTTGAGATTGAATGATCATTTGATATTGCCACTTTACCCAATCCTTTAACCTTGCCCTTTGAATTATCTCCAAATGTGATTCTTTCTTATCCGTCTACTTCTTTACTAGTGAGGTGAACATATGAGGATCACCAGTCATATGTTGTGTGTAACCACTATCAATAACCCAATGACTTCCACCGGTCTTGTAGTTCACCTACACACAAGATATCAAGCTTTAGGAACCCAAACTTGTTGAGGGCCCTTTACCTTCTCAACAAGTGACTTTGCTACCCAAATTTTCTTAGGCCTATGCTTGTTGGGAGGTCCTAAGAACATGACTTTCATCTTTCCACTAGAATCCTTTCTAAGCATGTAATGAGCATTAAAAGCAAAAGGTCTAGCATGCTTGGGCAAGGGTTGTGATGGTGGAGTTTGGCACATCTTTGGCTTTTGTTATTGTTGTTGAGCTTGAGCCTTCTTTTCTTTGTTTGCCATGTACCCAATGCCACTTCTATCCATCTTCATGACGGTGTTCATTAGTAGGTCACTTTGAAGATGCTTGCCTCTTGTGAACTTGCTCAATCCAATCTTGAGATGTTTTTTTTCCAACTTAAGCTTCTTGTTCTCTACCTTGAGTGCATCATTATTTTTCTCTTCCTTGAGCTTCTTGTTTTCTTCTTTGAGCTTCTCATTCTCAAGAATCAAATCACCATCATGATCAAGAGTTTCTAGCACAATAGTGTTGTGGCTTTTGATCTCTTCAAGATCTTTCTTGAGCGTTTCATTGTCATTCTTGAGCTTGACATACTCATCATAATTATCGGTCTCAACCACTTGCTTACCCTTGCTACTAGAACTTTGCTCAATGCTCTCAATGATCAAATCATCACATGATGTAGCTATATCAATCTTAACAACATCGTTAGTAGCATCATGTGGCTCATTGGATAAAAATTCTTGAGCAATGACAAGATTATCATGATTAATCTTAAGATTGGTATATTCATCTTTTAGCATATTATGGCTAGTGATGAGCTCATTGTGTATCCTCTCAAGTTTATCATGTTTATCTTTAAACTCTTTCTTAGAAGATTTGAGCTCCTTAAGTTTGGATGATATAGCATCATTTGCTTCTCTAAGCTCAACATTAGCCTTTTCCACTACATCACATTTAGCTAAAAGAGAATCATTCTTAGCTTCTAGCTTGTCATTCTTAGCTCTAGTCTTTCTAATGATCTTAGTATATTGATTTAGCAATTTGACAAGATCATCATAAGAAGGTGATTCATATTCATCATCATCACTATTACTATCATCATTGCTAGCATTTTCATCATCATCACTATCACTATCATCATTGCTAGCATTTTCATCACCACTACTATCATCATTGTTTGATACCTTTCGTTCACCCTTGGCCATAAGGCATAGGTGTGTAGAGGCTGATGGCGGTGGTGTCGGTGAAAATAATGAAGAATCAATCACAATGGCCGCTACCTTCTCATTATCACTATCATCATTGGATGAGCAACTAGATGAATCAATGTCCGTGAGCCAATCACCGACGATGTATGCATTGCCATTCTTCTTTTTTTATGGAAGTCCTTCTTCTTGTATGGCTTATTTTTCTTTTTCTCATCTTCTTCTTTATTACTTGAGTCATCTTTCTTGCCCTTGTACTTGTCTTTCTTGGGCTTTGTGCATTGGTGTGCTAGATGACCAAGTTCTCCACAATTATAACAATCCATCTTCGAGATTAGCTTCCTCCTAGAGCTAGTGAAGAACTTCTTTTTCTTGCCATCAAACTTAATGCCACTCTTGTTAAGCTTCTTTAGCATCTTGGCGGTTCTTCTCACCATGAGAGCAAGACTTGCATCATCAATTTTATCATCACTTGAGCTCTCATACTCAAGCCTTGTTTTGCCCTTCTCTTGGCTAGCTTTGAATGCTAAGTCTTTTTCTTTCTTCTTAGTAGAGGATGAGCCATCTTGTGGCATGATGTGCATGTACATCTCATGAGCATTGATCTTTCCCAAGATTTGTATTGGTGTAGCGGTGGAAAGATCACCTTGATGAAGCACGGTCACAATATGCCCATATTTATCAATGGGGAGGACACTCAAGATTTTTCTTACAACATTGGATGGTTGTATTTGAGTGAGTCCAAGCCCATTGACTTCATCTACAAGAACATCCAAATGTGAGTACATCTCATTAGCACATTCTTTAGGAAGCATCTCAAAAGAGTTAAGCTTTTTCACGACGAGATGATAGCGTTCCTCACGCTCACTCTTTGTTCCCTCATGGAGCGCACAAACGTCCAACCATAGTGCATGGGCATCCTTGTGGTTCCATACACGATTAAATACATCTTTGCAAAGGCCTCTAAAGATGGTGCTTCGAGCCTTTGCATTCCATTTTTTGTAATTCACCTCATTGCCTTGTAGGTGCGTGGCATTCTGAGGTTTTGGGAAACCTTGTGAGGCGGCTCTAAATATTCCAACATCTAGAGCTTCTAAATATGCCTCCATGTGGATTTTCCAATATGGAAAATCATCCCCCTCAAAGATAGGAGGAGGACCATCTCGGTGAGACATCTTTTTCTAGGTGGTTAAGCCTAAATACGTGAGCACGAGGCTCCGATACCAATTGAAAGGATCAAGATGCCCAAGAGGGGGGTGAATTGGGCTAATTCTAAAATTCTTTGCAATAATTAAACCCTACGGTTAGCCCAATTAACCCCTTGTGCCTAGAAAGTGTTTTTATTTATCTACCGCACAAAAGTTTAGCAACATATGTTCCAATCCTACTCTAGCATGGCAATTCTATGAATATAAATGACAAGAATTGAATTGCTCAAAGTAAATGCTCAAAGTAAAGAGAGAAGGAGGAACGTGGCGATGTTTTGCCGAGGTATCGGAGAGTCACCACTCCCCACTAGTCCTCGTTGGAGCACCCGCACAAGGGTGTAGCTCCCCCTTGATCCGCACAAGGATCAAGTGCTCTCTACGGGTTGATTCTTCGACACTCCATCATGGTGAATCGCTCACAACCACTCACAACTTGAGTTGGGTCATCCACAAGCTTCGTCGCATGATCACCAAACTCCCAATCACCACCAAGCCGTCTAGGTGATGGCGATCACTAAGAGTAACAAGCATGAACTCTCACTTGACCACGACAAGCCTAATGAGAAGGATGGATGCACACTTTACTACTCTTGCTCTCACTAATGAGGGCTCTTCTTTGGGATTCTCAAATCCCAATCACCTCACTAGGACCTTGCTCTTCTTGGCACTCTCAAGGGTGTTTCTTAGCTGTTGGAAAGAGCAAAAGTACCCCCTCACACGAATGGATGAAGTATTTATACACCCATGTTCAAAACGAACCGTTATGTGCCTCTGCGGGGTGACCGGACGCTCTGGTCAGTTCACCCCAAAACCCAGAGTTTAAGTTGTGACCGGACGCTGGATAGCGTTCGGTCAGCACTGACCGGACGCGTCCGGTCACATTTTTCTCTCTCTGGAACCTTACTGGAGTCGACCGGACGCTGGGACCCAGCATCCGGTCACTCACCTCTCAGCGTCTGGTCGCACCAGACGAATTCACCTTGATCAAATGAATTGACCGGACTCTGCACCAGCGTCTGGTCACACCGGAACCAGCGTTCGGTCAGTATTTGACCCTCCATTCACTTCTAACTCTCAATCATACGAGAATCAAGTTTGCTCCAATGGATCTAAGGGCTTTTTTGGAGCTACCTAGTGCTAGATTTAGCAAGTGTGCACCACACCTAACCCACTAGACTCACCTAAGTCAAGCTACCCATCCATACCCCCTTTAATAGTACGGCCAAAGGAAAAACAAAGTCCTAAACTACTCTAAGTGTCTCTTCAACTCCAATCGACACTTAGAACTTGTCTATCCTTAACCTTGTCATCCATCCTTTGAAAATCGAAAAGATTTCCATCGTAGGGGCATGACCACCATGATAGCCCAATCGATCTCCATTACCGTGACCTAACTTAATTGCCTTTGCAAAACACACATTAGTCGCAGTAATCATGTATTGTCATTAATCACCGAAACCCAACTAGGAGCCCAGATGCTTTCAATGTCAATTAGCACGTGAACCTCCAAGTGAGTGAATCGCCACAACAGGGACTAGCTTGCTGACAAGCAAGTGAACCTCGGAGGAAAAATCATTGTGTCTTGATTGTCTCCTTGGTATTCATTGATATTCACTCATTGGTCACTTGCCACGATGGTATACCTCTCTACCACTCTCTTGTATTTCATTATACATTCACTTGGAAAGACCTAGTGGTAGTTAACACTAGATAGTGTATCATTTAATTGTATTACTCTCACTAGGTTGATCACCTAGGTGTATATTAGTGACATAGCTTTGTTGTGATATACTAGAGATCATAGAAAATAGAATTGGGTAGATGACTTACAACCCCAAGTATAGTGCTAGCGCAAAATTCACTTCGCCATCTTATTGACTAATCATTTGTCTTAGTGTTGTTGTAGAAATTATTAATAGGCTATTCACCCCCTCTAGCCATTAGGACCTTTCACAGACCTCTGATGAGATTCACTAGATGACTGATGGTCGGCACCACCGAGTTGACTTTGTCACTTTCAATCGGATTCTTGGCTTTGGGGAGGAGCACAGAGGTTTCACTTACATTCATGATGAGCCTCGAGCTGAGATCCATGACATTAGTTGCATGTGGAGAGATAGAAGGATTGCAGATGACAAGAGGAGTGGTCTATATAGCTTCTATTATATCCTCAACAACTTCATCAGAAACACCATCAACCCAAAGGATGGAGCAGCCTCATATATTAATGGCTATGTGAGAAATGTGTTGGCTAGATTTACTCTAGGTGGGGACAGGTTTAATGTCCCTAGATTCATGTGGACTGAGTTGAGATTTGCAGTGGAGGATGGGAGGAGGGGGCTGCCCGATGCCCCTTACCTCATGTTCATGATGAGAGGGTCACTGGATTTTATTTTCTAAAGGATAGGATGCACACCGTCTACAAAATTGAGAAGACCTAGCCAGCTGCAGCTACTCAGGGAGCGGGGAGCTCTTATGCTCATGTAGACATCCCTGAATCTTCCCGCTCTAGGTCTCATAGAGGAGGCAAGATGAAGAAGTTTGGTAAGTGGTTGAAGGCAATCTTCGGCAAGTGCACCTATGCAGCCGACAAAGCGTATGAGACACAGCTTGAACAGCGTCAGCAACGTGGATAGGACCTTCCACCACTTTCTCCTATTCCACCTCCATAGTATGACCTTTCAAGTCTCTCTGACATAGATTCAGATGATGAGCAGCAGCGGAGACGAGCAGCAGATTGGGATGAGACCCTAGAGGGATACCGTCAAAGATAGGAACCGAGGCGTTCCACTCGCTACACCGCCACTACTCACTGTCAGGGCCGTGCACGTATTGACTCCGACGACGATGATGGTGATGGTGGTGCTGGGACTGCTGCAGGAGTTGCTAGGGCTGTAGGAGGTGATGATATTGATTGGACGGACATCCAAGGAGATGACGAGTAGGTGTTGATCTTTCTTCTTTTCTTCTTTTTTGGTGCTTTATGCCAAAGGGGGAGAAAATTAGAGGGATCAATGACTTTTTTGACACCGTGGAGGTTGCTGCATTCGTATCCATTTAGAATAGTCTTCATTAGGTGAGAGTTTGAGAGTCCATTAGAAACTCTATTTATATAATAATGCTACTTAAGTACTTTATATATGGTTGGGATATGTACATATATTAATCTATGCTGTCGCTTGTGATACATTTGTGCTAGAATGTATATCTTTATATGTATCACATGGTATGTGGTGTCTGTTCTGATCTATGCTGTTACAGCAAGTGCGGAAGTGCCGCACCCAGCTACAACAGCAAACCATGTTGTGCATAAACTATCATTTGCATCATGTTTTACATACCTGACACGGTATGCAGCACCCCACAGGAGCATGGAAGTAGGGGGAGCCCCATCACTTTCACTAAAATGTGAATCTTGGCTTCTTATGCCAATTTAAGAATTCAATTCTCTATTCATATACATAGGGGGAAGCTCTACACCCATGGCTTGAAAAGTCTCAGTATTTATTTCATATCTTTTGTAAGCTCTAATTGGGTTATCATCAATCACCAAAAAGGGGGAGATTGAAAGTGCAATCAAGCCTTAATTGTGGGTTTTGGTGATAATGACCACACAATTAGAGAACTAATGAAATTTATCGAGATGACAAGCAGGGAATTTATATTCGAGGATGCTACATGAAACGGAGGAGCCCCCAATTACAAATATAGATGGCTTCAAACTTAAAAGAGGTTTAAGATTCTTTTATATCTTGAATTTGAGTATAGGAAAAACCGTACTATAAAGGGGGACACAATCCTTAAGCTAATATGTGCTACCAAGTGCTCAACCAACCACAAGCATCCTCAGATTCACAGTCAATACAGTCTACACTTCACTATTACCCTTGCTATCTTGCGTGGTGCGGCACTGGCGCACTTGAGTCACGGCACAAGGAAGTTAGCGCCCACGTTGACTTCCTCGGATGGCTTAAGACGTATTAAACGGTCTCGTCCGACCCCTTGGGTGTAGGATCTATCTCGCCCGACCCCAAGGTCGCGGGATCCGTCTCGCCTGACCCCAAGGTCAAGGGATCTGTCTCGCCTGACCTCAAGGTCACAGGATCCGTCTCGCCTGACCCCATGGTCACGGGCTCCATCTCGCCCGACCTCTAGGCCATGGGCTCTGTCTCGCCCGACCTTGAGGCCGCGAGCTTCATCTCGCCCGACCCCTTAGGTGCGGTGACCATTGAGGGATGTGGGTATATATACATTTCCCTTTCCTCCCCAACCACTATCTACGATTTAAGCGACCGTTGGGGGCTGGGGGGTATATATATACCTTTTCCCTTCCTTCCCAGTGGGTGACCTGCCTCTTCTTCCTCACTTGAGCACGTCCAAAGCAGAGCAGGAGCTCTCTCTCTCTCCCTCCATTGTTGATCTCAAGCCCTCAAGCAAATCCATTGATTTTCCCATCAATTCTTGAGGAAAAAGGGTCCCTAACTCGATTAGAGAGCAGCTCCATTGATTTCACAAATCTAAAGAGCACTTGGTTCATATTTTGGCCGGCGGTTGTGTTTGTTACTCTTGGAGCTTGGCTCCTAGCCGGCTAGAGCGTCGTCCATGGATCTTGCCAACTTGTGTGGCAACCCCGGGAGGTTTGTAACCATCTCTTGAAGCTAGTAAACTCACCCCTCATCTCAAAAGTTAAGTCTCTTGACTTGAGAATGAGGAAGGGCTGGAAAGCTCTAAGCCTTAGTGGCTAACCTCAATAACGTGGAGGTAGGCAAGCCTTGGTGGCGAGCCGATTCACGGGATAAATTATTGTGTCACTTGTGCTTGACTTACATTACTTGCATGACATATTGTGGTTGAGTTGATTTCTAGTTTTTTTTTGTCGGTCTACTTGTGTGTGATGTTTCTACCACTCCTAGCTCTTGATCTGTGATTGTCATACCTGTAGTAAGCTAGAAATTTTCTTCGATCTAAGTTTTCATTAACGGATTTTGAACTGTGACTCAAAGTTGTCTGCAGGTGCGGCAGTGCCGCTGTTCTGGTCCGGCAGTGCCGCAGGGTGAATTTAATAAAAGTTTGAGTGTTTGTTTTGACATGCCTATTCACCCCCCTCTAGGTCAACCAGAGATCCTACAATAATAACACATGTGCTAATGACGGATTAATTAGGCTTAATAAATTTGTCTCGTGGAATACTGACGGATTCTGTAATTTGTTTTTTTATTAGTATCCGAACACCACATGCGACACCCCCATATGACACCTGATGTGACACCTTAAAACTTTACACCCTGGATTTAAATAAGGCCTAAGTTACGTCTCGAGAGAAACTTGAGAATCATGGTAGAGGATTGTAGGATTTTGAATCAATAAGAAATATTTCTCGGATTCACTTGAGAATTAGAAGAAACTTAATTCCCCTTATAATTAGAATCGATTTTTCTTTTGAAACTTTTCTTCGAGATGTAAATAATATGGCAAGATATTGATGGAGATGTATGTATGGTGATGACGAGAGGGAATGCCTTGATGCCAGAATTGTCCTCATGGATAGCCTATTTGGCATGTTCTTACAAAAATCAAGGTAATTTAATACTATCACTACCTGTTCACCATTTTGTTCAACGTTGTTTGCCTCCACGCTACTAAACTCCTCATCAACTATGCGAAAGTAGATAGGTTCTTCATCCACCTCCATTGCTAGTTAACTCTACTAGTCTTACTCGATGGTTCATTGTATCCTTGCTTAACCATACACCATTTAATATGGGCATGCTTGGTTCCTCCAACAAGGCTACCCTCGTCTTGTAGAGTGAGAATCTTAAGTGGAGATATGTTTGGTTGGCTTGCTCGATCCTTTGGAGCTTGTGTTGGCTAGCTTTGCGCATGATTTTTCTTACCACCACGAGTGAGCCACAAACGGCTCACCTGGTTTGGCAAGATTTTCCTTGCCTGAGCCAGCAAGGCGAGGCTAGCTCACCTAGGAACCAAGCAGGCCCTAGTGGTGTCCTGTGTATGCTTGTGCCCTATGACTATGAAGATGGTGCCACTCCCACTCTCGCGTCCTAGCAATTGTAGGTTGTACATCCTAGCATCCTATCTCATCACGTAATACTTGCCTACGACTATATAAACATTATCTCCGTTTGCACCTATGAGATTTGGACTAACGGATGCTTATAAATAATTCCTTATGTTCTCTCTTCTTCAATCGATTCTTCATGTGTCGTAATTAATCAATATGGAAAAAATATATTGAGAACTAGAAGTGTCCATGTGCACGTATTTATGTGGACTTCTAGAATGTGAAAGTTAATTTTGTGTACTATATGATTCTTGGTATCTCAAAAACTCAAAGAATCCTTATAGAGGTTTGCAACAAATAAAGACTAATAACTATTCTCTGGATCCTGAATTATAAGTTATTTTTGCTTTTCTAGATATGTTATTTTTAGTATATATCTAGACATAGTGTATAACTAAGTGCATAGTATAAAAATTATATACAAGGTAAAATATCTTACAACTTGGAATGGGGGAAGAATAAAGGTTTTATAAACATTATACAAATAACTTGGGGGATAACACTTAAATATAAGGTTACCAACAACTCTAGCTTCTGCAAAAGCGGATGATGAGCGAGCTACTTTCATCTCATTCGCTTTTGTAAAAGCCAATAGACAAAAATTTAATAAGACCCATATTGTATAAACACATCTTTCTGATACCGTCAAAATATGCCCAAACAAGCTTGCATTTTGGCTAAATGACCGAAAGTGGTACAAACAAAAACATCCTAAATTTGAGTGTGAAATCAAGGAGAAAAAAGATAGAAAACGGTACGTATGGAAACTATCCATTTGAGTGAAATGAGTCAGAAACTTGTCTATTTGTGGGACACCATTTGTTTTGAATAAAGACTAAAAAAAGTGTCTCATATATAAAACAAATGCTAATATAAAAGATGGATAACTTGACATAAGACGGCCTTAAAAATCTGAATACATAAAACACCAACCAAATCGTCTTTTCTCCTTAGGTTGTTCACCGCCCAAAACATAACAAATGGCAGTAAGGGGAAAGAACATACGCAAACACCCTCGCCATAAAAAAACTTTAGATTATGTAAAAGCCACTTGTTTCTGGCAACAAGGTCCAGTGAAAGAATATCATATGAGGAACCCCGAGGAACATAAGCTTACAATTCTTCACCACTAGAACAAAAGTGTTAGTGCTTAAAAAAAGAACATAAGTGTTAGCGCTTAAAAGAAAGAACAAAAGTGTTAGAGAAACCGAGCCTTCCCAAAGACTAAAAAAGAGACTGAAATCAGTACATTGAAAGTCAACCAATAGCTTCCTAACATATTTCATTGAACATACTCTCACTGGCCCTTTGTTTGTGCCGTATCAGCCCTCACCAAGGCAGAAAATGACTGACGAGACCTTATTCTAATGCCTATTGTTGTAACTAGCTTGTTGGTAGCGTCAGGAACCAAAACCTAATAAATGAAATAAGAATGAATGAAAAAAAACTAAATCTACTCAGCAGAATTGACGAAGTAGTCCTAAGCAGGTCTCTCGGAGTCGCTCTAAAGGAAACTAAGGGGTGTTTGTGACTGCTTCACAAACTCTACTCAACAAACTCCACTATAGAACAACTTCATAAAAAAACTAGAGTTTGTGGAGCACCTCTTTAGGTGCTCTCACAACTTCATCCTTTTTTTCGAACAGAGTGCGTGGAGCTGAAACCGTTTGGCTAAAAAACGTGGAGCGAAACTGAAAAACGTGGAGCGGAGCAGTCTCAAACACCCCCTAAAATGCCATAATACTATGGGGGTATAATTGGAAATACTAGACAATGGGAGGTGCGGACATGAAAAACACATAAGCATCCTTGAACCACGCATGAACGTGCCCATACGGTGGCGTCTCATTGGCCAGGCTTTTGCATTACTTCTGCCCTCAACCGGTCAAAATAAGGCGTTCCAATTCCAATAGACCCGTCAATAAGACATCGCTTGGACGGGGACCTGTTTGCCGTGTAAAGCGAGCGACGCCACATCTGGATGACCCGGCGGCGGCGTGATCGTCGACGTCGACGCCCCTTATGCCACGGTTTTGCCGCGCAAGCGCCATGGCTTGCGCAGAATAGCCGTGTTCCGGATGTCAGCACACAGAGACACAGACAGGGGCCAGCAGCAACGCCTGAGGAAGGCATGTACTGGCGCGAGGCGCCATGGTAACCGTCGTGCAGAGCTAGCCTAGGTGAACGAACGCCATGATTGCATGCATGGCCTATCTGCCATGGTTTCAACATTTCAAGCGGCCGACGGCACACGACAGCAATAAAATCACTCAAATGCATACTACGGGTACGGGAATACCAGAGTCCAAGAATCATGCTAGCTAGCTCTATCTATGCCTCTACCAAGAATCGATCAGTAAAGCAGAGCATGCTAGAGTGCTGTGACACTCCTAGTAGCAGTAGCAGAGCAGCAGTCATAAACATGCGTGCAAGACGAATTCTCTCAATACTCCCACTTGCGCAGATCCATGCCTTCCGGCGGGCTGGGCTCGACCTTCTTGGAGCCCACGTCCTTCCAGTCGGTTGACAGCACCGTGCCGTTGGACTCCTGGAACGATTTCGTCATCTCCCGCCGCATGTCCTCGTCGGCGTTCCCGAAGATGTCCTGGAAGAACTTGTTGGCCGCCGCGTCGCCGTCCAGCTTCTCCTCCTTCTCTTCCTTCTTCACCTGTGCCTCGATCTTGTCCCAGTCCTTCTTCCTGCCCCTGGACGACGACGACGGGTAGCACGGCCTCTGGGCGCCGCCGCTCGCCGCCGGTGACGCCGTGGCGGTGAGCTTGGGCTTGTCGGTGAACTCCAGCGACGTCCACGTCGTTCCCGGCTCCGCCTTGGCGAGGCGGACCTCGATCTTGGTAGAGAGCACGGCGAACCTGCACTTGTCGGGGACGATCTTGCCGAACAGGCGGGGCTGCAGGTGGTACGCCGCCTCGCCGGGGACCTCGACGGAGACGCTCAGCATCTGCTCGCCGAACTCCACCGCGACGTGCTCGGGCGCCACGCCCTTGGTGAACACGGTGACCACCACCTCCGCCGCGCTGTTGTAGAAGTCGTGCCTGTACTTGGGCTTTTCAGCGGGGGCAGGCACGGGCACGGGCACGGGCGCGGCAGCGGCAACAGCGGGCACGGCACAAGCCTCGGTCTCCATCGGCTTGGGCGCCTTGCCGTCGATCTCCTTCATCAGCCTGGCGAACCGCGCGTCGCCGGGGGCCAGGGCGGCGCCGGCCTCGACGGCGGCCCGGGCGGCGTCGTACTGCTCCAGCTTGACGCAGGCGTGGGCCCTGCGGAGGTGCGCCCGGGCCATGGCGGGGTCGAGCTCGACGGCGCGGGCGGCGTCCGTGGCGGCCGCCGCGAAATCTCCAATCTTGGTGTAGGCCTGGGCGCGGTCGGCGTAGAGCGCGGCGGTCGGCGGGCCCGCGGCGATGGCCTGCGTGTAGAGCGCGGCGGCGAGGGCGAAGTCGTCGTCCATGAAGGCCTCCCTCGCCTTGTGCTCCAGCTCATTGGAGGGCGTCGCCATGGGTGTGGCGAAGCCGGCGTCGGCGAGGCCTGATGATCGGGGTAAGATTCGATGGATCGCGTGTTTATCGAGATTTTGTTGCGTTTGGTCGTTGCCACGACGTCACGTATTTGTAGGCGCTCAGCCACGGTTTGGTTCGTCCCCGTCCGTTCATGCACGATCGGAACACGAGTCCCGGATATCTTCGACTCGAAGCCTTGCCAACTTCAGCTTAATCATCGCAAATTTCTTTCCCTTGCAAATTTGATTAGCCAAACAGAGTATAGTAGTAGTAAGGAAAAAACAAAAGTTTTTTTACTGTATATATATTATATTTTATTCATTCATATAAAGGGAGAAAGATTAAAAATTCGAGAAAAACGCCGAACTTTATAGTCAGTGTACCACTGTATACGTCTGTACCTGCGTGGGCAGCTGAGCTATCACGGTATCCATACACTCGCAGCATCCCTCCCGTCCACCCGCCGCGTCCGTACACCGGAGCATGCTCTCCACACCCGCTGCAGGCGGGCGCTTCCGCCGGGGAGGTCTGCCCTGGAGGCTTCGTCCGCGCTCCTGCCTGGCGTCACCGCCGTCCTCCAGCGGCGGCGGCGGCGAGCCTGAGTACGTTCTGAATTTCACCGGTCTTTTCCTGGATCTTTTTTCCTGCTCTTTTTTCTTTCTTTTAGTGAAGGAAACGTGTGTGCTGATGCAGAAAGGCGAGGCCTTTGCTCGCGGAGAGGTACCGGGACGGCGTCGTCAAGAGGTTCTTCGCTTCTCAGCTGTGAATTCTTGATTTCGAGAACGCCATCTGATTTCCCCATTGTACACCCGAACTCACAAAGAAATTGGCTTGCATTTTGAATCGGAGGTGACAAGTGGACAACTCTGCCAAATTTCTCATGTTTGATTTGATCGATATTGTGGTAGATATATATCGGATGGCAATTCTAAGCTGCAATTTCGTTTGGAGAAGCATGAATCTCCGGTAAATGCTGTGGAAGATGAGAATGCAGATTCTTTGATCCCCCAGGCTATTTGGGACTTTGTGCTTCCAGCAGGGTTTCCAGGTGATTCATGACATCCTTGCACATTCTGGACTCTCATCCATATACTTCACAGTTGCTCGATTCTAGCCAAATGTTTCATAGTGAATCATCCTGCTTGAAAAGTACTGCTCATTGGAGTGAATCGTTGTTTTCTGGTCATACTTTTGTAAACTGCTTTGGTTGGGAGATATGTATACTATTCTCGTCAAATGTAAGCAACATATAATAATGAGTTAATGACAAATTCTGGTATTCTGGTACAGCTTGATTTTGAGTCGCTGTCAAAGTTTGTGCAGAGATTTACCTGTAAGATAATATAAAAAGGTATCCATGTCAGGCAGAGATGAAACTATATACTATTATTAGAAATACACCCAAGGAGATGCGTAAGGGGCTGAATTCACTTATTATTTTGTGGTTGGGGAAGTATGGACATTTGGGAATACCTGTGTATTTGAGGGAATTTCTCCTAATATTCAGAGCCTTCTACAAAAGGTCGTTGATCAATGTAGCTCTTGGTGCATGGCAGGTGCTTCTAACCTCCAGGACCTGCTCCTAAGGCCGATTGCCACAGAACCTTAGTTTCTGGTTGGCGGTTTGATCCCCCTTGGTCATGTTCAATAGTCAGTGGGGTGGGTTTTGTATATAACCGGGTTTGGGTGGGTCTCTTTTCGTCACACTCTTGTACACTTTTTTCTCTCTTAATGAAATGGCATGCAGCTCTCCTGCATAGGTTGAGAAAAAAATATATACCACCTGACAAATTAACTCTTTATTGTTATTTGTTTTTTTTTTCAGGGTCTGTTTCGGTTGACTACCTGGAGTACATGTTGTTGCAGTTCCCAACAAATGTGACAGGTTGGATCTGTCATGTATTGGTGACATCAAGTCTTTTGAAGGTATTTCTTAATTTGTTAGTCTAGTGGGTCAATTATGTGAATAATATTTTTTCTTCGAAACAATACGCAGTCTAAGAATGAAGAAAAAATAACTTACTACAGTTATGTTATGTTCTTATTTCAAATGTAATAAGTGGATTTCATTATTGAATAGTCCATCCGTTACAAATTATAGTTCACTTGGCTTTGCCTAAGTCAATCCTCTCTAACTTTGACCAAGTTTTTTTTAAAAAATATATCAGCATCTACAAGTTCAAATAAATGCACTTTTAAAATATATTTTTGTAGAACTTAATGAAATAAATTTGGTTTTGTAGATGTTGGTGCACTTTTCTATAGACTTGGTCAAAGTTAAAAAGTTTGACTTAGGACAAAGCCAAAGTGAACTATCATTGGTAACAGAGAGAGCAATTTACAAATGAGGTAGATGATATTTGGTGTTAAACATAAAAAAGAGGCAAGAACTCCAGTTTTCTGTCTATATTTACTGCCGATGGTGAATCTGATCACTGTGTACTTTGATATGCAAAGTGACAAGGAAATGCGTTACCTAATTTTCATGTTGTTGGCAACACATGAATTATAGTCATGCTATTTTTTCGAGTTATGTGTATTGACCAATATGTTATGTATCTAGCTTTTTCAAGTATACTCGTCAGCCATAGCTTTATGTCACCGTCATTGATTAGCTGATTGTAGATTGGTACAGGCTGTAGGTGTTGGATCTTTTACAGGAACTTCTGCAGCTGCATCTGCTGCTGCTATCAGGTCATAAGCATCTTTGCTACTCATATAGTTCTATCTGTTACTAGAAAGTAGAAACCTTGGAGTTATTGCTTTGGGGAGACGGAAATATTTATATTAGTTTTAGGTGCCTTCTGTCCCATTCTTGTTTTTCTGGGCCATGAATCATGGCCACATAAGAGAGATATATAGGCACATGAAAACATGATGCAAATGTGAGTGGATAATTTATCTTATGAGCATAACTAACTTGAACCCTGTTGATTTGAACCTTAGATGGGTATCAAAGGATGGCATTGGGGCTTTTGGGCGTCTTCTCATTGGTACTGTTATTACCTTTTTTTCATCATGTCAGAATTTAGTGTTTAGGAAGATTTATGGATGGCATCTTTAGGTGGACGCTTTGGAGCACTTTTCGATGATGACCCAAAGAAGTGGAGGATGTATGCAGATATCATTGGAAGTGCTGGAAGGTTGGCAATAATAAGTTCTTAAAATAACAGAAGCAGATCTTCATAACCATGTTACAAGTAGTCTAATGAAGAAACAAAACTCTGTCCTAATATTATATGTACCATTTTGCAGCATATTTGAGCTCATGACTCCACTGTATCCAGGTTACTTCCTCCCACTTGCATCATTGGGGAATCTTGCAAAGGTATTCTGAAAAGATATTACACTCGCATTTAGTTGGGCTGCAGCAGACATTTAGTGCCCCTATGGCGTGTAAGATCATTGACTCCAAATTTTTAAGCAGGCCATAGCAAGAGGATTTAAAGATCCTTCCTTCCGTGTTATCCAAAATCACTTTGCAGAATCTGGAAATCTTGGAGAGGTTGCTGCAAAGGTATTGACTGCAGTAAAATACTTTTCTTATAGTCAGTTGTGTCCTAATGTCTTCTGACTGCAGCATTGACATTGTCACAGTTCTGGGATCTGATTTAATTAATATACTGTGTAATGTTTCTTTTTTGTGAAAACCGGAATGAAATTACAAATTACAATCATTAAAGATAAGGATAAAAATGCCTTGAAACTCCTTGCAAGAATAATCCTTTAAGAAACAGTATTGTATTTTCAGGAGGAAGTATGGGAAGTAGGAGCTCAGCTTTTAGGCCTTTCAACCGGTGTACTTATTATGGTATACAGTTCATTAAGTTTTATATGTTGTTTATATCGAACCACATTTCTGTATACCAATCTTATTGATCAGTTATGTTATTGCATTGATGGAGACAGATGCCATCATTTTTTATCCATTTACAGTTGCTGTTTTTATTCTAGGATACCGCAGGTGTAAAGTCATCATACTTAACTCTTGCTTTAACTTGGCTGAGTGTTCGTCTTCTACATCTTTGGTTGCGCTATCAGTCCCTATCAGTTCTCAAGTTCCGCACAGTAAGGTGCTTGGCCCAAATTGTGTTTTGCTTGATGAAATGAAATAATTATGTTGAAGATTTCCATGTTTGACTGCATTTTCATATATGCATTAATCCTCCTCATGGTAATATTGGTAGATAAACCTAAAACGTGGCCGGATTCTTGTGAGATCACATGTTGCACAACATACTGTTCCTGGTGACATTTTCTTCTCACGATTATTTTTACATTTTTCTTGTTATTTTCTGAAACAGTTCTAGTAACTTCTTAGTACCTGGTGTTTTTGGCTTGCTGTTTTAGGTTATGTTGCTTGCAATGAGGAAGAAAGCATTTTAACATGGGAAAGATTCTTGCGTCCACAAATTTCTTTTGGTGTGCCCATGGAAAGAATGCTTGGTGGTGATGAATCCAGTGACATGGTATGAATAGCCGATTCTGTTAACTTTGGTAGCTTCACTTTTCCCACACTTTACAATCTTAAAGCTAAACAGTAAACACTAAACAGTCAGTCACCCTTATTTACCATGAGGCCGTTTAAACAGTGTTTAAACAAAGTTAAACAGCCTAAATGGTTTTGTGTAGTACCACTAAATATACATATTTATGCATAAAAAATCTAATATGCTAGCAAATATTCATATTTATGCATGCAAAAATAAGTATTATAGCAAGTATAAATTTTGGGGAAGGAAACTAAATCCCATTCCCTCTTGTATGTTCACGATGTCAATTAGTTGGGTGCCAATGTGGTGGCTGACATCGTCCCATTTACTAATCAATGACTTAAAAGGACGTTTAGTTCGTCTAATACCATTTTATTTAAACCACTTTCCCGTTTTTGACCGTTCAAATCAACCCGTTTAATGGACTGTTTATTGCCTAAACAACACAGCTACTCTTTTTTTTTACCGTTTAAACAATCTAAACTGCCATTTAGGCAAACAGTGATCTTATCTGTAGATGGGCTTCCTTGGGACGGTACCTTGGGAATTAGAATTAGTGGGGGTAACAGTTGGGTTGTAGTTAATATTTGAGGACTCAATGTAGAGCTCAGTTTGCAATCAACCACTGCATGACATACTTGTTTCTTTTTCCTTAAATCCTAGCCTCTCTCCTGATTGACATTTTATTTCCTGTTCCGTTTATAACTACCTGGATTGACATGCAATCTATCATTAACCTAACCTTGAATGAACTAGAAATTGGTGAGAACACATCCAAGAAGAAATTAGTGACAACATGTCAACATGCCAGTTTTGAGTAAAATGTAGGGGGCATTCAACTTTTTCACCATCGACCATTCCTGTTAAATCTACTGAAGTAATCTGTTTCTTTGAGAACAATTTTAACGTTGGTGGGTGTCAATAAGAATCAGTAGCTTGTCTGTGGCTTAGTCTGACTCAGGAAAAACCAGCAGGCAGCAGCAAGCATGTATCCAGGAGCTAATGGTCAGTAGCAGTTCCATTGGCTATTTCATAACCTCTGTTTAAAAAGGCAATGCCCAGCTCTGCCTAAGCCGCGGTAAGTAGAGCTGCATCGCCTCGACTAGCACCTAGGCATTTTTGTCTATTTTTTTCCTGCACAGAGATGTTTTAGACTTGATGTATGTAAATAGATGGACAAATTAGAGATGAAGAAAGACAAACTGCAACCATAGTACTCATGGATGCATGGTTCTGATATGCTAATTTTCGTTATCTAGCATATAAGTACTCAAACCACCCACAGGAAGTCATAGAATACAAACGTCAAGAAACGCCTTGGCGCTAGGAGCCCAACTGCCTGCCTAGTGCCTAGTGCCTAGTGCTTTTTGAAACATTATTCATAACACAACTCATTTGGTTTCGCTTTCTCAAGCAATTTCCAAACCTGTTCACTCTTGAATCTGCAAGAGTGTATTCTGCATGTCATTTAATTACTTTGGGCCAATCTGTTAAATTATTGAACAGGTGGATAGATTATTGAAGTTGTACAAGAATGAGAGGTATATCCTCTTCTTTGAGCAGTTTGGATCAAGGGAGCCAACATTTCTAGTTACTTTCAAGGTAATATACTACTGAAACGGCATTGAAATAGCTGGGCACCAGTTAATATCGTTATCTGCTTCACTGTTTTTTCAGGAGTCGGCAACAAGCATGTCAGTCCTAAGGAGCCTGTGGCAAGCACATTGGCTTCACAAGAATCAGCTAAGGCAGGAGGAGGTTTTCCCTTGGTTAGAAGAAAGCCTAGTTGCATTGGAGAATGGATTTACTGACTTCCTCGAGCAAATGTGTAGCGCTGGCTGGGATCAGAACCTAATCATTTTGAAAGTGCCAAAAGAGCCCGTCTTGGTGCTGGAACATCTAGACCAAGAGGTGTGAGATGCCACTGTTGCTTACAAATCATCCTCCTGATAACTTGCTTTTTTATGGGTTTCACGGTTCGTACTGGTGCTAACCTAGAGGACAATGTAGAATCTTCTTTTCTATTGCGTGATCATGACCTGCTGAATCAGTTGCAACTGAACATCGTGTAGGAGCCGAGATTCCCATGCGGCAGATGCTTATAGTGAACTAACAATTCATATTATAAGAAACTCTGTTTGGCATGTAACCAGATGTTTGTCTTCACACTCAAAAATAGAAATATTGCATCAGCTGATTTTGTTATTCCTTTAAGCTAGCAACTGCGGCCAAGTGGTCAATTGAGCTGATGCTAAACGGCACTCGCTTGTCTCCTTGACTATTTTTTTTATCTAACCTGATGCAATGCATCAAATTTCTATCATTCGCATGAAAGCTTTGGTGAGACCAGTCACAAATACTTAGCGTTTTTTTTTTTTGCATGGACACATTCACCGAAACATAACTTCATTTTTTGTTGCAAAATATTTATAAAAAAGTACTGTAAAGGTGCATAGTTAGCTGCAAGCTCCTGACATAATGTTGATATGAGATTAAACCGATAAAAGCCATCATTGACAAGTGACCATAAGCATGTCATGATTCAAAAGCAACCGAAACCTATTTATAGACCTAACTGGCTAACTCCTTGGGAGCATTGCTGCAGTAGACAACTATTGGGTTCAACAGCATTTGTTTGATATGGGTCTTCAGCATGTGTTGATATGGGATTCAAAAGCAGCCGAAGCACGTGTGGATATGGGTCTTCAGCATCTTAGCTAAGGGGACCAAGATGGTACAAAAGAAGATGTGGCAGCAGCTAGTAAATGGCTGGTTTCTTGTCAAAATTGCTACCGAACGATATAAACCAAGCATCAGACTTTGGATTTGCCCTTTCCCTTTACTGCATGAGTGAAGCGAGTCTTCTTTGCTTTCCTGTTCTTTCCGCCAGAATCGCCATCTGAGTCGTCATCACTACTATTGCCATGCTTGCCATTTGCTTTCTTCCGGGAACTTGATCCATAGACGTGTTCCTTGGTCTTTCTGTTTGGCCCTTTCTTCAGCAAGTTCATCTTCAGTTTTTGGTTTCCAAATGAAAATAGACCTGCAAGGGCCACCTTGTGAGTTGTGGAGAGAAAAAAAGATCTAGCACTGGATAACAATATTATGTACTTATATATCGCTAGGACTACCTTGAGCTTCCTGTAGGCTGTAGCTAGGATGTCATCTTGCGGATGTAGCTTGTTCACTGGGCTGATGGTTGTTATGTCAGGGTCCATCACCTCAGCCAGAAGCTTCCCGGAACTGGTATCTATGAAATCAATTGGATGCAGAGCAACACCATTGTAGTTCTCACTTATGTAACGGCCAATAACTGCAACTGTTTCAGTGTAATCCTGCAGAGAATTAACATTCCATTTCAGAATTGGGCACAGCTATTGTGAAATAATAAAATCCAAAAAGTGCACTTTTTAATTATAGCTGAAACCTTTGGATCCCACTCAGCTTTGAAGGGAGTCAGATGACGATTGAAATCATGACTGTGCACAATTTCTCTACTTGGGGATTGCAGATCACCAAGAATATAGTCCCATACACGAATTCGGTTGTCCTGACAAGTTGTCAAGATCTTATTTCCGCTTTGTGGAGAAAAGTATCCTGAATTAACAACCCGTCCATGAGCAAGGCCGGCAAGGGGAGAGTTGGCTTCAAGCTTCCTTGTATCCCAAATACGGGCCTAATAATTACAGAGACGTGGAGATATCAAATAGAAAACAAGAAAAGGGGGACCTTTACATATGCAGAACACACTCACATAGTGATCATTTCCGCTGCTTAGAAGAACTTCAGGTCGTGCAGGGTTGCAATGTAGGCTGGTTACCTTACTACCCTTTTTATGGATAAGAATTGGATGTCCAATTCTTGTCTTTGACCGTCTATCCAGGCTGCAAGAATTAATAATAGCTTACAACAGAATGCCACATATTTGATGCATGAAAGTGTGGAAGCGTACAACAATATCTCTCAATTCAAATGTAAAACAATCACCGATGACAACCCATTTGGAATTGAGCTGCCAAACAAATGCATAAAATGGATAACAAGAACAAACTGATCAGTTGTTTCAAAGGAAACTGCATATATAGCAAAATTCTACACTATTAGGAATAAATCTCAGAAAGGTACCACCCACTTCCTAAAGATACTCACAAGTAAAGAAAACCAAAGTTATCTGCCACCAAAAGAAGACCTTTGTCAGTGTTCAAGTCCATCCCGTATATCATGTGCCAAGAGCTTGGACCCTGTTGTGAGAAACAAAGAAGGACCGGAGTTCATTAAAAAAAAGCTCAAAATGGATAGAAATTAATTCAGATCAATGCTATCTAATGAATGCATAATTACAGAACAAGATGGGGGGAGGGAGGTAGAGAGAGACTGAAAAGTAACATCTTTATAAATTCTTTTGAACAAAGTGATCTATAGAACATGACCTGAAAGTAAACTTACATTCCAACCATTCGGGTTGAGATTTAACAAGGGGAAGCCAATGCCAGTGTCCAAATCGGTAAAACTGATAGTACCATCAGAGGAAGCTGTATATACCATCCCATCATTGGTGGTATCAATCCTGAACAAGGTCAAATTATGTTGCAACATTTTGTCCTTTGCACACAAAAAACAAAGAGACAAGAAACAACCATCAAGGAATACTCTTACTTCATGCTATTCAGAATGCAGGAGTGCACAGAATCATATGTAATCTTCTCATGCAACTTAACATAATCCCAGATACCCAGAAGCCCTTTCTGCATGGAGAGAACGGAGATGGATTAGTACGTGCCTACATGTTCCTGCAATCTAACCATTTTTGGGCACTCGAATGCAGAGATACAGATACTTGTAAGTAATTTAAGAGGGCAACAAAGTTCAACAGTAGTAGTGCAATACCTTGTCTCCTGATAAAAGAACATTGTTCTTAGTTGGATGAAACTCCAAGCATGTCACACGCCTCTGATGAAATTTTATGTTTCCACACTCTAGTTGGTTGGGTATCAGAAACTTAGGCTTAACCTAGCATTGATAAGAGGACAAAAGTGACAGATCTGGTACTAACAAAAAAGGGGTAATATGAAATATTGCGATTGGCAACAAAGAACACAGAAGATAACGCCTTAGTCAAATCACACTCGGGACCATGGAAATCTTGCCCTTGACTTGGCTCTGAAAGACATAATCTAGTGAAGTGTTTGTATTCCTTCTAGGGGCTGGGATGACATCATGCTCCATTGCTACTCTATGTGGGCAAGTCAAGGTTGTATGACCTGTCCATGATGAAAACATAGTGTTGGTGAATGAGAAAACAGCATTCGTGTCATTTTCATCTAAGGATCCATTGTGGACTTGTATTCCAAGATTCATTTGGTACTGTTGATAAACCTTTAAAATCATAAGTAAAACATGTAAACTGCTATGAAGCATTAGGAAGCAGCTTTAAATCCCTGGGTGCAGAAACACAAGGAAATAATAATATATATGTTGGTTCGTCAGTGCAAGTTCTTTCAGTTTTTTTTTTTTTCTTTCACCTTTTAAAATTAGCCTAACCTACTCTCACAGGCATTACTTTAAACAAGAATCCTTCGACAATGCTATTTCAACATGTAACATGAACACTAATTTATAAAGACAAATCAGCCCAATCCACACTGAGAACAATTGTTCTGTCCATCCCAAATTAGTGACTCTTGTACCACAAAAGCATAACGAAATAATCACGCAGAATTAGAGATCAGCCCTCTGGAACCCTGCCTGGTGCCCTGTCCTTTTGCACACCTGCAACCAGACATAACTCATGAAACCCCCTGATCGAGAAATGCATACAAAGGGGATCATAGACACTACACCATTATAAAAGGAAATCTTTGCGACAAAGAATCTCAAAATTTTGCTGAAGTGAACAGAAAAGAAGCGCTGTTACAAACTAATCGCTTAGAGGGCCATTTTCCATTAGGTCCGAAGCCCATTTTTCGTATTCAAAACTAGCAATTAGGCCATAACAAATAAACTGAGTGAAATTAATTTTAAAAATACTAATTTTGCGTCCAAGAGAAGCGACCGTTCCTATTTAACCCCCAAATGGTAAAAGTGAGTATGCAAAAGAAGCGGTTTCTATGTCCAAAATTCAAGTCCGGCTCCAAGACTCAGAAAGAAGCCGTCTTTCTGAACACAAATGGAAGGCACATAGCAAGGAGATGCGGCAAAACAAAATAGCCAGAAAATCTTTGAGATTTATTTTGCACCGACCACTACCTTGCACACTTTCTCGAGGCTGATGCTGATCGGGCCCTTCCTTCCGCCCCTCTTCTCCCCCGCCGCCGCAGCTGCGGATGACTGCTTGACCGCAGGCTCGACAGTGACCGCCTCCTCTTCCTCCTCGTCATCGACGTCCTCTCCGGACGCTTCGGCATCTTCTTCCTCATCTCCTTCTTCGTCGGAGGATGAGGAGGAGCTATCCACCCGCTGCTCCTCCTCGTCAGAAGCCTCCTCGACAGCGTGCTTCCCGCCTCGGCGGCGGCGGCGGCGGCGATTGTAGACGAAGTGGGCGCGGGTTGTGGGGCCCATGTGCCCCCAACAGGTCGAGGCCTCGGGAGGCGGGAATGGGGAGACGTGGAGGGGAACGGGGAGACGAGGCTGGTTGGTCTGGGTTGTGGGGTTTATGGGTTCGGCGTTTGCTTGGTTTTATGGCTAGTTTAGATTAATCATTTTCAAGAAATTTATTTAAGAAGACTTTGAAAAAATAGCTTATATATCCCCTTCACTTTTCTTCTATCTCATAGAAAATAGGTGCATCCAAACTAGCCTAATATTAACGTGTTATCATATTTTTATCTCAAGGTCATGCTTTTTGTAAGAGTTTTTTTTATGATGAAAAAGTTTCTATTCAAGAGAGAGAGAGAGAGAGAGAGAGAAAGAGAGAGAGAGAGAGAATATGGAGTATATTAAGTGAGGTCACATATCTATGACCATTTGCCTAACCATTATAATTTATAATAAAAAATAGTATTTGTCTTAGCTAGATTTGTCTATTTTGCCTTACTACTAATTGTGTGTGCACATACTATATATTATTAGTATCAATCTCCATATTCTACTCAGACTCCTTGAAAATAAATAAACTCACCTTCCCATCTTCGACATCGCACTTCGGCATTCAATCTCAAGAACCACGGGCCTGTTTCGTTTGCGATCATGCTAAAGATTTGACAAGTAAAAGTTAAAAAAAAATTACCATAGATTTGGCAAGCTAAATGTGAGAGGTCAACAAATTTTGATAGCAAACCAAATAACAATCAAAATCACGACTTATCAAATCTTTAGCTTAGCATATTTTGAAAGCAGAGCCAAGCAGGCTCAGCATGTATATGAGAACATTGCTTGACTGTTTAATGTCCACCTTTACAAGTTTTGTCTTATTTAAATAACAACACAATTTGAAGTGAATACATTTTCTTTTGGCTACTACAGAAATAGCTTTTTAATGGCATTTTCAGTATCAGTTTTATAAAAACCATTGGTGATAATAAATCATCGCCAATTAAGGACAAGAGCCATCTAGACCCAGCCTCCTCATCCCACCGCGTGTCTCACTTGTGCTTTCTCAGGGTGGATGACAGGTGGGCCCAAACACCCATTGTCGCCTCGCGATTCGCCACAACCCCATCTCTATCCTTTGTGTGTTTCCATCTACTTGCTCTACCTTCCTTTCTCTCTCCCTTCCTCCCCATGACCTTCTCTTCCCATTTGTGCGTGTGACTACGGTGGCACCCGGCGATTCCCGATGCCCCCTCCGATGCGGGGGCGTTTGGCACAATGGGCATGATCTCGGTGGCTTGGTTTGGCTCCCCCAATGGCAGTGGCCCGACGCAAGGTCGGCTCAAATGCGACACCCTTGACTCCCCAGTGCGACTCTCTTTCCCTTTGATCCCCAGTGCCCTTCTCCCTTCCTCGATGCCATGGTCATGTTCTCCTACGAGGGAACCCCTTTGTCCACCATGGCCAAGTTGTGTCGATATCATGCGCGGCTACGGGTGCTGGCTACGTTGACATCTCTAGGGAGCCGAGTTCATTGAATGCAACAAGATCTTGCTGCGAGAAGCCTGCGGACTCAATAAGGAGCAAACAACCACTCATGGGTCATATGGTTCAACTTCAAACCAATATCCACACAATCCATGTATTAATCCTTTCTCACATTTTGGGTGGGTCATGGGCGAGTGGATTTTTGGCTGGTTCCATGACCCATGCACACCCCTGACCCACACCAGTTGAGTGGGTCAGGGCACCGTCATAACAACCGAGGCCAACAGTAGTGGGTTATCCATTGCAGCACAACTGTGAATTATTGGTTCTAGTTTCAACAGAGCTAATAAGACAATGAGCACTAGCTAGAAGCAAAAAAAAACATTGGGCTCAATATTATGCCAAAACGTTTACTAATATGTAGTATTATATATACATGCTAAACAGTAGCTTTATATAACCAAAACAAACAAAACTGATAATACTTCACATTTTTTTAAGATATATCTAACCCTAAAGCGCTACCAAACATGTCTAAAAAATTGTCGAACCAAAATGATGACATTTTCGTGTAATAATAACTATCTTACACAAACAGCCTTATTTTAATGCGACGTTGAAATTAAAGACGTACTACTGAAGTGAGCTGACTGGTGCAATTTGTTGCCACGACCAACTTCTCAGCACGAGGAACAAGATGAGCAGCGCCTGCTATATTTCTCTAGCGGCCGCTCGCGTGACAACTCGTGAGTGGTGTTGTGGGGTAAGCCAACTAGCCTTGCTGCTTGTACATATTCGTGGCCCCCCGGTTTTGAACTAGCCTTTCAATTACAAGGATTTTTTTCCTAACGTGCCCCTACTAGTCTTTTTTATCCTCACAAAAAAAATTAGATGTACTTCCTCCTTCGTAAAATAAATAATTTTCTAAAAAAATTCAGACAGAACAACGATGCTAGGAAAATATGCATGTATCCTCGTCTCATTTTCTTACTTGGAGGGTATCTTCTAGATTTGGCAATTATCATTTATATATATATGCACAACATGTGATTAGCTTTTGCATTATGAGATATTGTCCCGTATTTTTATAGAATGCTATTTTTAGACATTTTTTAAACCTTAGAAAGTTATTTATTTTTTATGGAGGGAGTAAACTTCTTAGAAAAAAATTCTGATCTCCGCAAAAAATTTATACATCATATACCTTTATTAAAACCTATTTCTGGCCCAGTGTGAATGAGATATTGCTCATAACATCCGCCTCACAGTTTAAGTCAATTTCTTGGATTTTTGTTCAGGTTGTAACAAGTTGACAACACCGTCCTAAAAAAAATCTTTGGACCCATGTTCGGTTCGTGGTTTGGGTTGTATTCAGGGCACGTGCGGAGCAGTTTGTATAGTTTGAGCCATCGCTGTGATTTACTCGAATGATTGGGCGATGGTTGGGGAGAAGACTGCCTCCCCCGACTTGTTAAGGCGAAAACTCACGTCACACATGTGACGAAAAATACCGCTAGGAGCCTGTACAAAAATATGTGACAGGTTAAACTTGAATAAGCAATCAAACGACAGCATAGTAGGGTGTGGCATCCTTCATTGTAGCGTGGCTCGTCGTGGCGGCCAACCAAACACCCCCTAAAGTTCTCTGTTATTTTTTTCTTTTTTGATTTGATGCAAAATGTAGAGCTCTCTACTCTATTTTTTTGGCTGCATACATTTTTTTTGCAACATGAAGATAGGCTCTCTCATCTTTTTTCCGTTTGTTTTGGTGCACTTATTTTCAGCAACACAAAGATATAGAGCCCTCTGCTCTTTTTTCTCTTCGACACACGTATTTTTGTCAATGCAAAAAATATTACAGTACAAAAAATTCTTTCCCGATCCTTTACCTCAACCATCACTCTCTCCTTCGTCTCTTGATTTCTCACTCCACCCCCCTTGGTCCGTCACTCTTCCCTATTTATCTCTAGATTATATCCTCCTCCAACATGGTGTCGGTTACAGTTTAGAGCCACAAACGCTCATGTTGTGGCTTGACTGCCTGGGCTGTGTGTGTCGTCTGGCGTGACTATGCACTCTCGGGCATGTGGCTTGTCTTCCACATTTCTTAACCTCACAACAGACATAGACACTAGCCACCTATTTAAGTAAAGTGAGTTAACATCTGGTCAAATTTTCATAAATGATCAATCCTTTATTTTTTAGAAATGGTGGCAAAAGCTTTGCCGCGATTTCTATTAGGCGAAGAAAGAAAAAAAGGCAAGTGACAGCCCAGTTTTTTTGAATGGAACTAGGTCAGAAAAAACAGATCAATCCTTTATTGCACATAGCATTTATTACAAGTCATAAATTTATTCGATTTAATTGTAATAAGGTTAGACCAAGTCCAGTGACATTTAACAAATATATAGCTAGCTTATTATAGTTGGCATGGACAGGTCCTGCACAACAAGTTACACGTCCAGTTGGCACGTACGAATGTTGCTACCAGTACTCCCTCTATCCTAAAACAAATTAATTTATATAATCACCCTAAGTCAAATTATCTTACATTCAGTCAGCTTTATAGAAAAGAGTACCAACATCTATGACATCAAATAAGTATATTATAAAATATATTTTATATGCATCTAGTGATATAAAATTTGGTGTTATTTTCAATAAATTTAATTAAATTTAAGAATAGTTTGAGTTGATTTATTTCGAAATGAAGAGAATACATACCAAATGAAAAACATGAACCCTTTTTGATGGACCGGACGTCCGGACCTACCTATGACCAATGAGGCAATGGCCTATCCATCCAAGCGGCTTATCTCGACTATCCGGTTCCGGTACAGTGTTGAGGTCCAGCCGCCCCCGCCCAGGACCGGTGGCGTCACGGGTGGGTCCACCGCGGCGTTTTCCTGTCGCATCGGCTGCTTGCCTAACGCGAAGGAAGCTCCACGTGAGCGCCGCTGGTTGGTGGAGCTGGAGCAATGCATTCCAGGCCCAGGGTCAGTGGATTGGATGGATGGTAGCTGCATGCCTTTGGGTCGAATTAACATTTCCTGCGGGCCTTGGACCTGGGGCTCGGAAATGCTTTGCTCACAAAGTTGTTCGAACGATTTTATGTGCTGTGTCTGACTAGTACTACAATGAACATTAGTGCTAGGGCTGCCGTAGTACTCCTTTCATATTGTACCTTTGAAAACTTTACAACCTGTTTGGTTTGGCAGATCCTTTGGTCCGGAATGATCTGATCCTAAGACCGAACCTGAGATGTTTGTTTGGTCTGCGTTGTTGGTCTATGCCGTCCGCCACCGAACGATTCTATTTAGTAACTTCCCCAAGCCAATCTTAAGAATCGTGTCATTCTGTCGGTGTTTCAAACAAACACCAGCTAGTAAATTTATATTTATGCGTGTTATGCCTAGATAGTGCGCTAAAGGACACCAGGTTTATACTGATTCGGGCTAAATGTCCCTACGTCCAGTCTGCTGGTGCTTATGTTATTAGCACCGAAAATGGTTCGTAGTAGGTGTATAAACGGTCGAGAGAGGGGCTGGTCCCAGATCTCTGTTGAAAGGGTCGAAAGGATGCCAAGAGCCTGGTGACGGCCTGGGTGTGTGTGTGATGTGTCGAGCTAAACTCTCTGTGAGTTCCTCTGGGTGTGTGTTAGTGAGTTCCTCTGGGTGTGTGTTAGTTCGTCAAAAATCGGTCCCCCTAGTGGGGAGCCCTGCCCTCCCTTTTATAGACCAAGGAGCGGAGCAGGGGTTACAGATGGGAGAAAGAGGAAAACACCAAGGGTTCAGAAGGTCCTTCGAAGGATCCGGGTCTTTCTTTTTCCCGCGCCTGCCCTGCTTAACATGGCAGACCGTGTCAGAAGTGGCGTGTTTGTTGATCTTCGTAGACCATGCTCTGGCCTCATTTAACAAGTGGGTGCGTCCCATCCCGCCCCCGCGGGCGGCGTGTCAGACAGGGGTGTCGATCTGCCACCCCGTGGAGAGAGGATGGCGCGGTGACTGCTCGTTCGCCGCTGTAGAGGACGGGAGTCCCCCGTTGGAACATAGCGGTTGTCGTATGTCTGTGTCGGGTTCTTCACCCGAGGGCTAAAGGCGGCGCCTACAACACTGTAGGGCGAAGAGCACGCGCCTGCAACACTATTCAGGCTCTGCTACGCCTGGAAGGGTCTAAGCGCCCGTCCCGTCACGCCCTGACGGTACTTTCTTGCAGGGGCGCAGGGCATGGCCCTCGATGCCGCGGTTGACCCGAACGTCTTGTCTTACCCTGTGCCTATCATCATGAAGGAGCGGGGTGCGGTTGTTAGGCGAGGCGGAGCCAGCCTTTGGACATTGGGCGAGGCGAGGTCCGTCCTCGGGCGTCAGGTGAGGCGGAGCCGAGCCTTTATCCATCGGGCAAGGTGGAGTCCAGCCCTCGGGGGTCGGTTGAAGCAGCCCAGCCCTCGGGGTCGGGCGAGGCGGAGTCTATACCTCGGAGGTCGGACGAGGCGGAGCCTCGCTTTTAGCCATTGGGCGAGGCGAAGCCTGGCCCCAGACATCAGGTGAGGCGGACCCCGCCCTCAGCCCTCGGGCGAGGCGGAGCTGGCCCACGGGCGTCGGGCGAGGCGGAACCAAACTCCCGTCGTCGGGCAAGAAGCGTAGTAGTGCTCTTGTCCGTCCGAGAGTTTTTAACGTTCGATGGTTTTTAGTTCCACCTCCTTGGGTACCCCGATATTAGGTCCCCGACAGTAGCCCCCTAGCCCCCGGGTGATTCGGATAGA
Organism: Miscanthus lutarioriparius; assembly: GCA_904845875.1. NCBI lineage: Eukaryota > Viridiplantae > Streptophyta > Magnoliopsida > Poales > Poaceae > Miscanthus > Miscanthus lutarioriparius. The sequence continues at coordinate 101,907,569 of CAJGYO010000005.1, forward strand.
ATCGTGGGTGGTGTTTTGATTTTGTCGGAGTTAATTCGCCAGAGGGTGCACGTGAGCGCACCCGGTGGGTGTAGCCCCCGAGCCCCCAGGTGATTCGAGTAGAATTGCCCGGGGGGTGTTTTGATTTCATCGGAGTTAATTCGCCAGAGGGTGCGTGCGAGCGCACCCGGTGGGTGTAGCCCTCGAGCCCCCGGGTGATTCGAGTAGAATCGCCCGGGGGTAGTATCGGATCCTTCGTGGGTAAGGCCGTAAGGCTTGGTTTTTCATCAACTAGATATTTTTAAGGGAATCATGGCATCCCGTTCACGGGGATTTCATTCAGGGCCGGCTTGGCTGGGGCTCGACTACAGATTGAGGCCCTGGTGATGCTTATGTCCTTGAGTCCTGGTTGTTTGCGGGCCCATCCTTCGTTGGGACGGCCCTTGGGTTCTGGGGCCTTAGGTGGGCCGGAGAGAAAGGCTTTGTGACCCGTGTTCCCTCGGTGGGAAGAGAATCCGGGTCCACCTAGGGAAGAAGAACCGTCCGGCGTGACTTTCGCGGGAAGGGATAGGGATCGTGTACGCGTGTCTCGTGACGTGATGCGGCGGTGTGTCGTGGTGGGCTCGGAGATCGAGGTGGGCGGTTGCCCTTCTCGCATCCGTTGCCCCTATAAAACCACGGGGTTCGCCCCTAGGGTTCCGTACTTCACCTCCTTGCCCTCGCATTCTCAGCCTCTGCCGCCAATCGCCTGAGCCACTCGCGCTCGTACTGCTTCCGCCGTTAAACTCGCCGCTGCCTTCTTCCCCGTGCTACTCCCGCTGTTGCAATGGACCCAGGGTATAGATCCAACATCTCCCCTCAGCGCCTAGAGGGCCTCGTCCGTCGAGTCCTCCTTCGCCCATTGACCGCTGCCGAGGAGTGGCGGCTGCCCGGTGAAGAGGATGAGCCACAGCCGCCTGAAGGGTACATCGTGTCTTTCGCTCACTTCCACGAGCGGGGATTCGCCATGCCCACCCATCAGTTTCTTCGGGGACTGCTGGACTACTATCAGGTGGAGCTACAGCACCTTACCCCCAATGGGATCCAGCACATTGCGGCGTTCGTCGCCCTGTGCGAGGGGTTCTTGGGGATCAGTCCCCACTTTGACCTGTGGCGGTATCTCTTCGCTGTCAATCTTGTGAAGAGGCGGGTCAGGAAGCAAGAGCTGCACGTGCCGGTGGGGTGCGCCAGCATCCACCTCCGCCACCATCGGGCAAGAGCGTACCCGCTAATGTGTGTGTCCACCTCTAACAAGGGGTGACATTCGCAATGGTTCTATGTCAAGAATGACGCCGCTGCCCCCTTACCTGCTTTCACTAGGTGCTACATCTTGGAGGCCCCGGAGTCGTGGCGGTGGGGTGTCATGGCCAAGGGAAAGAAGCATCTCAACGGCCTTCTCGCCGCCCTCCAAACTCTGAAGGAGAGGGGCGTGAAGGGGTCAGGGATTATCGGCGCCTACCACGCGAGGAGGTTTGCGCCGCTGATGGCGCGCACGCTTCCCCTATATCAGATGGTGCACGAAGCATCGTTCGAAGGGACGGCGCTTGCCGACGAAGCGCTCCCTCCTTCCAAAGTGACGCAGCGCATCAAGGAGGTGATGGAGCCTACGAAGGACTCCGTTGGTGCCGTCCTTGACTTCGTGTACCCGATGCCAGGGCATCCCCCAATGCGGCCGGAACCGGGGTTTGTTGACTTCGTAAGTTTTCTTTCCCCTTGCTCCTCTTTTCACCTGAATTTCCGACCCTCTGATGCTAACCTCGAGATAGCGGGACCAGCCAGGGGACTGTTCTTCAAGGACAGCCTAGCTCCGCTGCCGAAGGACCCAACCCGGACGGTAGCGAACTACGCCTTGGCCAGTTGGGACAAGAAGACGAGGGGGCTCAAGAAGAAGAAGGCGATACAGAAGCAGCAAGCTCGAGATCGAGGAGAGGAGACAGGTAGTGAAGATGACGATGATGACGACGAGTCCGATGAGGGAGCAGCTGGCGTGGATTGGGGTGACCTGGAGGACGAGGACTCATGGCCCACGCACGGACCCTTCCTGTTCCATGCGGAGGGGAGCGAGTCCACGAGGACGGTGGAGCCGGGCCTGCCCCTGGGTCCGGTGGGAGCCGATGGATCCGTCGTCACCCTCGGGGTGCCGGTGGGGGATCGGTGGATGGGAGGGGACGGCTCTGATGCCGCGCGCCCGTGAGCTGATGGAGGGGGCAGCTTCGATGCCGTGCCCCATGAGCTGATGGAGGGGGACGGCTCCGATGCCGCGCCCCATGAGTTGATGGAGGGGGCAGCTCCGATGCCGTGCCCCGTGAGCTGGTGGAGGGGGGCGGCTCCGATGCCGCGCCCCGTGAGCTGATGGAGGGGGACGGCTCCGATGCCGCGCCCCATGAGCTGACGGAGGGGGGTGGCTCTGGTGCCGCGCCCCGTGAGCTGACGGAGGGTGGCGGCTCTATCGCCGCGCCCTATGAGCCGATGGAGGGGGGGCGGCTCTATCGCCGCACCCTATTAGCCGATGGAGAGGGGCGGCCCTGTTGCCGCACCCTCGAAGACAAGGGAGATGAGCCCCCCTGCCTTGGAGCAGGGGGCAGGCTTGAAACGGTCCCGTCCACATGAGCTAGAGTAGGGGTCCAGGGGTTCGTCCCCAAAACGTACCTACCGCCTGAAAGCGCCAGAGTACGTAACCGATTCCCCTCATTTTTTCCCTTTTTATTTTTCTGTTCCGACCTTATGCCTTTTTTCCCTTTTGTAGATTCTTGCGACGGGGCCACCCTCTGGGGCCGACGCCCAAGAAGAGTCTTGCCCTTTCAGGCGAGACGGATGGCGCTGCCCGATGTCGCCCTTGTTTTAGGTAGGAGCGGCGCTGACGTCGCGACCTCGTTGGCCGGTCCGGCGGCGCCTGCAGTGGCACTCGTGCCCTCGGTGGGCGCCGAGCAGGCGGCCATGACCGCGCCAAGCCAGGAGCAGCTAGACACAGCCGTGGTGGTGTCCGAGGGGGTGGAGCAATCCGTGCCCCCGGTGGCCCAAGTGACGGCGCCAGACGTGGGTCGGGCGGAGTCGGATGCAGCCGCGGTGGCGTCCGAGGGAGCAGCGCAGTCTGTGCCACCGGAGGCCTAGACGGAGGTGGTTGCGACCGTGACAAGCCCGGCGGGGTTGGATGCTGCCATGGGGGCATCCGAGGGGGTGGCGCAATCCATGCCACCGGCGGCCCAGGCCGCGGTGCCCGAGATGGGCCGGATGGAGGAGGACACGGTCGGAGGGTCTCCGGGCGTCGTGGCGGTGGTGGAGAGGACCCGTAGAAGGTCGTCCCCGGCCCTGTTGTCGGGGGGCAGCCACTCCCCCGCGCGGGGTGAGCCGCCGCTCCAGTGGACAGCCGCTTAGGACACAACGTCGGTTCTCTTCTCGCTCGACGATGCTTCCAAGAGCATGGAGCAGGAGAATCTCGACATCGGGTTCTCGGCTGTGATGGATGCCATGAGCCAGGCCGGTGGTGCTCTGCACGAGATCCTCGTTCCTACCAGCCAGGTACCCGCTTAATCTTCTCCCTTGTTTTCTTCTCTCTTCACGTATTTTTGTGTTTTCATATTTTTGATACCAGTCTTCTTCTTCTTAGTGTATCGTTGCTCGTAGCCGGAACAAATCCCGGTTCCTCCATGAGCAAAAGGTGGAGTGGGACCGCCTTACCGAGGAGGCCCGGCTGTGAGGAGACGTGGGCGTGCAGCTTGCTGCTACCAAGCAGTGGGAGGCCAAGGCGCATCGGGATGCGGAGGAGTTCCACGGGATGTTCGAGGACCTATCGGTGAGGGTGAAGGTGGATGAGGAGGCGGCCGCCAGGCTTCGAAAGGAGCGAGACGAGCTACTACAGAAGGACGCCGCAGCCAGTGAGCAGGCAGCCGAGCTCCTGGCGGAGCTAGAGATGGAGCGGGACCTCAAGCTAAAGGCTAAGGAGAGGTCCACGGCGTTGCAACAGAGGGCAGACCGGGACGCCGAGGTGATCGCTCGGTTGCGCGAGGAGCGTGACCGGGCCATCTGAGAGCGCAACGACACGTGTCGGGAGGCCGAGGCCCTCCAGGCAGATATTGGAGTCGAGGTGGCCCGAAGGCTAGAGGCCGAGGAAGCTTCTGCCGGACTGCGCACAGACCTTGCCAAGGTGCGGTGGCTTCTTCAGGTCGAAAGCGATCAGCAAGATCTCCTGTGCTCCGCTGTTATGGCAGTCTTTGATGACCTGCAGGTGGCGCAAGAGGAGGGGACCGGTTCCCTTATGACCCATGTCGCTAGTATCACGGCTCGGGTGGAACAGCTCGAGGAGAGTGCCTTCCATGCCGGGATCACCCAAGCCTTCGCCGTTGCCCGCTCTCATTATGACCGGGAAATTAACCTAGAGGTAATGAGCCTCGGTTTCCTGCCTGTCTATGAGGACACCGAGCTGGATGAGATTGAGAAGGCGGTGACTCCCCTTGCGCAGAACCTGGCAAACAGTCTGAAAGGGATGGTTCTCCCTTCGCGGAAGTAGTTAGTTAAATAAATTTGATAAACATTTATTCGTAACATGTGAACAAGTGTTGGTACTTTCGTGTCCTAGAAACGGTTTTGTGGATTTGTTTTGTAATTTTTGTTTCGTTTGTTCGGTCTTATCTTCTTCCCTTTTTGTGATGAAAAGAAGTTTTATGTGATCCGACTCTTCCGCTCGTTTCAGACCATAAGGCCCGAGGTGTGTAGGGGAAGTTTTGATTGTGCTGGTGAGCAAAAGTTACCATAGCCATTTGGGCGTGGGTTTCTTGCAGTCTTACCTATCTGTTCCCCTGAACCTTGCCATCAGTCTTGATGCGAGGAAAGGTCTGTTGTAATGACCGTTACGAAAAAAGAAAGGAGGTACCCGTATCTTTATCAGCCCCCGAGTGAGATCCGACCCCTTGCGGTTGCTGGGGTCGGATGTTACTGGAGACTAGAGCGAGGAAAGCGAACTTACATTTTGTATTCGCTCGTACCCTTTACTTAGGATTTTGACGATCGCTTTGTGACCGCATGTTTGGTTTTTACCGCTGGCTCGGCCTTCCTTGAGCCCCTGCGCGTGGTGGGGATTTGGCCGAGGGCCGGCCTGTTTCGTAATGTTCATCCCATCCACAATTCTTCACAATTTGGAGGGATTGGGGCGGTGTCATTTGCCTCGATGGCTTGAATGACGTGCCTGATGAGCTCGCTAACGGAGGTGTTCGGTCGGAATCTGATCCCGTTGCTTTGCGACAGAGCCGGCAAAGCCCTCGGATGGCATTCCGTTGCTCCCTGCCCCGCCTTCCAACAGATTCCCTCTCAATGGGGTTTCTATGGGCTCGGCTAGGGGCTGGTTTGAACTAGAAGTTTGAGATGACCCTATCCGCCTCAATGCGGGTTGGGCAAAGGCCGCTGAGGCTCATCTACGTTTTTCTCCCATGGCTCTTGTTTGACGAGAGGCGGCCTCGGACCTTTTGTGGGTCAGCCTTCGAACCTTGGTCTTTCGATCTCGGATCAGCGGCTCGAGCCCCCGAGCCCTGTTAGGGTCTGATAGGGGTCGGCCGGGTTTCACACGTTACCCCATCCTCGGTTTTCGCAATCGGAGGGGCTGAGTTGACGACACTTGCCTCGACGGCTCGAGTGTCGCGCTCAATGAGCTCGCTAATGGGTACATTCGTGTGGAATCTGGGTCCATCATTTGCTGATGGGGTCGGTAGAGCCCTCAGGTGGCATTCCACTACTTCTTAACCCGTCGTGTGGGGAACAGTGAGCTCGATTACGTTGGTGCACAAAAAACACCGTAGCCGTCGAGGCATAGGGTCTGGCAGTTTGTCTAGTTGTATTTAAAGTTTTATACCCACACACCGCGCTTTCGGTTTCAAACGTAAGGAGGCGTCAGGCGAAGAGGGTGTCTAAACAAATAGACACCCTCAGCAGCCCCCGAGCAATGTCCGTGCCCATGCTATTGCTGGGGTCGGCAGCTCGGTGAAGAAATTATCGCTCAAAGTAAGTAAGCAGAGGTACTTATCTTTCAGCGGTGGTTCGTTCGTTGTTGAAAGGTCCTTGTTGGTTTTGGTAATTGAGTGACAACCTAGGTGGACTAATTGTGTTTATGTGAGATACACAGGTGATTAGTCCACAGGTACATGTGTATGAGCAACATATGCCATAGAGGTGAAAATGGCTTGGAGATGTTGCAAAGCTCACACATGTGATGATGAAGGAGCTTATTGCACATGAGACATGACATTGAGTCATGTGATCAAGGTGGAGAAGATCAAGACAAGACTTGGCTTGATGGACCGGTTGCAAGCGTGAAGGGCAAGTCGAAGGCTTTGGAGTGATGGACCGCGTGGCGGTGAAGCTTGAGCAAGACTTGGCGCCGATGGACGATGGCAACGGTGAAGGGCAAGTGAAGTCAAGATCGATGAACCAATATGATCATGTGATGATATGAAGTGGATCATATCATTGTTGATCGTGTTGGTGCATGTGTTGCATCGACATTGAAGGAGATGGAATGGAATGCGCAAGGCAAAGGTATAACCTAGGGCATTTCATTTCACCGGTCATAGGTGTGTAGAGAAGTTTATGACCGGGTTTAGGATAGATGGCCGTACTATCAAGAGGGGCAAACTTGTTTGTATATCGGTCATCTAGTGCCACTCGAGTGATCTAACTTTGCATTGTCGCTAGGATCGAGTGGCGTGGCAAGTTAAGTGGCTAACATCCTTTGGGAAATGATTGTGAAAATGCTAACACACATACACATGGTGGTGTACACTTGGTGGTGTTGGCACATTTACAAAGGAGGTGGTGTTTGCAGGGGTGAGATGGGATTCGGCGCTTTCGGGAAAATAGAATGCCTATTTTCTATTGCGCCGGTTGCAAGTTCTTGTGGTTAGCACATTGGAGCAAGGGTGATGAAGTTAGAAGTGAAAACGAGTTAGTCGCGAAGATGCTGGCGTCGGTCAACTGACCGGACGCTGGATCTGAATGCACCGAGACGCCGGGCGTGCGTCCGGTCGCCGACGACAAATGACACGTGGCCGGAGTGTGACCGGATACCTGGCGCGCGTCCCCGATCAAGTGTGACCGGACGCGTTCGGTCGAGGTCGGTACTTTATATCGGAAATGACCGGACGCTGGGTTGTTGCGCGTCGGTCGATTCATCTTGCCGAAGCGTCCGATCGACGAGATGACCGTTGAGATCCAAAGAACATGCGTTTGAAGGAGGGGGACACGTGGCGTGCATCGCATGCGATCGGACGCCGAGGTCCAGCGTCCGGTCGATCGATCGGACCGAGCGTCCGGGTCGGCCCGACCGCTGCCAAATGAAGGGTAATAACGCTAGTTTAGCCCTTGGGGCTATAAATAGAAGTGGCCCTCGGCCATGGTGGGGCCGAGCACCTCAAGGGACTTAGTGTCCATGCTTGTGAGTGCTTGGGAGCCCTCCATCACACACATACTTGATAGCGATCATCCGATTGTGTGAGTGAGCGATTCTAGTGCGATTGCATCGTGAGGTTGCATCGAGTGGCACTAGGTGATCGAGTTGCGAGCCGGTGGTGCTTGTTACTCTTGGAGGTTGCCACCTCCTAGGCGGCTTAGTGGTGGTCTCCGTCGAAGCGCCAAAAGAAGCTTGTGCGGCGCTCGGAGAAGTGCTTGTGAGGGGTACTTGTGCTCGCCCCAGCGAGTCGCTAAGAGCAACTTTAGTAAAGCGTGTCATTGAGCTACCCTCACTCAAGGGGTAGGTTCTTGCGGTGCCCGACGTGCGGGCTTAGCGGGTGATGCTAATTAGCCAACCCGAACCACCAAGTGAGCGTGGTCGACACAACGGGACTAGCGTGTTGGCAAACACGTGAACCTCGGGAGAAAAATCATCGTGTCAACCTTGTTCTTCCCGTTGGTTTGCATCCCCATTACACAAGCTTGCAATTACTTATATATATATATCTTAAGCTTGTGTAGTTGCTCTTGTAATTAGATAGCTTGTGTAGCTAGCTAATTACCTTCTTGCTTGTGTAGCATAGAAGTAGCTCCCTTGCGTGGCTAATTTGGTTTTAGTAACCTTGTTAGTCACATTGCTTAGTTTGTGTAGCTAAGTATTTGCGCTCTCTAATTAGGCGTTGGTTGCCTTGTTATTGAGCATTGCTAGTGAGCTTAGTTAGCTTTGTGCTTTTGCTTACTAGCATGTGTAGGAGCTCCCTTGTTACTTAAAGTACTAGTGGCATAGGTTTGTGTGACCTTGCTCCTAGAATTGTTTAGGAGAGCTCTAGCTAGCCCGGCACCTTAGTTGCTTTATTAGTATCTTTGCAAGGTGCTAGTGAACATATATAGAGGGGTGTAGTCTTGGCTAGACCGATTGTTTTAATTCCGCATTTATATCGGTTAGCCGACGCGATTAAATTTAGAAAAGACTATGCACCCCCCTCTAGTCCGCCATCTCGACCCTTTCAGTTGTTTTACCTAGGCCACCTGATCGGCCTAGGAGGCCTGCTAGGCTCCCTTTGGACGGGGGTTCCGTCTTTGGGTCGTTCCACGGTCCTGCCCGGGGAAACGGAGAGTCGCCTACATGCGAGTGTGCCCCGGTTCTCGTGCCTAGGGCGCATTTGTGGCGGGCCACGCCCAGGCCACTTTCTGTTTGACCAGGCGACGTCTTGTCGACCTGAGCGCGTCCCACCGGTTCCCTCACGTCCCCTCGGATTTCTGTCAGCATTGATTTCGCATTTGCATTGAATAGGGGAAGGCAGAGAGTTTTTCGTCCCAACCTTTCGCCTTTCCTCAGCTACAGAGCCCCTTCTTCAAATAGGGGGAGGGGAGTTCTCATCCCACTTCTTAGCTTGCCTCTGAGCCGCTACCTCTTCTTCATCTCCCTTTCCACTGAATGCGTCCGTGCGTCGCGGCGGTTCCTGAGTGAGGGAGGGTAATGCTAGAGAGAGAGAAATTCACTGATCTACTCATGAATCCAGAGCGTGATGTCGAGCTGGAGGTCATCCAACGTAGATGAGATGGTGCGGGTCGCCTTTGCCGAGAAGGGGTCGCTGCCGTCGAAGGAGGAGGGTCACTAGAGGGTGCCGAGCGTCGTTGACCTCGCCGTCGTTCGTTGCGGCCTTCCTTCGGCGGCAGGCGCCTCCCGTTCAGATGCCGTTGTCGGGGTTGCGGCTGATGACGATGGCGTAGTCCATGGATGCCCCGGTAGAGGTACCGTTGTCAGGGTTGCGGCTGATGACGATGGCGTAGTCCCCGGATGCCCTGGCGGAGGGGCACCACAGTCGCCGGCGTGGTGCTCGACATTGCAGATGATGGCGCCTTCGAGGATCCTGTGGAGCGGCGGGACGTCGCCGATGGAGAGCGTGGTGCAGCGGCCGCAGTAGACGAACTGGCCCGTGTACATGCCAGGATGTTGCCAATGGAGAGCATGGCGCGGCGACTGGAGTAGTACTTGTAGTAAAGCTAGGCAGAGACTGTAATTGAGTAAGTTTGTGGGGGAGCCCCTGTAAGGTTCGAGATGGCGACTAGAGGGGGGTGCATAGTCTTTTCTAAATTTAATCGCGTCGGCTAACCGATATAAATGCGAATTAAAACAATCGGTCTAGCCAAGACTACACCCTTCTATATATGTTCACTAGCACCTTGCAAAGATACTAATAAAGCAACTAAGGTGCCGGGCTAGCTAGAGCTCTCCTAAACAATTCTAGGAGCAAGGTCACACAAACCTATGCCACTAGTACTTTAAGTAACAAGGGAGCTCCTACACATGCTAGTAAGCAAAAGCACAAAGCTAACTAAGCTCACTAGCAATGCTCAATAACAAGGCAACCAACGCCTAATTAGAGAGCGCAAATACTTAGCTACACAAACTAAGGAATGTGACTAACAAGGTTACTAAAACCAAATTAGCCACGCAAGGGAGCTACTTCTATGCTACACAAGCAAGAAGGTAATTAGCTAGCTACACAAGCTATCTAATTACAAGAGCAACTACACAAGCTTAAGATATATATATAAGTAATTGCAAGCTTGTGTAATGGGGACGCAAACCAACGGGAAGAACAAGGTTGACACGATGATTTTTCTCCCGAGGTTCACGTGTTTGCCAACACGCTAGTCCCCGTTGTGTCGACCGCTCACTTGGTGGTTCGGCGCTAATTAGCATCACCCGCTAAGCCCGCACGTCGGGCACCGCAAGAACCTACCCCTTGAGTGAGGGTAGCTCAATGACACGCTTTACTAAAGTTGCTCTTCATGACTTCCATGGGCGAGCACAAGTACCCCTCACAAGCACTTCTCCTGAGCGCCATAAGCTTCTTTATGGGCTTCACGAAGACCACCACTAAGCCGCCTAGGAGGTGGCAACCTCCAAGAGTAACAAGCACCACCGGCTTGCAACACGACCACCTAGTGCCACTCGATGCAACCTCACGATGCAATCGCACTAGAATCGCCACTCACACAATCGAATGATCACTATCAAGTATATGTGTGATAGAGGGCTCCCAAGCACTCACAAGCATGGACACTAAGTCCCTTGAGGTGCTCAAAGACCACCCATGGCCGAGGGCCACTTCTATTTATAGCCCCAAGGGCTAAACTAGCCGCTACCCTTCACTCAAGCAACGGTCGGGCCGACCGGACGCTTCGGTCGTTGTTGACCGGACGCCGACCTCGGCGTCCGGGCCGCAGTAGACGGCCACGTGTCTCGATTCCAACGGTCACTTGACTTGACCGGACACAAGAGTTTTTCAATCGACCGGACGCTGAACCCCAGTCATCCGGCCGCTTCAAGAAGGTATTGACCTCGACCGGACGCGTCCGGTCACACTTGATCGACGCAACCACAAGTCCCCGGTCACACTCCAACTTCATCATCAGACGTTACCGACCGGACGCACTTGCTAGCGTCCCGGCAGAATTCAGATCCAGTCAATATTCGGCCATTGACCGACGCCAAAGATCTTCGCGACTAACTCGTTTTCACTTCTAACTTCATCACCCTTGCTCCAATGTGCTAACCACAAGAACTTGCATCCGGCGCAATAGAAAACAGGCATTCTATTTTCCCAAAAGCGCTGAATCCCATCTCACCCCTGCAAACACCACCTCCTTTGTAAATGTGCCAACACCACCAAGTGTACACCATCATGTGTATGTGTGTTAGCATTTTCACAATCATTTCCCAAAGGATGTTAGCCACTCAACTTGCCACGCTACTCGATCCTAGCGACAATGCAAAGTTAGATCACTCGAGTGGCACTAGATGACCGATATACAAACAAGTTTGCCCCTCTTGATAGTACGACCATCTATCCTAAACCCGGTCATAAACTTCTCTACACACCTATGACCGGTGAAATGAAATGCTCTAGGTTATACCTTTGCCTTGCGCATTCCATTCCATCTCCTTTAATGTCGATGCAACACATGCACCAACACGATCAACAATGATATGATCCACTTCATATCATCACATGATCATATTGGTTCATCGATCTTGACTCTACTTGCTCTTCACCGTTGCTATCGTCCATCGCGCCAAGTCTTGCTCAAGCTTCACCGCCACGCGGTCCATCACTCCAAAGCCTTTGACTTGCCCTTCACGCTTGTAACCGGTCCATCAAGCCAAGTCTTGTCTTGATCTTCTCCACCTTGATCACATGACTCAATGTCATGTCTCATGTGCAATAAGCTCCTTCATCATCACATGTGTGAGCTTTGCAACATCTCCAAGCCATTTTCACCTCCATGGCATATGTTGCTCATACACATGTACCTGTGGACTAATCACCTGTGTATCTCACATAAACACAATTAGTCCACCTAGGTTGTCACTCAATTACCAAAACCAACAAGGACCTTTCAGCCCCCAAGTAAATAGTCTTTTGAATTCAAGAGTACATTAGTCCTTTTTGTGATGAAATCACTTTGTAAGTGGTGAATTTGTGCAAAGAATGAACAAATTTTCATCTTTTGTTACGGCAAACAGCTTTTTAGTTTCCTCTTTTTTGTAGAAGAGGTTTCGGTGCCCTCCGACCCTTCCCATGGTTCAAGTTGTAAGAAACCATGAGTGCGGGAGGATTAATTCTGATCACGCTGGTGAGCAAAGAGGTCGTAGCCACTGGGGCGTGGGTCTTAGTCCTTAGGACTTGTTATGAGAAGAACAAAAAACTTAGAGAATATTTGTAAAGATAACACAGGAAGTGTTTGCAAGATAAACGTACTTGTATCATTTATATCAGCCCTTGAGTGAGGTCTGACCCCTCGCGATTTGCAGGGGTCGGATGTCACTAAAGATCGGGGATTTGTAAAGACAAAAAACTGATAAGGAAAAGTATACGTTTCTTTAAGGGTAAAAACGACGTAGCTGTTCGATGTTCCAGGCGTTGGTGAAGACCTTGTCGTCAATGGTTTTCAATTTGTAGGCACCTGGATGGAGTACTTCCGCGACGACGTACAACCCTTCCTAGGGTGGAGAGAGCTTGTGGCGGTCCTTGTTGCTCTGTACGAGGCGGAGAACAAGGTCCCCGACGTTGAAGGCTCGGTCCCGCACCCGTTGGCCGTGGTACCGCCGTAGCGCCTGCTGGTACTTGGCCGAACGGAGGAGGGCGATGTCATGGGCTTCGTCTAGTTGGTCTATGGCGTCTTGGTGGGATGCCTCAGCACCATGTTCGTCATATGCTCTGATTCTTAGCGCTCCATAGTCGAGGTCCATTGGGAGAACGGCCTCGGAACTGTAGACCATGAAGAAAGGTGTGTAGCCGGGGGCCCGGCTAGGAGTTGTCCTTAGGCTCCAGAGCACCGTCGGGAGCTTGGTGACCCAAATACGCCGAACTTGTTCAACCAGTTGAAGATTCTAGGCTTGAGGCCCTGTAGGAGCATGCCATTTGCGCGCTCGACCTGCCCGTTTGTCCGGGGGTGCGCGACGGCCACCCAATCGATCTGGATGTGTTGTTCATCGCAGAATCGAATGAATTTCCTACCGGTGAACTGCGTGCCATTGTCTGTGATGATGGAGTTTGGTACTCCAAAATGATGGATGATGTCGAGGAAGAACAGCACAGCCTGCTCGGATTTGATCGTGGAGATCAGCCGAGCTTCGATCCATTTCGTAAACTGGTCTATGGTGACAAGTAGGTGGGTGAAGCCCCGGGCGCCTTTTTGAGTGGCCCAACCAGGTCGAGCCTCCAGACCGCGAAGGGCCACATGATGGGGATCATCTGGAGTGCCTAGGCTAGGAGGTGAGTTTGCCGAGCATAGTACTGTCGCCCTTCGCAGGTGCGTACGATTTGCTCGGCGTCGGCTACTGCAGTGGGCCAGTAGAAGCCCTGTCGGAATGTGTTTCCAACCAAGGTCCTTGGTGTGGCCTGGTGACCGCAGACCCCACCATGGATGTCGCTCAGCAGGAGTCTTCCCTGTTCGCTGGGGATACAGAGCTGCAGGATCCCAGTGTGGCTCCGTTTGTAGAGTTTGCCTTCTACAAGAACGAAGGTCTTGGCGTGACGTGCGAGCCGTCGAGCTTCCATCTTGTCCATCGGTAGTGTGTCGTGGAGGAGGTAGTTGAGGTAAAGCGTTCTCCAGTCGTTCGGAGGGTCGGGCTCTGCTGCTGGATCCTCTTCAAGCTCCATGACCTCAGGGTCGGACGGAGCAGTCGGCGGGTTGGCCCTCGGGGCTAGATCAGATGGGCCATCGTTGGCCCGTTCTGACCCCTCATAGCGCACCGAGGGCTCATGTTGATCACTGGCAAAGACACCCGTTGGCACTGGCTCTTGGTCGGATGCTGCTTTCACAAGCGCGTCGGCTGCTTCGTTGAGGCGCCTTAGGATGTGATTGAGTTCGAGGCCATCAAATCTGTCCTCCAGCCGTCGGACTTCTTGATAGTATGCCACCATCTCGGCGTCGTGGCAGCTTGACTCCTTCATGACTTGGTTGACGACCAGCTGGGAGTCACCCCGGATGTCGAGGCATCAGATGCCCAACTCGATGGCGATGCGTAGGCCGTTGATGAGTGCCTCATATTCGGCCATATTGTTTGATGAGGGAAAATGGAGGCAAACCATGTACCTCATGCGGACCCCGAGGGGTGATACGAATACCAGCCCCACGCCGGCGCCTTTCTTCATCAGCAATCCGTTGAAGTACATCGTCCAGTACTCATGATCGACGACAGCCGGTGGCATCTGGATCTCGGTCCACTCCGCGATGAAGTCATCAACACCTAGGATTTGATCGCCGTTCGGGCGGCATATGTGATGCCTTGATCCATCGGCTCGAGCGCCCACTTTGCGGTTCTTCCTGTGGTGTCCTGGCTGTGGACGACCTCGCTGAGGGAGAACAATGTCACGACTATCACAGGGTGCGACTCGAAGTAATGACGTAGTTTCCTCTTGGTGATGAGGACGGCATGTAGGAGCTTCTGGATCTAGGAGTATCGTGTTTTGGAGTCGAATAGCACTTCACTAATGAAGTATACAGGGCGCTGTACTTTGAGTGTGTGGCCCTCTTCCTCCCGTTCTACTACTAGGGCAGCGTTGACCACTTGTGTGGTGGCCGCTATGTATAGCAGGAGTGCTTCTTCGTTGCTCGGAGGGACCAGGATCAGAGCCTTTGTCAGATGCAACTTGACCATGTCAAGTGCCTCCTGGGCCTCGGGTGTCCACTCGAAGTGGCCGGCCTTTTTCAGAAGGCGGTAAAGGGGGAGACCTCGTTCACCGAGGCACGAGATGAATTGGCTGAGGGCGGCAAGGCACCCTGTGATTCGCTGGACCCCCTTTATGTTTTGAATTGGGCCCATCTTTGTGATGGCCAAAATCTTGTCTGGGTTGGCCTCGATGCCGCGCATGAGGCCGCAGTCTTTGAGCAGATGTTTAACAGGAAAGGCATGGTTCTGGCACAGCCCCTCGAGCATTTTTTCGAAGTGATTCAGAGTGCCCTCCGTGGGCTTCCGGCCACCCTTGCGGCTGGCAGTGGCCACGAGTAAGTCATCACGCCGTTGCTTCTTGTTTTTCCTTTTGGCGGAACAGTTGGAGGCGCCTTCGCCGACGCCCTCATCCCGCCTTGTCTTGCCCTCAGAACGGTCGAAGATTGCTCCGACCGCCTCTTCTCGGGAGGCGTGGCTGGTGGCGATGTCCAGGAGTTCCTTGGTGGTTCGCGGGCCCTTGCGTCCCAGCTTATGAACCAAAGACTCGCAGGTAGTCCCGGATAGGAAGGCCCCTATCACGTCGGCATCGGCGACGTTAGGGAGCTTGTTGCATTGTCGGGAGAAGCGCCGGATGTACCCGTGGAGGGTTTCATAGGCTTTCTGGCGACAGTTCTTGAGGTCCCATGGGTTTCCAGGGCGCTTGTATGTGCCCTGGAAGTTCCCCACAAAGATTTCCCTCAGATCCACCCAACTCTGGATGGCGTTGGACGATAGGTGTTCCAACCATGCTCGTGCCGAATCGGCCAAGAACAGTGGGAGGTTGCGAATAATGAAATTGTCATCTTTCGTGCCACCGGCTTGATAGGCAAGCCGATAGTCTTCAAGCCAAAGCCCGGGGTTTGTCTCCCTGGAGTATTTAGGGATGTTGGTAGGTGGTCGATACCTTAGCGGAAAGGCAGCGTTGAGGATGTGTTGGCCGAAGGCCTGAGGACTCGGCAGGCTGGGGGTTGGGCTCCGGTCCTCGCCGCTGTCGTAGCGTCCGCCGCGCCGAGGGTGGTAGCCGCATTTGGCTCCTTCTCTTGAGTCGTTGTAGGTGCGCCTGCGGGCGTCGATGGTGCTGCGTGCGTCACGGTTGTGGCTGAGACGTTGATGTACCGGGACAACGGTGTGCTGCCTGCCGCCTGGCGGTGTCTGGTGAACCGATGCGTCCCTGGCGGGGCGCACTGAGGGCATGCGTTGGCTGGTGTCGAGCTCGCGCCACCGAGACAACGAGCTCTCCGCCTGCTGCGCCGCCGCACGCTCGAGTAACGTGCGAATTTCTCAGCGGGCCCGACGATCCTCGGGCCTTGTGGCCTCTGGAAGGCCATGAAGCAAGGCCATTGCGGCGGTGATGTTCTGGCTTGCCCGAGCGAAGTGAGGGAGGGTTCCATCGTCGGTGATGATCCTTTGGTTTACGTCACAGGCCGTGGCGCGCGCGCGCCCACCGTTTCCACGGCGTTCAATCTCGCGATTGATCTCCGCGTACTCCCGTACGAGCCCTTGTCCGGCTTCATCGATCTCTAGTTTTCGGGCCCTCAGCTGCTCCATCCTTACACGAGATGGGGCCACTGCCTTCCCTCCGGTCCCGCCGTCAGGGTTGGCTATCAGGGTAGTCTCCTCCCCGGAGACGCTTTCGACGCGCCCCTCGGAGGTTTCCGCCATGAAGCATCCCCGGGAAGGGTGGTGGCTTCCTCTACTGGAGTCAGAGCTAGAGGACGATCCCGGCTCCTCCATGAGGAGCTTGTGGAGGGACTCCGTGTCGTGTTCGATTACCCCCATGAACTCGCTGTCCGCGGGGGGTTGAACCATGCGTTGTGCCACAAGGTGGCCAATGGTCGCCGCGGCGTTGCGGAGACCGAACGAAAGCGCTATCGGGGCGCTCCGTACGTGGCGTTCCAGAGAGAGGAGTCCTTCTCTGGAAGGCCACAACATGTCATTATCGCTGGAAAGGACGAGGCGACGCTGGTCCTCCTTGGACTGTCGGAGTCCAAGGGAGGCGCCGAGCTGGCGTCCAAGCCTCTTGTCGTCGAGGCCGATGGAGGGGAGAGATTGGATGGCAGCGTGAACCCGTACCAACTCTCCTCGCACCGTGATGATGAAATCCAGGCTCCCGAAGCGCACGTGCGCGCCTAGGACCCGGCTGATGTCGTGGTTAGCCATCCGTGGCCTAGTTTGGAACGCGCAAAGTCCCCTACCTGGCGCGCCAACTATCGGTGTTTCGAACAAACACCGGCTAGTAAATTTATATTTATGCGCATTAGGCCCGGATGGTGCGCTAAAGGACACAAGGTTTATACTGGTTCGGGCTGAATGTCCCTACGTCCAGTTTGCTGCTGCTTGTGTTATTAGCACCGAAAATGGTTCGTAGTAGGGGGTACAAACGGTCGAGAGAGGGGCTAGTCCCAGATCTATGTTGGAAGGGTCGAAAGGATGCCAAGAGCCTGGCGGCGGCCTGGCTGTGTGTGTGATGTGTTGAGCTGAACTCTCTGTGAGTTCCTCTGGGTGTGTGTTGGTTCGTCAAAAATCGGTCCCCCTAGTGGGGAGCCCTGCCCTCCCTTTTATAGACAAAGGGGGGGGGGAGCAGGGGTTACAGATAGGAGAAATAGGAAAACACCAAGGGTTTAGAAGGTCCTTCGAAGGATCTGGGTCTTCCTTTTTCCTACGCCTGCCCTGCTTAACATGGCAGACCGTGTCAGAAGTGGCGTGTTTGTTGATCTTCGTAGGCCATGCCCTGGCCTCATTTAACAAGTGGGTGCGTCCCGTCCCGCCCCTGCGGGCGGCGTGTCGGACAGGGGTGTCGATCTGCGACCCCGTGGGGAGCGGATGGCGCGGCGACTACTCGTTCGCCGCTGTAGAGGACGGGAGTCCCCCCTTGGAACATAGCGGTTGTTGTATGTCTGTGTCGGGTTCTTCACCCGAGGGCTGAAGGCGGCACCTACAACACTGTAGGGCGAAGAGCACGCGCCTGCAACACTATTCAGGCTCTGCTACGCCTGGAAGGGTCTAAGCGCCCGTCCCGTCATGCCCTGACGGTACTTTCCTGCAGGGGCGCAGAGCATGTCCCTCGATGTCGCGGTTGACCCGAACGTCTTGTCTTACCCTGTGCCTATCATCATGAAGGAGCGCGGTGTGGTTGTCAGGCGAGGCGGAGCCAGCCTTTGGACATTGGGCGAGGCGAGGTCCGTCCTCGGGCGTCAGGTGAGGTGGAGCCGAGCCTTTATCCGTTGGGCAAGGCGGAGCCCAACCCTCGAGGTCGGGCGAGGCGGAGTCTATACCTCGGGGGTCGGACGAGGCGGAGTCTCGCTTTTAGCCATCGGCGCGAGGCGAAGCCTGGCCCCGGACGTCGGGTGAGGCGAACCCCGCCCTCAGCCCTCGGGCGAGGCGGACCCCATCCTCTGCCCTCGGGCGAGGCGGAGCCTTCCCTCGGCCGTCGGGTGAGGCGGAGCTGGCCCACGGGCGTCGGCGAGGCGGAACCAAACTCCCGTCGTCGGGCAAGAAGCGTAGTAGTGCTCTTGTCCGTCCGGGAGTTTTTAACGTTCGATGGTTATTAGTTCCACCTCCTTGGGTACTCCGGTATTAGGTGCCCGACACATTCCGCGAAAAACGGCGGATGAGCGCATGTGGAATGAACCCATGCCGAACGAAGTCAATCCACATACCAAACATGTTATTAATCTCTCCTGGTCTCTCGAAAGTAATTTTGTATAACACATTCTATTTCAAGGATGGTTGAGGTGCGTGTCTATATTGAGATGCATATAGTAACTTCTTTATGGCTCATTTGCATAGGATTGGAAAAACCTAGGAATAGGAAAAATGAAGGAAAAGGATAGGATTGGAGTTGGAAAACTGAGGATGGAAACCATAGCAAACTTTACCGTGGTTGTTGTTTGGGTAGGCATAGGAAATTCGTGGGAACTGAGGTACCGTATCTTACAAAGAAAATTAAAGATACCGCTTTCAAGGGCCACTAGAGAGTTACCTTATCTTACCCCCTTTCCCCATCGTTTTCATCCACTCATTTTACTGGAGCTCCTTCTCCCAGCTCATCCACTCATTTCACTGAAGCTCCTTCTCTCAGCATCAATGGCAAGTAGCAGCAGGACGCGGAGCGAGGGCGATGCTGCAAGCTCGAGCGACAAACACAGTCGTGGTGCCGCAAGCTGACGGACGCGGCATGAGGCTGCGAGCTCGAGCGCACACGGGGCGGCAGCCTGGGTGATGAGGTGCTCGAGCTCCCACACAGCTGGCGAGCGGGCGACGACGAGCTCGAGCTCCCGCACGGCTCGCGAGCAGGCGAAGACAGGCTCGAGCTCCCGCATGCCTGGCGAACGGGCCGGCGGGCAGGCCACAACGAGCTGCAGCGGCGGCGGGCGGCCGGGCCGACGTGTCAAGTTCTCTCTCTCTCTCTCTCTCTCTCTCTCTGCAGTTTTCTTGGTCTTCCTATGTGTCGTGTTTACTGCGATGAACTTGCTCGACCGACGTGATTATCCTGGATCCGGCGCAAAGGAATAGAAAAAAGAGGTCGGCGTGGATGTTAGATTTCCTCCGTTTTTCCTCTGGAATAGCTAGCATAGGAAGATTTCCTCCTTTTTTTTTTCCTGTGGTCGTTTCCTGCGATCCAAAGGGGTGAACAGTACCTAAATCCTTAGGATCCCCAATCCTACGTTTTTCATGCATTTCTCCTCCTATCCAAAGGAGCCGTTAATCTTGAAATTTGCCGTTCAATATTTTGATTTGAAGATGCTTAGTGCCTGTTTAGTTCTCACGTCACATCGAATTTTTTAACGCATGCACGAAGCATTAAATATAAATAAAAAATAAAGTTAATTATACAGTTTAGACAAAATTCGAGATGAATCTTTTAAGCCTAATTAGACTATGATTGACATTAATTGTCAAATAATAACGAAAGTGCTACAGTACCATTTCCTAATAAAATTCGCCTACTAAACCCGACCTTATACTTATATAGGGTAAATATACGTGCACTTGCATTCATTGGCCGAAAGATCACATATCATACTACATCATTTATAGTCAATCAAGTATATGGATCAAGTACTTGATTGATTTGACACACACATGGGACTATTAGGGCAATCTCAACTCAAAAAGATGGTTTCCATATTCATCAAGTCATATACACTACACAAATAAATCATATGTTTAATGGATGTATTTTAAAAAAAATAGATTTTTGCTCAATTACTTATCTTCTCTCTCCTATCGTCCACATATCATATCTTGATCTCGTGTAAACATAGTTTTTTTGTATAGAATAGAAACTATCCATTAAGAATATTTTTTTTATGTAGTGTCTATATGACTTGATGAATATGAAAACCATCTCATAGTTTCTAGGTGGGACTTCCCTTAGTTGTTCATCCGAGCAAGATCATCAAGGTGTTATCGCCTTTGTCCACAGAAGTTTAGCAGTTGTAACAAACCATAGTTAATTGCATATTTTTTTAATTGTCTAATAAACGATGCATATTCTAACGCAATGATAGATAGAACACACGATGCACACGACACATCACATGTGAAAAATACCGAGTCAAAGTATAAAAGGACCAACTTCATTCTCCATGCAAATAATTGAAGAGTTTTACGAAACTCAGCAACTTCTTTGCTCATTGTATTTCCCCTGATCTAGCATTTATCAATGCGACGCTCTCTCGTGGAAGGAGTAAAAACAAATTAGCTTAGGGCAGTTTAGTGTTCCTATGTGTTGGGTGTTAGTAATAAGAGAGGGAATTCAAATAGGTAATGGAGATGGTGAAGCTAAGGACAAAATGTTCGCATCTCGGTTGCCATAGATTCCTCCTCTCGTTTTGCTTCTCTTCCTATTCGCCCTAGCAGCATGTTAGGTAGTTGTGTTGGTTGAAGCGGGCGTGTTTGCAGCCTGTTCGGGAGGCCGTATCGTATCGTGGATTATTTACTGCTGGCTGGTTTGGTGTGAGAGAAAAACACTGTTCCCGGCTGGAAATTTACAATCGTTTACGAGCAAGCGAACATGCCATTGGTTCTCAGGCAAGACCTCACCTTATTTTGCTTGGCTAAAAATCAAGATAAGTGTTTGGTTCTCTAGTAGCTTTGCCTTGGGATTTGTGTTGACAAGGATTTCTCCTCTCTATTGTATTGGAGAACGAGATTGGCCCACCAATGGGCCTGTTCGGTAGAACTGAAAAATACTGTTCCGGCTGATTGTTGTGAGAGGAAAATACTGTCCTGGCATGACGTGAACAGTGCCCCGCTGAGTGGCCTGGCCAGCCCCAGCCAGCCGAACAAGCTCAATGCTGGTGATAGGCGAAGCGAGCGAAAGCCATCGAGAGAACCAAACATGCCCTACCTCTCCGCTCATCACTAGTATCGCTTGCCACTCGCCTTAATGTTCGTCAACCCATTCATGTGTCTACTCATTTGCTCATGTGTCACTACTCTTGTTATCAGCTTGGTTCACATGCTCTAACTCACATAGATGTAGGATGCGATTTATTGGATGAATCATGCACAACTTGGCTTACGTGATATAAGTTTGGGATGTTTTATTGGTTGGGGATGCATGAGGTGTTCGTTGACCTGGCTCCTGGAAAATGAAATTGAAATCCATTTCCTACGGGACTCGCTTGCGCGAGCAGCTTGTGTGCATAGGAAAGGCAATTGGTAGTTAAATCCAGCCCATAACCAAGCAACTAATCAAGTGCCAAATCTAGCCTAGTCCGAGTGAAGCAATTAAACCAAACGAGCTTGCTTGCATGCGCATGGGCTGACCATGCTTAGCCTGATTCTAATCCACATCTAGACCATGCTAGGCTATGTAACCAATCACGCTAGTATGGGATGGGTTAGAGCATAATGGCCTTGTTTGCTTCGCTGAAAAAACAAGCCAAAACACAATTCTGGCTAATTTGTTGTAAGAGAAAAACACTGTTCCGGTTGAAAAAACAAGTTGAAAAAGACGGATTATAAGAGAAGCGAACGTAGCCAATACAACGGTGACCTAGTGGCTAGTGCTGGTGTGCAACTAGGGCACATTTGGTTTATGTCCATGCCAAATGAGTTTTGGGTGGCCAAACTCATGCCAAGAAATTGGCCGCGCATGGAATAGAAGATAAACTAATTTTGGTTGCTTATTGCCAAATTTTGGTAACTATCCAAATAATGCTCATGTTCACAATCAATGATCAAATATTGGCTAGGGTGATGCTGGCCTCCATCTAAACGTGCCCCTAGTCTCTCTGTCATTGGACTCCGGAGGTATAGATCTATCGACACCGCATCTTGGCTTTGATTTAAGCAGCAAGAACCAAGAACGTAATATCTTGCTACATGGGGTGCTAATCAATAATCATGTTATTTTACTGGAGTTTTTTTTACCATCGCTCATTAGTGATGAATCCCATCTTATTAACATAAAAAGTTATGCTAAAGCACTAAAACAACACTTACAACCTCCCAAAATCTTATTTATTATAGATAAATCATATATACACAACAACAATGAGTGTGTCAATGTTGTGGCAAAGGCAAAGGGAAGTCAAAGATGCAATGTCGTCACTATTTCAACAAGTTGACAACAATGATGTGTGTCAAGCTCTGTCATTTGCGGGTCGTCGATGAATTGCAACATGCTGTTTTTAGTTATTCATTTGTTCTATTGCCTTTGGGTTTTTAACCCTATTTCCATCTATTGATTTGTGGCCGTGAGTTTTTCATGTTCATTCTGGTGGGTAAGAGAACGCCATCTCAAAGGGACACCTCCGAGGTTCTTACTTCTTAGGGGAAAGAAATACTAGTTAAGGACATTTTGAAAAAAAAACTATTTTTAGAGTACAAATGGATACTATCAGCTTGTTCGTTTGGCTGTGGCTTGTCGTAAACGATAGTAAATTTTCAGCTGTAATAATATTTTTCTCTCACACAAACCAGCCAGCAGTACTTCTTCACGAACCAGCAACGATACGAACCAGCCAACCGAACAGGCTGTATGATTTTGTAAAGTACTTTGATTTACAAAAGCATGAGTATTTAGGGGTTGTTTGGGATTACTTCACAAACTCTGCTCCACAAACTCCACGGTGGAGCGGCTTCATAAAAAACTGGAGTTCGGAGCGCCTCTCTAGGTGCTCTCATAACTCCATCCTTTTTTATCGAACAGAGTGCGTGGAGCTGAAACCGTTTGGCTAAAAAAACATAGAACCGAGCTAGAAAAACGTGGAGCAGAGCCGTCTCAAGCACCCCCGAGATACAACAAGCCTTGTAGTAGTTTTCTAAAACCATATTTTTTTTTATCAAAATTAATATATTTTCGGAGTTTTCGAATCTCCACTCATAACTTTCTTTTGTAGACCATAGTTTTGTATGTCTCGATCGAGATTATAAAAGCACAGCTTCGTAATGCCATAGTTTTCTTTCTAAAACCACGTCATCCAAATAAGCCATAAACGACTTTTCGTATCAGAAAAGCTCGTCCGTGTTCACTACCGCTGTGGCAGTAGCATTTAAGCATATATGCCAAACCATTTATTAACTCTGCCTCAGCTCACATAATAAAAAAAGCTAGCACGGACACAGAGACAGACAGCAGTCGTCCTCCCCCAATTCGCAGCTTCAAAACTCCACCCAATTCAATTTCAAACCGCAATCTCCCTTGCCTTCCCTTCCTTCCCCTTCACAGCTCCATCCATCCACCCTCCTCCAATCTCCATCGCCATCGCCAATCCTGAGCTGAAAGCAAGGCCAACAAGAGCATCATAGCAGTCTCGCACCACGCGCGCGCGCGAGAGAGAGAGACACCAACACCAGGTCACCACTCGCCACCACGAGACAGGGACACCGACGGGCGCCATTCCCATCCACCACCACCCTCCCCAGCTTCCGTTGGCTTCACTCCCACTGCAGCCCCCCCTCGCTCGCTCACTCCCCTCGCCCGCGCCACAGATCTCGCCCGCCGGAACCCTAATGCCGCTGGAGGCCGCGCCGGGGGAGTGACGCCGATGCAGCGCCGGGTGGTGGGCATGGCGGACGGCGAGGCCAGGGGGCGCACGCTCGGCGCCGTCATCAAGGAGAAGGATGAGGAGCTTGCGCTCTTCCTCGAGATGCGCCGACGCGAGAAGGAGCGCGGCGCTGCGGCCGCGGCGGCCGCGGCGGCAGACCAGCTCCTGCTCTCCGGGGACGTCGCGGCGGGGGACGGTATGCTGCTCCTCGACCCGCCGCCACCACCCGCCGGTGAGAGCTTCATTTCGGGCTATTCTCCGGGCCTCCTCCGGCCGTTCCTTTGCATTTTGCTCCTGTGCTCAGGGAAACCCTAGCTTATCTTGTCTTGGTTTGGATTTTTGGTTTTGTGGTCGTAGAGCCCAAACCGGCAGCGTACAAGGTGGCTGGCGGCGGATTTAGGAGGGCGCCTGGCGGAGCAGACGACTTCCTCAATGCAGACGCCGGCGACAAGAACGATTACGACTGGTGGGTGCTTCAGTTCCGAGCTTTTACTGGCATTAGCTACCAAATTCCCGCTAATTAGCTACCAAGTTTCTGCTATTTCGGTTGTGGGCAACATAGCCATTGGTGTGACAATGATTCTAGCCAATTCACATTGTAGCATTGTAAACTTCAATTCTGCTCTGTTCTATTGTCGTTTAGGGCTTCAGGGAGTTTGGTGAGGTTTTAACCGTGTAATATTTAGTGCGGGCTCCCTAAATCTTGATTTCTGGTTTCCGATGCTGAATGCAAAGCTGCAGGACTGTCAAAACTGACAACTCTAGGGCTTCATAAGTTTCAAGCTAAATCTTCATTCTTCAGTTGCCTTGCTAGAAGCGAAGCGCTGAGTTCCATTTTTCTGTATTTTGCCTTCTGTGCATTCAGTCTAATCTGCTGTCCATGCATTTGTCTGTTAAGTTGTTGACCGCGTACCATAAAGTTTGTCTTTTGTGAAACTTATGATGTTAGCTAGAATTCAGTTGGTGTTGCTGGGAAGGATGGGTCATGGTGGTTGTTGGAGGTAGCAGCTAGATCTCTTGTCATCCCTGGTTTCTGTTCCTTTTTTTTGATTGCTTGTCTAGTTAATGCACGATCATAAAGTTGTGCTATCTATTTCTGGAGTTATCAATCAGTTGAGTTCCTTCTCTTTGCTTTCTGGTTGGTTAGCTAGCCAATGTCTTTCTAGCTTGCCATGTTTCTTGTGAATCTGGTGCTTTTTCGGTAGACGCAATAGTTCTGTATTGGACACATTTTGACATCGGATGCCTTAATTCCTATGACCTACAGGCTACCAATCTTGGTCCTGGTTGATTTGAACTGTATTTGTTTGGTAGCAGGTCTGAGAAATTTATATGATTAGTGATAATGACACATATTACCTTTTTTTATTAGTTTGGGATTTTTTCCTAGTTGGTATAGGATTCGTAAGTAATCAGATTATAGGTGGCCATGTTAACACATGAAGACAATTTTATTTTGTCAAGATCTTGGCTATTCGATTGCTTGTTGATGTGTGGTTGGTAGAGAGCAGGTGGACTATGTAACTAAGCTCACATGACATTTTTTCTTTTTTGGGTCTTGCGTGCTCTGTAGAAGTGCTGGGTTAGCTACTTGATTTAGTTAAGTTAATCTAAGTGGGTAGGGAAGTGATTCAAAGCAACTGATTTAGTGGGTTTGTGTGTTATCCATCCAGAGTGCACAATATCAGAAACTCTGTATGAGATAGATATCTGATGTCGTTTCAGACTTAGGTGGTATCCTACATATTTTGTCACTTCTGTTGCTTGTATTATCTAAATTTAGCATTTAAGTCCATTCTGCTGCATCATAGATTTCATTGGAGGTCACTTCTGGACTACAGTTTTGAAGTTATTATGTAACTGTTCTCACAATGAAGTTTACTTTCAGGCTTCTGACACCACCAGGAACTCCACTATTCCCATCTCTAGAAGTTGAGTCGAAAAGGTCTCCGGTGAGCCAAGCTGGAATGCCAAAGGCTCGTCCAACTGCCTTAAAATCTAGGGTGAGTCATTTGAACATGACAGCTATAAGTCTTGTCCTTATCTACTTAGGATAATTATCTAGAGTAGTTGGTGGCTGTATCAACCCTTATCTTTATCCCTAGCATCTACTTTAGCATCTCTAGAATATGCTGTAGTTTTCTTAAGGCTCAAGCAAGCTTTCTTAAGGCTCAAGCAAGCTATCCTATATGTATCCCTAACCTGCCATAGTTGTGGCATGGCTAATGAAATCTGAAATTCAGCCCCAAACCTGTGTTTTGGTTCTAACAAATGGTATCTAGAGCCTAAGTTCATCTGGGTTCTACCCTTACCCCATCCCAATCCGTCGCCATGTCTCTCCACTCATCCTCTTCCTCCAACTGTTCTACCACCTCCAAAGATACGTCTTTGCGGCCAGCAGCAGCAGCCAGTCTGAGGCGAGGCGGCGGCGGCAGTGTGTGCGATTCTTGCAGTGGAGCGGCGGCTCGCATCGCTTGAAAGTGAGCTTGTCATGCGGCGTGTGTGGTCAAGCCACCCACCGAGCAAAGCAGCGGAGGCGCGGAGGGCAGCAGCAGCCAGCAATGATCGCGCTTTGTCGTGAGGCGGACGCAGCGTCGGCAGCAGGAGGACTACGACGCCTGGGTGGGCGCGTCGGATGCAGGAGCGGACGCCGAGCGGGCCTGGCTCGACGCGGGCGGACGCGGTGGACGTGAGGCTGGCGATCGCGACGGCTTCGACAACCGACGTGGACGCGATGCGGGCCGCTTCGACGGATGACGCCGCGACTTCGACCGGGACGAGCGGGCGACGCGCCCGCAACGCTTTGGCCGAGCGGGAGGAGCGGGCGGTGCGGCGCGGACTGGGCAACGGACGCTGCACGCGGAGCCTTCACAGGCGGCGCGCCTTCCCTTCCCCGGACTGGCGCCGTGGTCGCTGTGGCCGGCTCGGCCCCTCCTCTGTCGTGCGCGTATCGTCGTCAAGGACGCCAAATACCGGATGGTCCCATGCTCACTCACCAAGACCAACTACGCCGAGTGGTCCATGGTGATGAAGGTGAAGATGCAGCGCGGCGCATGTGGGATCTTGATGCGGCGACGACGACGCGCCGACTTCGACGAGGATCGGCGGGCACTAGAGGCGCTTCTTCTTGCTGCTGCTCCAACGGAGATGCACTCCTCCTCGCGAACAAGCGGTGCATCGCCAAGGACTCTGGGGCGCCATCGCCATGGCAGACGCGCGCAGCCGACGCGCCACAGCAGTCCACACTTCGAAGCCGTGTCGAGTGGGAGAACTCGGCTTTCAAGCCGGGCGAGGACGTCGACGACTTCGCTTCTCCGCCTCAACACCACGATCGTGGAAGCTTGGCGCAAGACGGCGACAACGACATCGACGAAAGCAGAGAGTCGCCGAGAAGTTCCTCCGCGTCGTCCCCAAGTACTCGCAGTCGCCATCGCGATCGAGATGTTGCCGGACTTCTCCGAGCCGCCGATCGAGGAGGTGACGGTCGCCAAGGCAAGGCCGACGACAACCGCGGCGCACTACCTCCCTCAGAGCCGGTCACCATCGGTGGCAAGCTTCTCTTCACCGAGGAGCAGTGGCTCGCCTGCCAGCGGGAGCGGAAGAAGGGGGAGGCCTCGGGTTCTTCGGCTTCGGGTTCGTTGAGCAGCCGCAAGCGTCGGCCGCGCAAGCGGGACAAGGCGCGTGGTGGCGCTCCTGGCGGCGCCGACGGCGAGTGCAAGGCTACCCGCGACGACACCTGCAACAACTGCGGGAGGTCCGGCCATTGGGCCAAGGACTGCCGGCAGGCGAAGCACGGTGGTCAGGCACACGTCGCGCAAGCGCAGGAGGGTGACGAGTTGGCTCTGTTCTTCGTACACGGGAGCATCGAGCCGCACTCCTCTCCCGCGCCGGCCGCCGCCGCGCTCCTCCACCTCGACGAGCCGTGGGCTCACGTCTTCCTCGGCAACGGGTCTGGCGTCGACAAGATCGACGGGTGGTACCTCAACACCGGCGCCACCCACCACATGACCGGACGGCGGGAGTTCTTCTCCGAGCTCGACTCCGGCGTTCGAGGCTCCGTCAAGTTTGGGGACGCCTCCGCCGTGGAGATCAAGGGCGTCGGCTCCGTCGTCTTCACCGCCAAGACCGGCGAAAGCACCGATCGCTCACCGGTGTCTACTACATTCCGCTACCGAGGAACTCCATCATCACCGGGATACCGGATGAGAACGGCTCGCGCGTGGAGATCGAGCACGGGGTCTTTCGTATCTGGGATCGCCATCGTCGCCTTCTTGTCAAGGTGAATAGAGGCCCCAATCGCCTTTACGTCCTCCACGTGCAGGTGGCGCAACCCGTGTGTCTTGCGTACCGCCCACACGACGACTCTCTGGCGGTGGCACGAGCGCTTTGGGCACCTCAACTTCGAGGCCACGGCGGCTCAAAGAACAAGGAGATGGTGCAGGGCATGCCACGAGTCGAGCACGTGGAGCAGTTCTGTGACACCTGCGTCCTCACCAAGCAGCGGCGGCTCCCCTTTCCCCGCTAGGCAAGCTTCCGCGCCAAGGAGAAGCTGGAGCTCGTGCACGGTGACCTCTGGCCCCGTGACACCGCCACACACCGAGGCGGCGCTTTTCCTCGCTCCTCGTCGACGGCGTCCTCACATGTGGGCGGTCTGCTCGACACCAAGGCGGCGGCTGCGGACGCCATCAAGTGCCACCAAGCTGCTGCGGAGGAGTGCGGCCGCAAGCTTCGGGTGCTACGCACCGACAACGGCGGTGAATTCACGGCGGCTGAGTTCGCGGCGTACTGCGCCGACGAGGGGATCCAGCGCCACTTCTCCGCGCCGTACACCCCGCAGCAGAACGACGTCATTGAGCGCCGCAACCAGACGGTGGTGGCCACCGCCCACGCCCTCTTCAAGCGAGAGGGGATGCTGCCGCAATCTCGGGGGGGCGGTGATGACTGCCGTCCATCTCCTCAACCTCTTGCCGACCAAGGCCCTTGACGGCAAAACGCCGTACGAGGCCTGGCACGGGCGTAAGCCGGTGGTGAGCCACCTCTACGTCTTCGGCTGTCTCACATTCGCCAAGGAGCTCAACCACGTCGGCAAGCTCGACGACCGAGACACGCCAGGGTCTTCATCGCCGCTTCTGCGAGGCGCGCCAAGGCCTACCGCATCCTCGACCTTGCGACACAAGCTGCGTCACGCATCTCCCGGGCGTCGTGTTCGACGAAGGCGAAGGGCCGGGCACTGGGACAAAGCGAGGATTTGACGGCTCGACTTCGACTCTCAGAGACTTCGTCGTCGACTACGTCCACTTCGAGGGAGCCGGGGGAGCTAGTAGCTCATCTTCATCGAGCTCGTCTACCTCAGCACCCGGCTCGCCATCAGCTCCGGCGAGTACTCCACCGCCACCACCACCAAAGAAGTCCTCCACCACTGTACCACCGGCCTCGCCCGCTTCTCCTACACCGGCTCCCCAATCTCCTCGCGCCGGCGCCCACACCTCCGAGATCGGCACCAGCAAAGCCTTTGGTCCGTGATTTAGCAACGGCGACGGTGGATTTCACCACTCTGCTATCCGACGACGAGGATCGCGTCGATGCCTACCACGACGATGAGCCTCTGCGCTATCGCACCTTGGACAACATCTTCGGTGATCAGCCCGTTCCTGGACTGGCGGTGCACGACTTCGAGGCGGAGCTGCACCTAGCGCACGAGGACGGCGAGCCCCGCTCCTTCGCTGAGGCGGAGGGAGACACGGCATGGTGCGCCGCGGTGCAGCAGGAGATGGACGCGGTCGAGCGGAACTGGACGTGGGAGCTGGCGGATCTTCCTACCGGCCACCGCGCCATCACCCTTAAGTGGGTCTACAAGCTCAAGAAAGATGAGGCCGAGGTGGTGATCAAGCACAAGGCGCGTCTGGTGGCGCGCGGGTTCGTCCAGCAGGAGGGAGTTGACTTCGATGACGCCTTCGCGCCCGTTGTGCGGATGGAGTCCGTCCGTCTCCTCGCACTGGTGGCCCAGGAGGGTTGGCGTGTGCACCACATGGACGTCAAGTCCGCCTTCCTCAACGGTGACCTGAAGGAGTAGGTCTACGTCCACCAGCCGCCGGGATTCGTCATCCCTGGCAAGGAGAACAAGGTTCTTCGCCTACGCAAGGCCCTCTACGGCTTGCGGCAGGCACCCCGAGCTTGGAACGCCAAGCTGGACTCCACTCTCAAGCAAATGGGGTTCCAGCAAAGTCCTCACGAGGCTGTAGTCTACCGGCGGGGCAAGGGAGGCAATGCCCTGTTGGTAGGCGTCTACGTCGATGATTTGGTGATCATCGGCACCAAGGAGGCCGAGGTGGAGTCATTCAAGGAGGAGATGAAGGCGACCTTCCAGATGAGCGACTTGGGCCTTCTCTCCTTCTACCTCTGGATCGAGGTCCACCAGGACAGCTCAGGCATCTCCTTTCACCATACCGTCTACGCCAAGCGCATCGTCGAGTTGGGCGGGCTCACCGGCTGCAACCTAGCACACACACCCATGGAGGAGAGGCTGAAGCTAAGCCGCGACAGCATGACGAAGGAGGTCGACGCCACGCGGTACCGGCGCATTGTGGGCAGCCTTCGCTACCTCGTCCACACACGATCGGACCTGACGTTCGCCGTTGGCTACGTTAGTCGGTTCATGCAGCGACCGACGACGGAGCACGAGCAGGCCGTCAAGAGGATCCTCCGCTACGTCGTGGGCACTTCCGACTACGGCTTGCACTACCCGAGGTGTCCCGGTGCGGAGCACTTCATCGGGTACAGCGACAGCGACCTCGCCGGTGACATCGACACAAGCAAGAGCACCAACGGGATGCTATTCTTCCTCGACAAGTGTCTAATCAGCTGGCAGTCGGTCAGGCAACAAGTGGTGGCTCTGTCCAGTTGCGAGGTGGAGTACATCGCTGCCACAACCGCTTCGACTCAAGCTCTCTGGTTGGCTCGGCTGCTAGGCGATCTCCTGGGCAGGGACGCAGAAGCAGTGGAGCTCAGGGTGGACAGCAAGTCCGCCTTGGCCTTAGCGAAGAACCCCATCTTCCATGAGCGCAGCAAGCATATCTGAATCAAGTACCACTTCATTAGGAGCTGCTTGGATGAGGGGAGCATCAAGGCCGGCTACATCAACACCCAGGATCAGCTCGCCGACCTTCTCACCAAGTCCCTTGGGCGGGTCAAGTTCCAGGAGCTTCGTGCCAGGATTGGGATGGTTCAAATTCCCCAGAAGGCGCCACACAAGACTTAGGGGGAGAATGACAGCTATAAGTCTTGTCCTTATCTACTCAGGATAATTATCTAGAGTAGTTGGTGGCTGTGTCAGCCCTTATCTTTATCCCTAGCATTTACTTTAGCATCTCTAGAATATGCTGTAGTTTTCTTAAGGCTCAAGCAAGCTATCCTATATGTATCCCCAACCTGCCATAGTTGTGGCATGGCTAATGAATTCTGAAATTCAGCCCCAATCCTGTGTTTTGGTTCTAACAGAACATAAGCTGTACTTTGGTTCTTGGGAGTACAACTGTACAAAACTGTCATAAGAAATATTTCTAACTTTTGAATCAGCAGACATAAAGTCAGTGAAATTCCACCTCATGGTGGATATGAAACTGTACTTTGTAGAGAGGGATGGATATCAGTCATATCAGGTTTCCTATGACAGGCAAGGTCCCCAAAGATGATCCATTGTCTGCTGAACCTACTATAAGATTAACTGCAAAGATAACATTTATTATTTTTTGTTGTGCATTTGACGTGAAGTGTGCTTTTATGCTGGCCTCTGTTGTCTAAAAGGCCTTTTACTAGTCCTTATCATGGAAGGTCGGGTGATGAATCCTTATTGCATTGGTAATTTATGATTTCTTACTAGAAATCCTTTCAGTAAGCTACTTGTGGTGTTACATTATACTTTCCATAAGTATAAGTAAATCTTCTCATTACTTTCTGTTATATCTTCTCATAATATGTTATTTCAGTTGTCCAATCATCCAGATCCTCCATCAAGAACCAACCTCCCATTAAGAACAGCATCATCAAACAGCTTGAACTCAGTTGCTACAACCCGCCGACCATCATCGTCTGGAGGGCTTACTTCAAATTCATCAAGGCCTTCAACACCAACTGGACGCGCTGCATTGACAGCTAGTTCCAAAGGTTCAAGACCTTCGACCCCCACTTCCCGGACAACTGTTCCTGCCAAAACTGGAGCTTCTGCGCCAAGATCATCAACACCGACTTCTAGATCAACACTTCCTTCAGCCAGGTCAACAACCCCTTCAAGCAGGGCAGTTGGCCCTGCTAGCAGGACTTCAGCTCCTTCAGGCAGAGCATCTGCGCCTGCTAGTAGGTCATCAACACCTACTTCAAGGTCATCAATACCTGCTACCAGGTCAACAACACCATCATCCAGACCCTCCATACCAACGCAAAGCAAGCCTACATCAAGGGCATCAACCCCAACAAGGCGACCTTCTGCCCCTTCGGCCCAGCATGGTAACTTGGCTGCACCAGTTAGATCGTCCTCAATCTCCAAACCAGGTTCTACAATGCCCAAAGGTTCTTCACCAGCGAAAACGGCAGCACCAACACCTTCAAGAGGCAGCTCTCCTACTGTCAAATCAAGGCCATGGAAACCATCTGAAATGCCTGGTTTCTCTCTTGATGCGCCTCCAAACCTAAGGACATCGCTACCAGAAAGACCAACCTCTGCCACTAGGGGCAGACCTGGGGCACCTAGTTCTAGATCTTGCTCTGTTGAGAGTGGGCCAGCGGGTCGACCAAGACGGCAGTCTTGCTCTCCCTCCAGAGGAAGGACTTTAAGTGGCAGCGTGCCTTCAGGGAGCTCCATGCCAGCAGTGAGAAGATCACATCTCAATGGAGGTGACAGTGTGAATCCAGTTCAAATGGGTAATAAGATGGTTGAAAGGGTTGTGAACATGAGAAGGCTAGTTCCTCCAAAGCATGATGATCAAAGATCCAGCCTCAACAGTCTATCTGGTAAATCTTCAAATTCTCCAGATAGCTCGGGCTTTGGTAGAACTTTGTCGAAAAAATCACTGGATATGGCACTTCGGCATATGGTATGTTTTGCTTCTCCTCAGTTTAGTTAACATTATCTATGTTCAGTTGATTGACCTTGAGGTGTAATTTTCTGTTTACAGGACATAAGGCGCAGCATTCCAAACAATTTACGGCCTCTTATGACAAGCATCCCTGCATCATCTGTTCATAGTGCACGTTCAGGATCCACACGGAGCAGACCAATAAGTGTTTCAGACTCACCGCTCGCAACAAGCAGCAATGCTAGCTCCGAGCCGAGTGTCAACAACAACCTGATGTGCCTGGACAGTATTGATATTGATGATGAGTTGTGCAGCGATAGAGCAGGACCATATGGACAGTGATTCACTTATTTGCAAAAAGTATAAAAGGCATGATTCTGATGGAACTATTTGGCTACAGAATGTTCAGAGCAGCAGAGGGGAAGAACTCCAAGATGATCCCGAGTATCTGACGAGCATTATTATTTTGTTATATTTAGGTTCTTCGAATGTTCAATATTTATCCAGCTCATTCATGTCATGTCATGCTCTGCAGCTCCATGTGCAATTTCAACCCTGGACCTTTATATGCTATTGAAGTGTCCTTTGTCATAAATCTCTAGAGCATTTTGTAGCATCTGACATGCGATTTGGTAGTGAAACATGTTCCACTGGCTGAACAGTTGTGTTCCACAACATTCTGTATCGCTAATGTGACGTCCGCTAGAATGTGTAGTTAACACAAATTGAGCAGCAGTATCATTGTTTTGATAAGGGAGCAGCAGTATCATTGTTTTGATAAGGGAGCAGCAGTATCAGTTTGAAGGGCTCTAGCACAACCACACAACGCCCCAGGTCTGCTTATATATAGCAAAAATGCTCAAAGTATTGCGTATGAATCTGATAGAATCATACTCTGACCAGGAACCGATTGTTGATAAGCCACAACTGGCAGATAACAGTTACAGCCAAAATAACATACTCATATACTATATTCTACTCTGATCGACCAACCTACTAACACAACAGGCAAGCTGCCACAAGAAACGCTCCTGCTTTTATTGGCTACTACAAGGAGCAATGGAGCAAAGATCAGAATACAGAGCCGACAGGTTAAATACATCTCATTGGTACAATTGGAGGAGAAGCCGGTGAGTTGTAACTGTTTTTTTTCCTTTCCTTCTCTCAAAAGTTGAAATCGATATCAGTTAATTGCGACGGGTCAAATGGGAATGGGTAAGGCAGGCAGACCAGAAGCCCAAATAGCAAAATGGCAACACCGATGCCAATGTAGTTGTTCTCAGGGTCTGTGATTTCCTCAGAGAGAGGAGCAATCGGACCCCTCTGCAGGAAGAAGATCAGCACCACCCAGTAGAAGGCAACATCGTTGAAGAGAGCTGCGATCCCAAGCAACCCAATGGTAAGGCTGCTGACCCGAGACGATATCTGGCAAGATTCCAAGTTTGGATTAATCAGAAGTGCCAATTCTGAGCTCAGATGTAAGCCCTTCTCAGCTACAACTCTAATGTCTACAAGCAAGGAGGAAAACTTATCATAGCAACAAATTACCTTTCTTCCCCACATGGCCAATGCTATGCGGCCACCATCAAGCTCTCCAGCTGGTATGCTATTGATAGCATTGATCAGGAGACCAGCCCAGGCCCATAAAACAAGTGGGTTTATGGATAACTGTGTTCCTTCTTTTAGAACATCTCCAAGAAGAAGCTTTGCTGTATCAAGGAAATATTGATGCCTTAATTTTGTATTCACAGTCCACCAAAAAGCTGTTTCTTGCATAACTGAATACTACATTCTTGCAAAACTACTCAACTGCAGGCAGAGTACTAATGAACACCAGAGAAAAAAATTCCCTGTGCAGCTACGAGTTTTTGAATTATGAACGAATGCCTACCGAGACCACCGACAAGGAATGATTCATGGAAGACAGTTGGATCTATCACAAGGCCAAGGCCATCACTTGGAGGTAAGATGAAGCCCAGCAGTAAAAGAACAAATCCGAAGGAAAATCCGGCCAATGGTCCAGCAGCTGCTAGCTTCAGTAGGTCCTCACGGTTGCGGACAATATTGACAATTCTGGTAATTGCACCAAAAGATCCTATCTACAATAAATTGAACATTGCAAGACTCATTATGTAAAGTGAATGTACTGAGCTAGATAAATCTATAAGAAAAAAAAAATGATGTCATTTCATGCCAATACTCTGGTCTACAACCATAACCCATATTTTAGAAGGCCTTTCATGTTAATTGAGTATCTACACAGAAAGTACACATCCAAATTAAACATTACTTTTTTTTATTAATGTCTCTACAGCACATCTAAACAAAATCTTTAACAAAGCTCTTGTTATTTATTTCAAATAATTTCCATAAACATGCACTGCAAAGATACAAATAATTTCAGAATTTTAATTTACTAATTTTTTATACAAAGTCTTTACCTGCCAGCTAGGAACAAAATATGGCACGCCAAGCTTGATTCCACTTTCCCTGGCAGCAAGGATATGTCCAATTTCATGGACCCCTATTATAAGGCCAGTCACTAGGGCACCAGATAGTCCATCTTTCAACAACTCAAGGTTGTCAAATGTTGACCTGTGATGAGTAAGGCTTAGAAGTAGATGGAGTAGACAACTGTGGCTTCTTATATACAAGATACTTGAGAAAGTATATATTTTTCTTCAAAAAGAGCAAACTTGTAATGATTGATGAATACGGAAGTAAATACATGGCAGTAAAAGAATGCAATTATTCACATGAATCAGAATAAAAAAAATAGCGAAACAGAAACATGAACATCGTCTTCAGTAAATACACAAGCTTTAGCATCTATTTACTAATGTATCAAGATTCTCAAGCACTTGAGGGCATACATCATCTGGTACCAAGATTTCAAAGTTCAACCTTGAGCAAGGTTCTAACAGAAAAGCATAAGCATATATAGCAATTCAAACATGACATCAAGATAGAGAAACATGAAAAAGGAAACAATCTAAAACAAAACGGACTGGTGAATAAATGAAAGAGAAACCTCGTACAGCAAGTTGTCCTGTAGAACAGGTACATTTCGAAGTAGCAGAGTGAAGATGGTAACTAATCCAAATGAAGCAGCAGCAAACCATTCTGGGAGCGCTGAAATTTAATTTATGAACACACTCAGCAACCTTTGCACTGAATAAATATACTAATAAAATCATATATGCCTAACAATTAAGCAAAATATTGGACCACTCTGAGCGCTACCAACCTAACTTGTAAATTCCATTCCGGAAGCCGTCTCGTTTTGGCTATTGGAATGGAACATTCCGGTACCGGCCCATACCGGCGTACCTTTCCGTACTTTATAATAATAATAATATGTGAATATACTTATACATAAATGTGCATATAAATATATATACCGACTTAACTATGGCGAAATTACCATTTTACCAAACTAACATATCATTCAGCAAGTTCATAAGACCTTATTTCAAAGTTCAAACTCCAAAGTTCATACATGGAAAAATAAAATACATGCAGCCACCCCCGGTATGGACCGGTATTGGCCGGTATTTGACCGGTATTTGACCGTTATTGACCGGTATTTGACCCGGTACGAGATTGCGGCTCTTCTAGACCGGTCTGGGTGCCGGTACGAGGCATTCCGGTTGGTACCGGAATGGAATTTACAACTATGCTACCAACGCCACTGAAGGTACCAAGAAAATTTTGTCACCTGTAGTTTCAGGCTGTAATGTCTGCTTGGGTATAACCACAGCAACTGGCTTCTCATCCTCTGGGTTGATGAGAAGAAAAAGCTTATATTCATCACCAAATTTGTTCTGTTGGTAACCAGGAGTTGAGCACAGATGAGACACTAACACATTTCTACGATCATAGACATCTGAGCGCCAGTTTTGCAAATCATCTTATATTAGTTATTACCTGTAGTCGATTTGTGATCTTCTCATAACTTTTGGCTGGTTTACCACGAAGATTTCCCTTGAATAATACTCCACCCTTATTCAGACAAAGTAAGTTGGTAAATAGAACTTAGTCATTCCAGGCCATTATACTTGAGACTTTATTTTACATGATAAAAATGTCAAATTAGAGTATAAATCATACTGTGATTAGTTTTAAAGTTAAGCAATATTCTGTGATAGCACTTGCCACTTGGCTTAGTCAGACCAAGAGCATACTTGCTGGTTTTTTTGAACGCAACATACTTGCTGGTAGTAGCATGCATCAATTGAGTATTTGAGTATGAATGTATCTTGTATAAACACAGTTAGTAAGGTAAAAATCTGATTTATACAGAAGAAGTTAAACCATGACATCTAAGATATTTACCTCGTAAGGCTCCTGACTTGTCACGAAAAATGTGTCAAATCCAAAAACTTGATCCTTTAGAATGTCTATTGTAGCCTTGGGGATCCTGACAGAATCATCAAGCTGTTGCTGCAGATCATTTATATTATAAAAATAACTATATCATCATCTCTTCACAATGCAGAGTTCAGATATGTGAAGCAGAAAAAAGATTCTATTTACAATAGACTCTAACATTGAGCTAATGACGAAAAAGCAGGATCCTTCTTTCAGTGTCAACTACCACTCAACTAAGGAACATATACGATGACTAAACAATTACCTTCATTCCTGGCAATGGAGATCCGCTAGCAACTTCATCAACTTCCACATTTTCCTATGTTTTAAAAAATATTAGAAATGACACAATTGTATTCTCAAGTCTTGTAAGATATCAGTTGCTGGGCATAAATTAAAAGCATACCTGTACATCATTGGTAGAAGTAGCATCTCCATCCATGTTCTGAACTGTGTCGCTGGAGCTCAGTAGTTCTGCATTCGTGGTTTCATCTTTCTTCTGGCGAGTCATGGGAAAGCTAAATATATAATTCAGTTACACATTCATACAGCAAGGACTAGCAGGTAGAATGGAAGTGCTGCTTTAAGTACAGGGCAAGTCAAGCCCAACACAAAGGGAAGCATACTTTTGCATAATATTTAATGTAATGCAGGCTTGATTTGACAAACTGTAAGTAAGAAGTGTACATTGTCTATACTGGAGTCACTTTCTGCAGGTCCATTTGCTTCTGCAACACTATCAACCGAAGGTGATGAAGCATCATCTCCAAACTCTTCTTTCTCCTGGAAAGAAAGGTCAGTTATTTAATCCCTGAATTCCTGCAAGATTCTGGCTTCGTCTTCAATTCTAGATTTTATTAAGAGGTGCGTTTCTATATAGAAAAACTAAATGGGTCATTGGTGGATGAAAATGAGCAAATCTGGGCCTTAATGTGCTTCAACCATAGCAAATAATTTGGTTGCCGGAAAATGTGATAATTGGCACTTCAAAATGCGATACATTGCGCTATGTACCTCCTTGTCGCCGTCGCCCTCTGACTCGGTCTCAGTCATCGCTTGGCACGCAACCTTTCGACTGCTCAGCCTTCATACAAGGATTGGAAACAAACCAATTAGATTAGCTTGCTCAGTTGAATGTTCCCTTGGCAGTTGGCACACACAAAACCAAGAAAAGCAGCGGACCTGTGCCCGGCAATCGGGATGCAGCGGAGCGCGAGCGTGAGTCTGCGTGCGCGCCCCACGCACCCACTCCTCGCCGGCACGGTGGTAGAAGCAAGCAGGAGGCTGTGTAAGCGCCCGTACGCCGCGGCGGCCGCCTGCGACGGCGGCAAGGAACTCATGGCGGGCAGAGGCGGTGGTGAAAGTGGCGGAGAGGAGAGCGCGCGCGGCGTGTGGCCTTATCCCATTCTCGGATTCTCCTCCGCCTCATCGGAGGGAAAACAGAAATTATTTTCTGCGGTGCAGATTTCACGCTGCACTAATCGTAAAGCCTTTGGCAGGTAGGGGTATTTTTGGCAATTAGCCATTAGCCGCTGCCGCACACGACGAGAGAGGAATAGGGTTGCTTCTGCCGTTCGACTTGCCGTCGCCACTACCGCCGCCATCGCTGCAAGCGGCATGAAGACCTTCCCGCTGTCCAGGGGCAGCAGCATCTCCCTCGCCCTCTTCTCTGACGTCTCCAACAGCCGGTACGGACCTGCTTATGCATCCTCTCCTCTTCTAACATCGCCGCTTGGGCCGCTGTGGCCACTAGCCCAGGTCTGGTTTCCATCGATGAAATGCGCACGGCCGAACTCTCTGAAATTCTGGTTTTGATGTTCTCAGGGAGCTCCTGGACTTGATGCAGTCAGGGAAGCTGGAGCCGGAGGTCGCTTTCCTCAATGCGTCATTGGTGCGTAGCCATTTTCATTTTTGGATATGCTGCACTGGTAGTTTCCTAATTGTGTGGATTTCATGGTTTTTGAGGCTCGTTATTCATGCTCGTGGATTTCAGGTGCCGGATGTGTTCCCTGTCCTTGCGGCAGCCCTTAAGGCGCTGTTGTCGAAGACGAGGGAATCACTGACCACAAGGACTCTGCACTCTGAGCTCGTCTACAACTACTCGGGGTCCAAACATGTGATTGATCTAACTGCTCTTGATACTTTTGCATTATTATGAGGTTGGTCCAATGCAGCGTTTGATGGTTTGTCTGTGATCATTGGTTTCAGATAACGGAGTCTCTGAAGCGATGTGGGATTTCTGATGACACAACTTACATCCTTGCTGCTTGTTTTGATGCTTCTGACGAGGAGGTATGATTTATGATGATAGTTTCACTGAGTTACTGTCTGAATCCATGAATTGCATGCTATTCTAATAATCTGCAATTTAGAACCCATAGGCGATACTGATTTTCCGTTAGTAAATACTAACCCTGTACCAATTGTCACTGACTGTGTGTTTGGTTCATAAATTTGTGATCTTGATCTGACTGATATTGGACGATAGTTGAAGTGTTAATGGATCCAGAGATCAGGCTATACACCAAATCAAATTTACATGGATTTGCAATATGTTAATCACCTTGCTTAAACGAGTTACAAATTACACCTCATCTGCTGCTGCTTACTTCCTTACTATGAAAAGTAAAACAGGAAGTGTTTCTACCATTCTTAATTTCTTGCTCCAGAAACCTGGTGCTACTACTTCACACCCTATTTATTGTGCCTTAAATTGGGCGTTTATGGTATTCATCTGAAAATTTTCAACCAACTTCGAGCTTCTATATGCGAGCTTTGTTTTATTAATTGCCAACTGTTACCATAGTTGCAAACAATGACACTTTTTACATCCATAATAGTTCAAATGAGTTCCCCCCCTCTGTTTCAAAGATGTCGGCTAGGTGTCCTGGTGACAACTTTCCTTGGGGCCTAGTTACTCCTTGTCGCCTTTAAAACCATGGTTCTCCCTATATTCTTCAAAATGTAAATAACTAAACAAAAAGGGAACAGTTTAAAATTTGTGTGCTTACGGTTCATAACAGAGGTCTTCATAACACACATTTTTTTTCTTGAACCAGGTCCCCCCATTTTTCATTTCATGAACAGAACCAGTTCAGGTATTGCAGAAGCACGCTAAAAAATAGAACTAGGTTAGAGCGGTAGGTAGCCATTAAGATCTAGCTAAACCTGCGTCAGGAAACTAGAGCTAGCCCTATTAGACACAGTTTCCAACAAGCATCAAAACCACCTAACAAGTTCAGCAGACACCCGCCGGCTGACTTGAAACCCAGAAGAACTAAACAAGCTTCAACTACTCACTGGTGCCATTGGTTTCTCCAGTCGTCTCTTGTTCAACTCCTGCCTCATCACCGGTTATTTGTAGCAGCTGGGGTTGCGCCTGTTGAATCATCTTGGCCTGGAAGGCCACTCGTAGCAGAATCCCGGCTCCCTCTAGCACGTTTTCTCCTTGAAGCCATTCTTGTGTAAACCCTGCCCAGTATACCAGATAAGAGCAAACAAGACAAAGAGTCTCACATGGGTGTTTGATCAACCTTTATCTGAACAGGCTCTATTTGTTGCTTTCCACAGCCCAGCAGATAGTTAAGACACCCAATGTGTGAATTTCCTTACCATCAGGCAACACACAGCTTATCCAGGACTAGTATTGATCGAAACTTGGAGGCCTGTTATTGGCACTGGCACCCAAACAGGAAGATACTACGCTCCATAAAACTCTGCTAACAGGATAGTCAAATAAGAAATGATTTTTCGTTTATCTTGATCACTGATTTTACAAGTAGGGCAACCTTACCACTCCCCCTTGATCATATTATCTTTTGTAAGGACAGCTGATTTCTCTATCAACCACAAGAAAATCTTGACTTTATTAGTAATTTTTGCTTTCCAGATGTTTAAAAATGATTTCCCTGTGTCAGAACTATTCAGATGTTCATAAGTAGATTTGACAGGAAAAGACCTGATTTAGTTCATCGCCACAAAACTTGGTCATCCCACTAAGCCATAGGCACCTTACATGTTTGACTTAAAGATGACAGGATACTGAGCACAGTGAGGGGACTCACTCACCAAACGTCGGACCAAAACATAGCCTCCACTGTTAATTTCGTTTTCCTCCCCTTTTGGGTAAATATGTTTGATTTTTAATAAACCAGACCAAATGGGGGAATCATTTCTCCTTGGCTTAACAGATCCCACAGTTTTATTTCCACCTTTCTTTTTGCTTTTGTAAATCTTGACCCACCTTTCTTTTTTTTTGTTGGAAGTAAGTCCTTGCCAAAAGCAGGTTCTCTCCTTTGCTTATCCAAATCATTAGTTAATGGGAAGCGAATACACAGAAATATGCTATATGGGGGAGTTATTCAGTGTAGAATTTAATGAGGATGGATGTACCAGCAATCGACAAGGAACTTCCTTGCCAAACATCCAGCCTTTTGGCTGATTTCTCCCTCGAAGGGACCAAGTCCATGTGCCAATTCCTTTTTCTTATGCATTCATGAAAGAAATACTGATGTGAAAATCGCAACTTGGCAGATGAAGGCAGTGGAGAAGCTCATCAGTGGCACTGAGATTGATCTAACAGAACTGGAAAGAAGAGCAAACCAACCACAGATCTTGAAGGTTTGCCATCGAACTTGATGCTAGTTATGTACTGTATGGTTCTTATAACTATTTATCCATTCTGGCTGAAGATCGTTTATTGGTCTTTTATCTATTGGCAGCATTACAAAATACCTCCCCAAGAACTATCAATATCTACGTTGCCGGACGCAATTGTATGCAGGATTGCTGCTCGAGATGCTCTGTAAAGTCTCAATAATCAACGAACTGCGCCACACCTCAAGAAGTCAAGATTGAGCTCGATCTCACGATCTGCACACCTGGGCCCTCGTAAGCTATGTACTTTCAGGATGTAGCTCTCTCTCTCTACCACATCTATGACAGCACAACTAGAATTAGGTATCCGTAATAACGTTGCTGTTCGCATTCCCTGCAAGCAACCCGGAAGCACTTTGCGTTGTGTAATCTCTCTTGAATTTGATGAAGCTTATTGGATAGAAAACTAGCAAAGGAATGTATGTATGGCAAAGGAATGTATGTATCTGATGTGGCGTGTTAACCAAATCTGTCAACACGGGCATCGTCTCATCTAAGCTGCACCAATTGGTCACCACTCACCAGAAGATGCCGAAGAATATCTGGACGTGTCTCCCATTTCGGCCGTGAGGAATATCTGGACGTGTCTCCCATTTCGGCCGTGAGGCGTGGCGTTTGCTAGAAGCTTTCCTCCGTCGACGGCGCCAGACGACAAGGATAGCTCGGTGTGCACGTGGGTGTTGCGTGCGTCTGTCTGGGCCAGCAGCCAGCAGGCCGGCCCAACACGGTGGCTCATATAAACACAGTTGGGCCCAACTAGAATATATAAATATAGTGTACATACCAAATGTGAATCTTTTGTCAAAATTATTGGTGCACGGATGTACCGCGCCCATGCACATATTAATCCTAAGCCAATGGATGCATGCCGTGGATGTAGTCAGTTTGGCAGAAGAACCGATTGTGGAACGGCTATTTTCACATTTGGTTCTTGTTGCAAACCAACAATGCAAATAGTAGCATCTGTGCTTCATGATATGGAATCGACTGTACAAATTTATTTCCACCTTTATACAATCATTTCTCTCTCTCTCCCTTTGATACAAGAGATGCTTGTAAATGACTGTGCTCTGAATTTGACATGGGAACTTAAGACAAAAACGCGAACTCTAAGTTGGTTAGATTCCTTGTGGCGGAACCTACCCATCTGGATTCAACTCCTCAGCTTAACATAGGTGCTCTTCAGGATTTATTCCAAGATTTAACGACACTATTCTTTCGATAGTAGGTGTCGTGTAGAGTTATTCTTTTAGCGGTAGCAGACATGCACGCGCCTATGATGACTTTGTTCTCATCATAGGGGTAAAAAATAGATTTAACGGCATTATTCTTTGAATAATAGGCGATGTGTGCACGTCTATGGTAACATTATCAATCTCGAGATTTTGTCGGTCTAACTCAGTTCTTTAGAGAGGTGCTCATAAGGGTTAAAAAAATTTAAGACAAAACCGACCGACTGTGTTCTATTTCTAAACTGACTACACAAGTTGGTTTGACTTCGTCAATCTTGAAATTTATTGGTCTAACTTAGTGAAAGCTCTAGTTTAGTTTTGGTGAATTGATGAAACTCTAAGTGCTAACCTAGTTTATCAAAGTGATTATGAGATAGGTGGCACATTCCAAGTGGTGAAGCAAATGAAGATCATGACATGATGATGGTGATGCCATGGTAATGATCAAGTGCTTGGACTTGGAAAAGAAGAAAGAGAAAAACAAAAAACTCAAGGCAAAGGTGAAATTTATAGGAGCTTTTCGGTTTAGTGATCGAGACACTTAGCGAGTGTGATCATATTTAGGATCGATAGCCGTACTATTAAGAGGGGTGAACTCGTATCGAAATACGGTTATCAAAGTGCCACTAGATGCTCTAACTCATTGCATATGCATTTAGGATCTAGTGGAAAGCTAACACCCTTGAAAATATTTGTGAAAAATGCTAACACACGTGCATAAGGTGATACACTTAGTGGTTGGCACAT
Organism: Miscanthus lutarioriparius; assembly: GCA_904845875.1. NCBI lineage: Eukaryota > Viridiplantae > Streptophyta > Magnoliopsida > Poales > Poaceae > Miscanthus > Miscanthus lutarioriparius. The sequence goes on from CAJGYO010000005.1 coordinate 101,951,328, forward strand.
TTGAGCAAGGGTGGAGAAGTTGGTGAATCGAAGGAGGTGTTTTTCACTGTCAAACAGTGACCGAACGCTGAGTTCGAAGTGATCGGACTCGGGGTTCCAGCGTCCGGTCAATTATAAAAGAAGGTGGTACTCTTGGCCTGAGACCGGACGTAGGTGACCGGACTCTGACTGAACACTATTCAGCGTCCGGTCCTGCTGATGTGACGGCGCACAGAGAAGAGGGTGAGTGACCGCACGCTGGGCGAGTCCGGTCGGGCGTGACCGGACGTGAAAACTATGGCGCGAAGCAGACTAGCCGTTAAGATTGGGCGCTCAGCATTTGAAGCTGATGACACGTGGCAATCATCAGATGACCGGACGTAGGGGTCCAGCGTCTGGTCAACCTGACCGGCGCGTCCGATCGCCCTGAGTTGGGCTGCAGTGATAGCCTAATGACTCTATTTCGTTGGGGGCTCTATTTAAAGGCATGTGGCCGGCTCTAGCTCACCCTCTTGGCCATTTGCATTGACATAGCAACCTTGTGAGCTTAGCCAAAGCCCTCCCACTCATCTCCATCATTGATTCATCATCTTTGTGAGATTGAAAGAAAATCCAAGTGCATTGCTTGAGTGATTGCATCTAGAGGCACTTGCTGTTCGTGTTTCACTGCCGGATTCGCTTGTTACTCTTGGTGGTTGCCGCCACCTAGACGGCTTGGAGCAGCGGAGGAGGATTGGCACGAGTTGGTGATTGTTCGTGGCCATCTCCCGGTGATTGTGAGGGGTCTTGTGCCTTCCCCGGCGGAGCGCCGAAAGGTAACTCTAGTGGATTGCTCGTGTCATTGAGTTACCTCACTTGTGAGTAGGTTCTTGTGGTGTCCAATTGTGTGGACGAGGTTCGTGCAACACCTCTTAGCCGCTGAACGACCAAGTGTTGGTCGACACAACGGGGATTAGCGTGCCGGCAAGCACGTGAACCTCGGGAGAAAAATTGGTTGTCTCTTGTCCTTTGGTGTTCTCCCGATGATTGAATTGGTATTCATCTTGTGATTGGTTCACTCCTTTACGTGGCAGTATAATCACCCTACTCACTCATTTACATTCTCGCAAACTAGTTGCAGCAAGCTCTTTAGTGTAGTTAGAATTGAGAGCTTACTTTGTAGTTTAAGTTCATCTAGTGGAGCTCTTTAGTGTAGCAAGTGTGAGAGCTCTTAGTGAGTAGCGACTTAGCAAATTGTATGTCTAGTGATCATAGTAACTAGAATTGTTGGATAGGTGGTTTGCAACCCTTGTAGAGCTAGAGCAAGTTTACATTTCGCTATTTGTCACACTAATCAAATTGCTCTAGTTGGTTTGTAGATTTTTAAATAGGCTATTCATCCCCCTCTAGCCATATTAGGACCTTTCACTTAGTTCTTCAGAGGTGCTCTTAGGAATAAAAAAACAGATTATGTTCTTTTTCTAAACCAACTGTATAAGTTGGTTCTGTAGTACCGAAAATTTCAGAGCTCCTAATTTAACAAAGCTCTAAGCAATTAATATATGTAATCATCCAACTAAAGTTTCGAAAAAATTTAAGGCTGCAAGCAGAAGGGAGGACCACAAATTTTAGTCAGTGGAGCAAAGCAACGAGTGGGGTTTTCTCTTAAGATGACAGAATAACAAGTAACAAGTAGACAAAAATGATGAGATCACCAACTTGTATTTATGTCAGTTGTGGACTTAATATAATACACATGCATATTTATGTTAGTTGTGGACTTGTGGATTTTGACAATCTTGTATTCATGTTGGTTAGGATGAAGCAACATGTCGAGAAAAGACAATCGACGGGTCTGTAGGTAATGTAACTATCGAACGAACAAGATTGTAGCATGAAAGTATTATAGAAAACATTGCAAGAGATATCGGAACTAAAAATATTTTATTTTTCTAAAATATGGCACGCTCTTACAAACGGGTCACATAGAACTTTTAATTCTATGTGATTCTTTTGTCAAAAATATTGGTGCACGGATGTACCGCCCATGCACATATTAATCCTAAGCCAACGGATGCATGCCGTGGATGTAGTCAGTTTGGCAGAAGAACCGATTGTGGAACAGCTATTTTCACATTTTGGTTCTTGTTGCAAACCAACAATGCAAATAGTAGCATCTGTGCTTCATAATATGGAATCGATTGTACAAATTTATTTCCACCTTTTTACAATCATCTCTCTCTCTCTCTCTCATACAAGAGATGCTTGTAAATGACTGTGCTCTGAATTTGACATGGCAATTTAAGACAAAACCGCGAACTCTCAGTTGGTTAGATTCGTTGTGGGGGAACCTTCTTGACTCTTTCTTGTTCTTGGATGAAGATTTCTTCCTTCTAGCACGGTAGCCTTTCTTCATCATGAACTTGCCAAATCTCTTGACAAAGAGAGCCATCTTCTCATCATCATCATCATCATCCAATGAGCCATCATCTTCACTTGATGTATCTTGCTTTGCCTTGCCCTTGGATGATGTGGCCTTGAATGCCACGCTCTTATTCTTCTCATCCTTCTTCTCATCTTTCTTCTCCTTCTTTTCTTCCTTCTCATCATCATCTCTATATGTATCATCAGTCATTATATCACCCAACACTTGGTTTTGTGTCATGGTGTCCAAACCACTCCTCAATAGAATAGTGACCAATGTGCCAAATCTTGAAGGTAAACATCTCAAGAACTTGTGGAAGAAGTCCTTGTCCTTCACCTCTTCTCCAAGTGCTTTGAAATCATTGACAAGCACTTGAAGCCTATGAAACATCTCTGGCACACTCTCATTCTCCTTCATCTTGAAGCTTGCAAACTTCTCTTTGAGAATGTATGCCTTTGCACCCTTCACGGCTTGAGTGCCCTCAAATGATTCCTCCAATTTCTTCCATGCCTCATGAGCTCTCTCAATATTCTTGATTTGCTCAAATGTTCTCTCATCCAAAGCATCATGGATGGCACTAAGAGCAATGCCATTATTTTGGAGTAGCATTTCTTCGACGACAATGGGAGGCTCTTCATCATCAATCTCAATCTTGGTCTCTACCACCTTCCAAACCTTCCTATTGATTGACTTGATATAAGTTATCATCTTAGCCTTCCAATAGGGATAGTTTGAGCCATCAAATTGGGGTGGCTTCTTGGTGTTGTTGATTTGAGCTATTTTTACACCGAAGGTTGTTAAGCCTCAAATCACGGTGACCTCGGCTTTGATACCACTTGAAAGGTTCTAATGGCTAGAGGGGGGGGGTGAATAGCCTATAAAAATTTCTACAACAACACTTAGCAAACCGGTTAGACAAATATGAGGTAAAGCGAGAGTTGCGCTAGCCTACTAAAAATGCAAGCCACCTACCACAATTCTAGTTTATATAGTCTCTATCCACACAATAGCTATGTCACTATACTAAGTTAGTGTGCTCTCAAAAGCTAACTAAAGAGCCACACTAACCAAACTAACAAGCTCTCATGGCTAGCTACACTAAAGAGCTTGACAACTAGTTTGCGGTAACGTAAAGAGAGAGAGTAAGATGGTTATACCGCCGTGTCGAGGAATGAACCAATCAATCACAAGAATCAATATCAATGAAGACCAATCACCTTGGAATCAAATGATGACACAATGATTTTTTACCGAGGTTCACTTGTTTGCCGGCAAGCTAGTCCTTGTTGTGGCGATTCACTCACTTGGAGGTTCACGTGCTAATTGACATCACACGCCAAACCCTCAATAGGGTGCCGCACAACCAACACAAGATGAGGATCACACAAGCCACGAGCAATTCACTAGAGTACCTTTTGGCTCTCCGCCGGGGAAAGGTCAAGAACCCCTCACAATCACCACGATCGGAGCCGGAGACAATCACCAACCTCCGCTCGACGATCCTCACTGCTTCAAGCTATCTAGGTGGCGGCAACCACCAAGAGTAACAAGCGAATCCCACAGCGAAACACAAACACCAAGTGCCTCTAGATGCAAACACTCAAGCAGTGCACTTGGATTCACTCCCAATCTCACAAAGATGTTGAATCTATGATGGAGATGAGTGGGAGGGCTTTGGCTAAGCTCACAAGGTTGCTATGTCAATGCAAATGGCCAAGAGAGTGAGCTTGAGCCGGCCATGGGGCTTAAATAGAAGCCCCCATGAAATAGAGCCGTTGTACCTCTTCACTGGGCACAACTCGGGGTGACCGAATGCTTCGGTCAGATCGACCGGACGCAGGATCCCAGCGTTCGATCGCCCGATGCTTGCCACGTGTCATTGGCTTCAAACGCTGATCGCCAGATCTCAACGATCATCAGTACATTTAAGTAGTGACCGGACGCGCTGCTCAAAGTGACCGGACGTAGGACCCCAGCGTACGGTCATTTGCAGTAAGCTTCTAGAGGTAGAAATTCACGACTGGACGCATCCGGTCACCCCTGACCGGACTCACCTAGCGTTCAGTTAGTCACCCTCTTCTCTATGCGCTGCCACGTTAGCAGGACCAGACGCACCCACTCAGTGTTCGGTCACATAGTGACCCAGCGTCTGGTCGAAGACCGACGCCAGCGTCTTCACTGCTTCTACTGACCGGACGCGCCGGTCCAGTTGAGGCTAGCGTCTGGTCCACTCTATGAGACCCTGTCTTTTCTGTATAGGGCACCGGTGGCACCGTCGGACTATCCGCACTCTATGGGCGGACACTCCGCCGGTGAAGTTTCTAACCCTTGCTCAAATGTGCCAACCACCAAGTGTATCACTTTGTGCACATGTGTTAGCATATTTTCATAAATGTTTTCATGGGTGTTAGCACTCAACTAGATCATAAATGCATATGCAATGAGTTAGAGCATCTAGTGGTACTTTGATAACCGCATTTCGATACGAGTTTCACCCCTCTTAATAGTACGGCTATCAAACCTAAATGTGATCACACTCACTAAGTGTCTTGATCACCGAAACAAAATGGCTCCTACGACTTATACCTTTGCCTTGAGCCTTTTGTTTTTCTCTTTCTCCTTTTCAAGTCCAAGCACTTGATCATCACCATGGCATCACCGTCATCATGTTATGATCTTCATTTGCTTCGCCACTTGGAATGTGCTACCTATCTCATAAACATTGATAAACTAGGTTAACACTTAGGGTTTCATCAATTCACCAAAACCAAACTAGAGCTTTCAATCTCCCTCTTTTTGGTAATTGATGACAACCCTTACACAAAGATAAGAATTGAAATTCAATTGAATCCATGTTGCTTGCCCAAGCATTTTTACCTTGTGTAAAAGGATATAGACAAGTTTCATGAATCCCAAATGGTAGCAATTGCTCCCCCTACATATGTGCTAAGAGTTTGGATTGTAGCTTGCACATATGCTTAGATAGGAAATATATGAGACAATATCTACCAAATGATGCTAAGGTATAAAAGATGGACCTTTGAAGCGTGATACCAATCGCAGTGCACCAATATATCATCCTTAGCACCATGATTAGCTCGATACCACTTGGAAATGAAATCACTAGATAATCTATGCATGCTAGTTTTTTATTTCATCATCCAAACCTACAACTAACATACACCACACAAGCATGGATATTGAAATTTAAAACTTGTGCCATGCAAGCAAACATATGAAATGCATATTTAAATGCACCATACAAGTTCATGAGCTTGCTCCCCCTACTTGTGTGCTCAAAATTTTAATTGATCCCCTTCCTTTGTCATATCTCTCCCCCTATGTTAAATTCTCCCCCTATCACTTATATCTTTATTTCTTTCCCCCTTTGTTGTCTTTTCACTATCTTAGTACACTAATATCTTTGTTTTTCTCCCCATAGTACTAATATCACTAATATCTTTGTTTTTCTCCCCCTTTGTCATCAATGACCACAAAGGTTCAAAATATAGATATGTTGAGATTATCAAAGTCAATCAATAGGGTGAGGATCAATCTCCTAAATTTGGTCCAATCTGGATCATTTGCCAAAGATATTTAACTCGATTTAATTCAAGGACAAGCTTCTTTACACCTCCAAATAAGGGTTATCTTGTACCATGTTGAGTTAAACACTTAAAGCTCATTTTCTAGATCAAACACTAGGTTTACAAGCCCACAAACATGTCATATGCTACCACTAGATCAAGTTAAACATAAAAGCAATAGTGGTACCATACAAACATCAAATTTATTTGATTTTTATGAATGAGCCTATTAGATGTGAAAGATGTCTAGATGCACTAAACATGTCCTTAGCAAGGATGTATGCCATGCCAATCAACTTTTACCTTGGATTGCTCGAAGGAGAGGCATGTCATATAAGTGGGGGGGGGTGCATCAACACATATTTGAGAAATCCAATATGTTCAACTCATTCCTTGGTTTGCAAAACCTTTTCTCATCTAATGGCTTGGTGAATATATCGGCAAGTTATGATGTTATGATCTTCATTTGCTTCGCCACTTGGAATGTGCTACCTATCTCATGAACACTTTGATAAACTAGGTTAGCACTTAGGGTTTCATCAATTTACCAAAATCAAACTAGAGCTTTCACATGTCGAGAAAAGACTACCGATGGGTCTGTAGGTAATGTAACTATCGAACGAACAAGATTGTAGCATGAAAGTATTATAGAAAATGATTGCAAGAGACATATTAATTTTTTAAAAAGAGAGATTAACTCTGCTTTAAAGAAACAATGAGTAAGGGCTTGGATTGCCAAAGCAGAGACCACAGCCGAATTTTAGATATATATGTGGCCAGGATATCGCGATTGACAATCTTGTGCACCTTCTCCTTGTATTGCGCGCCTTAATTAAGTACTAGGACACTACATTTCTGCGGGTGCCTCATTTTCCTTTCACACGCAACATATCTAGAAATAGAGAGGATGTGCCTACAAGATAGCCCGCCACTGAAAACCAATTTCAAGAATAGTCGTATTGTGGACCATTCCTATAAATCTAAAGATTCTCAGAGACGGTCCTAAGTCCTACATACAAATCGGCCATAGAAATCGATTTTCATGACCCCTTTGTAAGAGCGTGCCATGTTTTATAAAAATAAAATATTTTTAGTTCGGGTCTCTCTATGAGTTGTGCTCTCAACCAAATCGAATTAAAAGTTTCATCCTCTGCATGAAAAAACAAAAACTAGCAAAAAGCCAAACATACACAAATTGAAACAGCCAAAGGTAGAAGACACTATTCATGATTGGTGAAAATTTCTATGACCGTCATTTCCAACATATGGCACACCATATAAATAATTGCCATGAGAATAAATTTATAATTTTTTATTATATATGAAATCAAGCGAAGTCAGACTCTATATCAAAATCATAGAGCTTGGTGAGATTTAAAATTTTATAGTGGGTCCTAGAAATCTATTTCAAAGATACTTTGTAATAAGAAATTTCTAGTAGGGATTGTCTATCCCATTTAAATACGTTATTCTGCGAACCTTGCTTAGTTACGGTTAAGAAAACCGTCCCTAAAAAATCGATACTAGCATGAAAATTGTTTATATATTAGTAGTAGAGTGGGACATAATGCCATGTCCTATTACCGGCACTCTCCGTCATATAGTACTCGGAGATCGTGCGTAGTCAACGAAAACAATGAGATTATTACATGGGACAGCGATGACGAAGTGTGGTCCATGGGTGGCCAAATACACGGTTTGTGAATGCATAGCTTAGCTAATTTCACATCCGTCGGCGGTGTGTGCTATCTGAAAAATCAAGTGTATATGGCACGAATGGCTAGACAGCCCCATCGCTGCGATGAGAGTTTGTTCATTGGGCCATGGGCAACAGAGAATGTGGGAGCGCGGCAAACTGCTTCACAGGGGACCATGACCCGCAAATTCAACCGCCATCCCTAGCTCGCTTTCGTCGTTCTCGGCTGCTGCTGCCCAACGTTCCCACGGCATCCTTGTCGTCTGGCCGTCGGCCCCAACCAAGCACTCGTGTTCATGAGTCCCGAATCTGCTGATGTCCTCCCTGCGATGTCCCCAACCACCAGTGGTTTGTGGGCGACGTCCTCCTAAGCGTTGGGTAAGCCGTAAGCATGATGTGTGGTGAGGAGTCCCCGCCGAGCATGATGCATGCTGAGCATTGGGTAAAAGCTCTAAGCACCGTACGTACTGCCACCCAGAAGTAATGGCGAGCAAAAGAAGAGTAAGGCCAGGACAAAGAGATTTAGCTACAAAGTAGGGCCGAAGTAATTCTTCTCTAACGAAATTGCTAAAAAGTAAGTTTACGCTGGATTGATCCCGAATCACATATCAGCTATGGCTAAATCGTCCGGGTTGCCACGGACCGAAGAACGCAGCAAGAATCTCACACTCATGTGGTGAAGAAGAAAGAGGTTTATGAGACCAGATCCGAACACCCATGTGGGTTTTTTTCCTCAAAACTTCCAACGTCCGTCGCAACTTCCAACGTTGGAGCATTCTCCCGGGGCCGTAATGACTCCAATGTGGAGTTTAGATATTTAACCTTATCGAGTGGAATTTTTTGTCACTCTTGGAAGACAAGCTTATTGCCCTCGTTCATCAGCAAAAAACTTACTGAAGCAAAAGGGGGTAGTTAAATGGGTTGCCCTAGGTGATGCAGCACCAAATTCTTCCATGCACAAGCAACTATTAAATATAGAAGGAATCTGATCACCCAACTTATTGATGATCAAGGCAATACAATTGATAATCACTCTGATAAATCACCATTGATATAGCATTCTTTCAAAGAAAAATTGGGCACAAGCAACTTTACAAGTATAAGCTTTAATCTAGCCTCCTTTTTCAATCCTCCACCTGATCTTTCTAGCCTAGTGGAAAGTTTTGCCAGGACAGAGATTGATGCAGTTGTCAAGGCCCTTCCTTCTAATAAGGCCCCTAAACCTAATGGTTTCAACATAGATTTTATAAAGAAATGCTGGCCAATCATTATTCAGATTTCTATAGACTTTGTGATGCTTTCCGTTCTGAGTAGATTTTCCTGCAAAGCATAAATGGTTCTCACATCACCCTCATACCTAAAAAGATGATGCTTTAAAAGTATTAGGTTGTAGGCCTATTTCTTTGCTCAATATTTTCCATCAAGTTTTTAACAAAGCTTCTAGCCAATAGACTTCAAAGTGTTCTATGTTCTCTGATTCATAAGAACCAATATGGCATCATCAAGCATAGAACAATTCAAGACTAAATTGCCTAGGCCCTGGAATACTTGCACATGTGTAATCAATCTAGAAAAGATTTAATCATTCTTAAGCTTGACTTTGAAAAGGCCTTTGACAAAGTAGAACATGAGTTAATGCTGCAAATTATGGAACACAAAGGCTTTCCTTCCAAATGGTTGAATTGGATGAAGCTTATCTTTGGCTCCAGTACCTCTGCTATTCTGTTAAATGGAGTGCCTGGTAAGGTCTTTCAGTATCACAGAGGTGTTAGACAAGGAGATCCTCTTTCACCCTTGTTGTTTGTTTAGGCTGCTGATTTTCTTCAAGCTATATTCAGCTTAGTTAGAAGCAATGGTCTGTTGACTCTCCCAATACGTCGGGCAAGTGATGAAGATTTTCCAATCTTATAGTATGCAGATGACACCCTTATATTTTCATGAAGGGATACATTTCTGAGCTAAATCACCAGAAAGAGCTGCTCACTTCTTTTGTTGAATCTACTGGTTTGAAGGTAAACTTTGATAAATCCATGATGATACACATCAATGTGACAGATGTTAGACTAGATATTTCAGCCACAACTTTTGGTTGCTCAAAAGGCACTACCTTCTACCTACCTAGGACTAACCTTAAGTCTGACCAAGCCTTCTTGCTGATTTTTGGCCTCTAGTCTCCAAACGTGAAAGAAGGCTTATGGCGTTCTCCTTCTTTCTAAGCGAGGTAGGAAGATTGGATCTTACCAATGCTATCCTCATAGCCCTTACCAACTTTTGCAATGTGCAATTTTCTTCTTCCCAAAACTATGATCAAACAAATTGATAAATACGGAAAGCATTGTTTACGGAGAGGTTCAGATGTTAACAAACAAAAGCCACCAAAAGCAGCTTGACAAATGGTTTGCCTCCCTAATTAAGAAGGTGGCCTAGGTGACCTAGAGGTTTTAAATCTGACAGTTCAAAATGAAAGACTTTTGTTAAAGCACCTTCATAAATTCTACAACAAAGATAAAGTTCCCTAGGTACAGCTAGTTTGGGATAAATATTACACTAGAGATCAGTTGCCCTCCCCTAGTGGCACCTTTAGAGGCTCCTTGTGGTGGCATGATATTTTAAAACTTCAAAATCATTTTAAAGGTATAGCTATGGTCTATCTACAGGATGGAGTCTCTTGTTTCTTATGACATGACCTTTGGGAAGGGAGAGTCTGTAGTCAAGCTTTCCAGAACTCTTCTCTTACTCCAAGAATCAATAGATTTCCCTTCATGTGGCAGTTTCTACACCTTTGTTGCAATCTTTATATCACCTGCCACTTTCTATTGAAGCTTATGAAAAATTCCAAGAACATATCAGTATTATTCAAGGCTTGCAGTTGCATCTAGGCGAATTTGTGATCACAATTGTTCTGGTGAGATTCAATCTTTGTTCTTCGGCTTTTTAAAAAAAATTCATGTGTACTTTAATTGCTAATTGCTTAGTGCTAAAATTATAGAATCATCTATCATGCGACGAGGTGGAGGATTTTTCTCAACATCAGAGTCGATCTTGATTGATCTTTTGTTCAGTACTCATATCATGTGAGTGATCCATAATCGCATGTGAGAGTTCAATCGTGCAAGCGTAATTTATTTAATTATTTGGCATTGTGTTCTTTGTAATATTTATGCAGTTTTGAAGAGAAACTAGGACATTGCATCTCTTTTTCAGAAGCATGCAGCAAAGAAGAAGGCTGCGGCAGCTGCTGCTACTTCTAATCCTGATCCGATTGATCCTGTGGTGGAAGAGCATATTCATGAGAGAGTAGTTGAGGAAATTGTAAATCCTATGCCACCGCCACAACCGTCTTCACTGCCACAAGTTTATGACACCAATCGCCTTCCACATGATCCAGGTGAAAGACATCCTATTCTAAAATATCCTGTTAATGATCAAGATGCAATTCGAAGAGCATATATTATTAAAGGTCCATTCAAACCTTTTGCACATGATTTTTCAAAAAGAAAGATTTCAGATAGGGATTGGGGATTCAACTATTGTTGGATGTATAATAATGATTGGCTTAAGTATAGTATTAAGAAGGATGATGTGTTTTGCTTCATATGCTATTTGTTCAAGAAGGGTACTAGGTCAGACACATTTACTGTTGATGGCTGGAAGAATTGGAATATAGGAGAGAAAGCACTTCACAAACATATGTGTTCTAAGGCACATATTGCAGCTCAAGAGAGATACATTGGCTTTACAAATCCCAAGATAGCAATTGATTATAATATTGAGAAGTGGAGTGATGAGGATCTTCGTCTTTATAAGAAAAGGTTGACTTATTCACTTAGGTGTATCAAGTTTCTTTTGCATCAAGGGTTGGCGTTTCATGGACATGATGAAAGTGAAGAATCTAGCAACAGAGGGAACTTCATTAAACTTTTGAAATTTCTTGCCGGAAATAGTGAAGAAGTGAAGAAGTATGTTTTGGACAATGCTCCAGGTAACTGTACCTTAACTAGCCCAGACATACGAAAGCAAATTATTCACTGTTGTGCCCTAGAAACTAGAAAGAAAATAATTGAAGAACTTGCTGATGAGTCTAGTGATATATCACATAAAGAACAACTAGCTCTTTGCTTGTGTTATGTTGATAAATTGGGAAGACCATGTGAGCATTTTATTGGAGTTGTTCATGTAGATGATACTACCTCTTTATCACTTAAGGATACAATTGAAGCTTTACTTGTTAGTCATGGCTTGACTATGACTCAAATCCGTGGTCAAGGATATGATGGGGCTAGCAACATGAAATGAGATATTAAAGGGTTGAAAACATTGATCATGCAAGAATCACCTTCTGCTTATTATATTCATTGTTTTGCTTATCAACTCCAATTGGTTCTTGTTGTTGTTGCCAAGGGAAATACTGATTGCAAGACTTTTTTTGATCAAATATCTATCTTGTTGAATATTGTTGGAGTTTCCTGTAAGCGTCATGACATGCTTAGAAATGCTAGGCTTGAGAATGTCAAGAAAGCACTTGACTGTGGTGAAATTGAATCTAGAACTGGATTACATCAAGAGATAGGTTTGCCTAGGCCTGGAGATACTCGATGGGGATCTCATTACAAAACTATATGCAGCATCATTACTATGTATGAAGCAATCCATGATGTACTGGTTGATCTTGGGGATGATCTTGCATATAAGGATGATTGGACCAAAATACATTTTGTGACCGGAGCGTTTGAGAACTTTGAGTTTGTTTTCTTTGCACACTTAATGTATATTATTCTTGGATATACAAATAAGTTATCTGAGTGTTTGCAAAGAAGGGACCAAGATATTCTTAATGCAATATCACTTGTTAATGTGGCAAAGAAAAGAATGCAAGAATTGAGGTCTGATGGTTGGGATAATTTTCTTGAGAAGGTCACTTCATTTTGCGATAAACATGGTGTTGAAGTTCCTGCTATGTATGGTGATTATGTTCCTTATGGAAAATCAGCAAGGAAAGCTCGTGCCCAAAAGTAAACCAATGATGACCACTTTAGAAGAGAAGTATATATTGGTGTCATTGATCAAATAAGTCAAGAACTTGATAATCGGTTTGATGAGATTAATATGGAGTTGTTGTCTTGTATGTCGGCCTTCAGTCCTTCTAAGTCATTTGCTTCTTTTGATGCATAGAAGCTACATAGACTAGCTGAGTTCTACCCAAAGGAGTTCTCAAATAATAATTTGCTCAAACTTGAGTTGTAGCTAGATAATTATATTGATGACATAAGACATGATGATAGCTTCAAAGGTCTAGACAATATTGTTGATCTCTCAGTTAAGCTTGTTGAAACAAAGAGGCACAAAGTGTACGATATGGTTTATGAGCTCCTCAAATTGGTATTGCTTCTACCTGTGGCAACGACAAGTGTTGAAAGGGTATTTTCTGCAATGGTTTTTGTGAAAACAAAGTTAAGAAATAAGATGGGAGATAGTCTTCTGGATGACTGTCTAGTCACTTTCATTGAGCGGGATATTTTCTTTGAAGTTGATGAAGATGATATAATCAATACATTTATGTCCATTCGAAAGCGTCGAATAAAATAGTCATAAAAATAACATTGTAAGTCTCTGGTTCTCTTTTATGCCTTATTTCAATTATTGATATGTCTTTTCAACTATTTATACTATACTTAGTGGATGGTTTGAACTTAATTCGTGAATTTAAGCCTTATTGTGTTATTTAGTGCATATATACCGAATCATGTTGTCAATTTTATAATTATTATCGAATTGCTGAAATGGATTTACCGAATTGTATATGAAATTTTTTTGGCCGCAAACACCACTGTATGAGAAAAAGATTATTCTCATCATCTCACACGTAAATTGAAGTACGATATAGTAATTAAACACATGGGGAAGTATATATAGTACAACTTACTGGTATTTCAACTACATTAAGTGGTGCTTTGCAATCCTTGCGATGTTGCCGAATAAACTCTTTCCAAACCCTGTGCGAGCAATAATATACGATCGTTAATAAATTATGGCAAAGTCTATTCAATAATAGTTGTGCGCGAGAGATCGAAATTACCCCTGGATAATGTCTATCATATCTTGGTATAGTGCCCGCTCTTTTCTCAACGAGTCCAAGATTACTAACCGACTTAAGTTTAACTCAATGACAATGAGTATCCAGTAAAATCTATATTGGTTTATACACACACGTACATGCATATAAGTTGTATTGATATTACATAAAATGTGTAGACTACATTATTATTAACACTTACTCAAAGCTGTATGGGAAAAGTATTATTGTCTTGTCGTGCTGCTTCACGAAGAACCTCATGATATTCTTCTGTGCTTCAGATACCCAATGCTGGTGTCTTGTATTCTTTGGAGCTGTATGGCAATAATATCGGTTTTGAATACGATATAAGGATCAATGAAGCCAACACTGGTGTCTTGTATTCTTTGGAGCTCTGACATCTGAAATATGTATATAAATATAAGTTACATGTGAGGATAATTATATACACGTACGCATGAAAGTGAGTTTATTAAATAAAAGTAAGAATCACTTACAAACAAAAGGAGCTAATGATTGATTTGTCCAGAGCGTCCATGTAGTATAGTTGATGCAATTCTTCGAAACTAATATGTAAGATGTCATCGCCACGGAAGTAATGATGGTCTCTAAATTTGACAAAAATCCACTTCTCACCCCTGCCACACGCCTGCATGTACCACTTGTTGAGCAAGTACATTTGCGTACCCAATTCATTCAGAGCCGCAGGGTTGTATAGACTTTTGCCAAATTTATAAGTCTTCTAGGTATCAACTTCCAGGTTCTAGATTGGAGCTTTGCCCATCAATTGATCCAAGGTTAAACCAGTATCTTTAAAAAAGCATTAAGGTCTTGAACCGACACTTCTCCAGAGTTGTCTGGTCGATAGACTTCTATGTTGGAACTATATTCATTAGTAACAACAAGATTTTGCATTGGTTGCTTCTGTTGTCCGAGCTATGGGACATCCTTCCTTGATGCTCTTTTCCTTTTCTTATCTGCATCATGTGACTTCACATGGGAGCGGTCATAGTCTGATAGTGGCGGAGGCTTACGAAGTTCAAGCATCTTTTTCTTATGATCTTCGACCTTCTGCCTCAGCAGATCTCGTGGTATGTAAAAGTACGGCTTCTCCTTAAGCTTCGCTTGTCTCTGCTTTTTGATATCTATAAAAAAATCTTTCACTTTTTTTGTCTTCTTCAGTTGCTATTTGTTCATCAGTCTTTTCAGGAAGTATTTCTTGAGAAATAACTCTTTTTTTTGGGGTCTTCTTTACCGCCGGGACCTTAGACGTCTCTGTAGTGCAACGCTATGGAGGGGGTGGGGGCGGTGTTGGAGACCGGCGTGGAGGCGATGAGGCTGGTGTTGGAGACCGGCGTGGAGGCATTGGAGATCGTTGTGGAGGCGGTGGGGCCGGTGTAGGAGTTGGAGATCGTTGTGGAGGCGATGGGGCCGGTGTAGGAGTTGGAGATTGCCGTGGGGATGAAGTCGTCTCGCCCCCCCCCGATGCTGTGATGAGATGGGGAATGAATGATTAGGCTAGGCTGGGGGGAGACCCTGCTACAAAAACAAGTTGTGAGTCAATTATTTTTGAAGCTAATATAAAATTAATGGAAAATAATATTTTATTCACTTTCATTCGTACCTAGGGTGAGGTAGGGGAAGCGGTGGTGTCCCAGGAATGATGATGAAGCATTTGCGCCATTGAATAAATGTCTTCTTTGCTTCTCCTAGTGTCTTCTCCCCATCACCTCCTTCAATGTCAAGAGGAACATTGCTGTAACCTTTGAGCACTCTATCGACCGAGACGCTAGCATATCCAGGTTGAATAACTGACCCATGGATTCTTGGTGTCTTCGTTCGATCTATTGGAGATACAACCTCGACAGCCACCATGATTGATGCATTATTACCATCTAGAATGTGCAGCTCACATGTTGTTAGAGGCTCGGTAATGTCATCAACAGGGAAGCACAACCCAGCGTCATCTTGAATAACTGGCAGCTCCATAGAAGCACAACTGCTTTTCATCTGACCAACGGGGCTAATGGTGACTCCCGGCGTTGATTGCGATTGTATTTGACTCATTACTAGCTGCACTTGCCTCTTGATCTCCTCCTACATTCTTGCCTCAAGAGATTTTTCTCGTTCACGTGATTTAAGCAATGCTTGTCATGACTCATTAACAAATTGCTCCAATACACGGATTCGGTCTGCCTCCTCATCCTTCTTTCTCTAGCGGCTTCTGTAGGTATCCTTGTCTGCTGGGAATGCTTGTAGCCACGGAACCACCCCATAGCCTCTTGTTCGACCACCATGTTTAGGATTCTCTAGGGCATATGTCAATTCATCCTTCTCTCTGTTGGGCTTGAAAACACCGCTATCAGCTTCTTCCCTAGCACGAGCTAGTCTGTGTGTTGCTCTCTCAATTTTTTGGCCGAAAATTAGCTTGCCAGTGTCTGGGTCTAGGCTTCCCCCATGAGCGTAGAACCAATTCTTCGCGCGTTGAGGCTAGTTCTTCTCTATTGTTTCAGGTATGATTCCCTTGGCAGTAATCTCTGCTTCTAGGTTCTGCCACTTGGGAATAGCACTCCTATAACCACCTGATCCTATGCGATGATGGTATTGCTTCTGTCGGGCATTCTGCCGATTCCTCATCACACGTTCATCACTCTCTTGAGATGTCTTGTATTGTACGAAGTCATCCCAATGGGACTCCAACTTGACAAATGCCTTAGCATTGAAATCCGGCGTTTCATTCTTCAAGTTAAACTTTTTATACAATGTCTTCTTCCAACTCTGGAACAATGTTGCCATCTTCTTCATTATCCAATCCCTCACTAGCTCCTTCAAAGCATCATCTGCTTATAATGTGAAATGCTGAGTGATATCTCTCCAAGCTAGGTTCTTGTCACGATCAGATACAAAACTAACATTAGGAGCGGATATCTTTTGCTTCCATTCACGGGCACTAACTGGGATCCTATCCCTTACAATGACCCCACATTGATTGACATATGTCTGAGCATGTGGTCCCAATGGTTTACCGGTGTCGATGTCGAATTCTAATATTATGAAACGGCCCTCTAATGGCTTTTTTGGCCCTCAGATTTTCCTACTCTTGCCGGTGGTTGATGTAGATCCAGAGACCGGCTACATGAGTAGAAACACAATGATTAACAATAAATACACGTACGCATGCATTTATAAGAGATGATAGATAATCGAATATACCTCGCCAGTATTTTCTTGCGCGACAATTTGTTGATCTTCAACCACCGGAATATTCAGGATATCCTCATAATCAGCAAAGTACTGACTCATGTCATCTACATCCGCATTGGTGCCGGTGTTGATAATATCGGCCATTATGTCATCATTCAAGTTATCATCCGGAGCAGCCATTTGTATCTTCAAGATAACACATAGATAGAATTACTATGGCACATAACATAAGTACATGTGATAACACATATAGAATTACTAAATCCAATTAAATATAATAACACATAATATTTTATAAGGATAAACAATAATAAGGTATAGGCTTTGGAATCGAATCAAAAACACTTTCGATCCAAAAACATGGAAATAAGTACATGTATATATACACATAAAATGATACAATTTTTTTTTTCTCTCTCTCAACACATAGAAATAAGTGCATATGTATATATCTCTAGATATGCATGTGATAACACATAGAATGTCTATCTAGATACAATTTTCTCTCTCTCTCAACACATGGAAATAAGTACATATGCATACATATAGAATCTCTCTCTAGATATGCATGTGATATAGATAGAATTACTAATAAAATATCCAAGTGATATATAGATAGAATTACTAAAATAAAATTAAATCTAATTAACATATATATATAGAGAGATAGAATATATAATTACTAAATCCAATTAAATAAATCTAACATGAAATTAGATAAACTAGTAATAGATAATACATTTTAATCTAACATATATAAAAAACTATAATAAAAAACTATATAAAA
Organism: Miscanthus lutarioriparius; assembly: GCA_904845875.1. Lineage (NCBI taxonomy): Eukaryota > Viridiplantae > Streptophyta > Magnoliopsida > Poales > Poaceae > Miscanthus > Miscanthus lutarioriparius. The sequence goes on from CAJGYO010000005.1 coordinate 101,969,058, forward strand.
AACTATCTAAATAAAGTACTAATTAAATTTTAATACATTTAAATCTAACATATATCAAAAACTATCTAAAAAACTAACTAAAAAACTAACAATAAACTACTAATTAAATTTTAATACATTTTAATCTAACATATATATAAAAAACTATCTAAAAAACTATCTAAACAAACTAGTAATTAAATTTAACATACATTTTAATCTAACATATATATCAAAAACAATCTAAAAAAACTAGAAACTTTGTAAAAAAATATGGTCGAGAGCAAATAGCTAGCAAGCTAGGTGCATGGCGGATGGCGGGCAGGCGGGCGTCTTTGGCCGCCACGGGGTTTAGCTGAGCACCTCGCGAGGACGACGTAAGGCGAGACAGCGAGATCGATCTGGCGAGGGACGACGACGGGCAGTCTGGCGCGACAGACGAGCTCGACGGCCACGCCGAGGCGGGCTCGACGATGATGCCGAAGCGAAGCGGTCGGCGACGGAGGGTGGGCTCGAGTGTGGGCGAGACGGATGCGGCGAGAGACGAGCTCGATCGCGGCAAGCGGGCCGGACGACGGGAGGGCGAGATCGAAGATGGCGGTGGCGGCGGCGAGGATCGACATGTAGATCGAAAAGTAAAAGATGAACAGAACAGGAACTGTTCGATATATATAGGCCAGGACTAAACGCCATTTAGTCCCGGCTGGTAAGCCGAACCGGGACTAAAGGTCCAACCCTTTAGTCCCGGCTCGGCTTACCAGCCGGGACTAAATGACGTTTGTCCTGGTCGGTGTTACCAGCTAGGACTAAAGGTAATTTTGGGCGGGCACCAAAATTGCCGCCCACCCTTTAGTCCCGGTTCCTGGCCTGGGCCAGGACTGAAGGCCTGAAATTTTTGGTAGCCCGCCAGAGTAATTGGAAAGGCCTGAGATTTTGATTTTGTTCTCCTTGTTTAATACTAGGTTAATCAATTAATTCTATAGCAACTTCAATACTTTGCAATATTTATTTTAAAAAAATACTATTGATTAACTAATTATTTATTGTAAATAGGAAAATTTTGTAACCTAAAGTTTTTAATTTTCTTTTATGAATATAGAATATAAATGTTACTAATACTAAGTATTTTGTTAATGCAAAAATATATTTGTAACTTAAAATTAATAAAACTAATATTATTCGATAGGAAATTTATTATCACATTATTGTAACGTCAATGTTTCAATTTTTTCTCGGTTTTTGACCAAAATGACAGGAAATTTTTGTTGAACCTATAAAAATAAAGAAAATATAGTATTTTTGTTCTACAATTTTTTTCCAATGAAAAAATGGCCTAGATAAGGATTGTAGATCTTGATGAGCTGAACAAACTTGGTATTCAAAACTTTTCAATTTGAGACAATCTAGGGTTCCAAAAACTAGTTTGTAGGCGTCGAAATTTAAAAATCACAAATTTAAACTGTCCAAACTATCTCAAATGGAAAGTTGACCAAAACAATAATTGTAGATCTTGATGAGTTTAACAAACTTGGTATTCAACAGTTTTAAATTTGAAGTCATTTAGAGTTCATAATACTAGAGTCAAAGTGTTGTTTTTTCATTTGACCAAATTTGACTTGGTCAAACTTGCTCAAATGAGACACTAAATGACCTCAGATGAAAAAACTCTGAATACCAAGTTTGATCATCTCAGCAAGATCTACAATTGTTACATAGCTTATTTTCTCATTTGAGAAAGTTTTATCAAACACTAGTCACAAATTCTTGAATCTCATTGACTTTCTAAAATCATGTCACACGTGAAATTTGAACTACATTTTATTCAAACTTTTTTAAATGAAAAAATGGCCTATATAAGGATTGTAGATATTGATGAGCTGAACAAACTTGGCATTCAAAACTTTTCAATTTGAGACAATCTAGGGTTCCGAAAACTAGTTTGTAGGCGTTGAAATTTAAAAATCACAAATTTTAACCATCTAAACTTTCTCAAATGGAAAGTTGACTAAAACAACAATTGTATATCTTGAGGAACTGAACAAACTTGGTATTCAACACTTTTCAATTTGAGACAATATAGGGTTCCGAAAACTAGTTTGTATGCGTCAAAATTTAAAAATCACAAATTTGAACCATCTAAACTTTCTCAAATGGAAAGTTGACCAAAACAACAATTGTATATCTTGATGAGCTGAACAAACTTGGTATTCAACACTTTTCAATTTGAAGTCATGTAGAGTTCATAATACTAGAGTCAAAGTGTTGTTTTTTCATTTGACCAAATTTGACTTGGTCAAACTTGCTCAAATGAGACACTAAATGACCTCAGATGAAAAAACTCTGAATACCAAGTTTGATCATCTCGGCAAGATCTACAATTGTTACATAGCTCATTTTCTCATTTGAGAAAGTTTTATCAAACACTAGTCACAAATTCTTGAATCTCATATAGACTTTCTAAAACTATGTCACACACTTGTGAAATTTGAACTATATTTTATTCAAACTTTTTCAAATGAAAAAAAGGCCTATATAAGGATTGTAGATCTTGATGAGCTGAACAAACTTGGTATTCAAAACTTTTCAATTTGAGACAATCTAGGGTTCCGAAAACTAGTTTGTAAGCGTTGAAATTTAAAAATCACAAATTTGAACCGTCTAAACTTTTTCAAATGGAAAGTTGAACAAAACAACAGTTGTATATCTTGATGAGATGAACAAACTTGGTATTCAACACTTTTCAATTTGAGACAATCTAGGGTTCCGAAAACTAGTTTGTAGGCGTCAAAATTTAAAAATCAGAAATTTTGAACCATCTAAACTTTCTCAAATGGAACGTTGACCAAAACAACAATTGTATATCTTGATGAGCTGAACAAACTTGGTATTCAACACTTTTCAATTTGAAGTCATGTAGAGTTCATAATACTAGAGTCAAAGTGTTGTTTTTTCATTTGACCAAATTTGACTTGGTCAAACTTGCTCAAATGAGACACTAAATGACCTCAGATGAAAAAACTCTGAATACCAAGTTTGATCATCTCGGCAAGATCTACAATTGTTACATAGCTCATTTTCTCATTTGAGAAAGTTTTATCAAACACTAGTCACAAATTGTTGAATCTCATATAGACTTTCTAAAACTATGTCACACACTTGTGAAATTTGAACTACATTTTATTCAAACTTTTTCAAATGAAAAAAAGGCCTATATAAGGATTGTAGATCTTGATGAGCTAAACAAACTTGGTATTCAAAACTTTTCAATTTGAGACAATCTAGGGTTCCGAAAACTAGTTTGTAAGCGTTCAAATTTAAAAATCACAAATTTGAACCGTCTAAACTTTTTCAAATGGAAAGTTGAACAAAACAACAATTGTATATCTTGATGAGCTGAACAAACTTGGTATTCAAAACTTTTCAATTTGAGACAAACTAGGGTTCCAAACTAGTTTGTAGGCGTCGAAATTTAAAAATCACAAATTTGAACCATCCAAACTATCTCAAATGGAAAGTTGACCAAAACAACAATTGTAGATATTGATGAGTTTAACAAACTTGGTATTCAAAACTTTTGAATTTGAAGTCGTTTAGAGTTCATAATACTAGAGTCAAAGTGTTGTTTTTTCATTTGACCAAATTTGACTTGGTCAAACTTGCTCAAATGGGACACTAAATGACCTCAGATGAAAAAACTCTGAATACCAAGTTTGATCATCTCAGCAAGATCTACAATTGTTACATAGCTTATTTTCTCATTTGAGAAAGTTTTATCAAACACTAGTCACAAATTCTTAAATCTCATATTGACTTTCTAAAATTATGTCACACACTTGTGAAATTTGAATCATGCGGGCACAACAGTGAATTTCTTCTTGACGTATGACCCTTGGTTATGATCTTGTCGTAACCATAGAGTGTCTTCATCATTTAACATGATGCTTGGATCTTTCTTCACTATGAAGGGTGGAATTCGGACATTTCTTTCATAATCTTCTGACATGTCTGACTTGTCTTCAATTTCGACTATATTTATTTTCCCAGAAAGAACTATGTGGCGCTTTGGCTCATTGATCATTGAGTTGATGTCTTCGTTTTTTCCTCTCTTTGATTTTGTAGACATGTCTTTCACATAGAACACCTGACTCACATCGGCAGCAAGGACGAATGGTTCGTCTTTGTACCCAATATTGTTGAGGTCCACTGTTGTCATTCCATACTCTTTGTCAACTGTTACCCCTCCTTCGGTCAGCTTCACCCATTGGCACCGGAACAAAGGGACTTTAAAATTAGGTGCGTAGTCTAGTTCCCATATCTCTTCTATGCGGCCATAATATGTTTGTATATTCCCATTTGGATCTATGCCATCTATGCGAACACCACTATTTTGATTGGTGCTCCTTTTATCTTGGGCAACTGTGTAAAATGTATTCCCATTTATCTCGTACCCTTGGTACATGAGGATATGCCACGATGGTTGCCTAGCCAACAAATACAGTTGCTCATCAATATTGTCATCGCCTTGACATTCTTTTCGCAACCAACCACTGAAACTTTCCATGTGCTGACGCCTAATCCAAGCTTCAGTCTTCCCTGGAAACTTGGATCGTAAGAACTCCTTATGTATCTCGATGTACGAATGCACTAATGACGAGTTCTAAAGAACTGTGTAGTGTGCTTTATTGAAATAATCGTCTTCCATGCCGATATATGTTTTCTTCCGTAAAGTTCCTTTACCACTGAGTTTCCCCTCGTGTGACGATTCGGGAACGCCAATCGGGGCAAGGTCAGGAATAAAGTCAACACAGAACTCAATGACCTCCTCTGTTCCATAGCCCTGGGCGATGCTTCCTTTAGGCTTAGAACGGACTTTCACATATTTCTTCAAGACTCCCATAAACCTCTCGAAGGGGAACATGTTATGTAAGAACACAAGTCCAAGAATACTAACCTCCTTCACCAAATGAACTAGGAGGTGTGTCATGATATTAAAGAAGGATGGAGGGAACACCAACTCAAAGCTGACAAGACATTGAACCACATCATTATGTAGAGTAGCTAGTTCTATTGGATTGATTGCCTTCTGAGAAATTGCATTGAGGAATGCACATAGCTTCACGGTGGCTAGACGTACATGTGGAGGTAGAATTCCTCTTAAAGCAACTGGAAGCAATTGCATCATAAACACATGGCAGTCGTGGGACTTTAAGTTTAGGAATTTCTTCTCTGGCACATTTATTATACGCTTTATATTGGAGGAGAATCCCGATGGTACCTTGATGCTGCTTAGACATTCGAACATGCTATCCCTCTCTTCTTTGCTAAGCGTGTAGCTAGCAGGACTTAAGTAATGACGTCCATCATCTGTCTTCTCTAGATGAAGGTTGTCTCATTCTTTCATGCCCTGCAAGTCTTGGTGTGCTTCAAGTGAATCCTTTGGCTTCCCGTATACACCCATGAATCCTAACAGGTTCACAAAAAGATTCTTTGTCAGGTGCATCACGTCGATTGCGTTGCGGACCTCTAGGACTTGCCAATAGGGTAGCTCCCAAAAGATGGACTTCTTCTTCCACATGGGTGCGTGTCCCTTAGCATATTTGGGAATAGATTCGCTGCCTTGTCCCTTTCCAAATACTACTTTCACATCCTTGACCATTGTGAGTACATCTTCCCCGGTTCGGTTATGAGGCTTCTTCCAGTGGTCTGGCTTACCTTTAAAATGCTTCCCTTTCTTTCTTACTTGGTGATTCAAAGGAAGGAATCGACGATGGCCAAGGTACATGACCTTTCGACATCTTTTCAAATATATATTGTCAAGGTCATCAAAACAATGTGTGCATGCATTATATCCTTTGTTTGTCTGACCTAAAAGATTACTTAAAGCAGGCCAATCATTGATTGTTACAAACAACATTGCTCGTAGGTCAAAGTGTTCTTGTTTGTACTCATCCCAGACACGTACACCTGGTTTGTTCCATAAAACTAGAAGTTCTTCAACTAATGGCTTCAGATAGACATCAATGTCGTTGCCAGGTTGTCTCAGACCTTGGATGAGGATCGGCATCATAATGAACTTCCGCTTCATGCATAACCATGGAGGAAGGTTGTAGATACATAGAGTAACTGGCCAAGTGCTATGACTAGTGCTCTGCTCCCCAAAAGGATTCATACCATCTATACTTAAGGCGAACCTTAAGTTTCTAGCATCATTTGCAAACTCTGGAAATTCCCTATCTATCGCTCTCCACTGGGACCCATCAGCTGGGTGTCTCAGCATATTGTCTACCTTACGGTCTTCTTTATGCCACTGCAACAACTTTGCATGGTCTTTATTTCTGAACAAACATTTTAAGCGTGGTATTATAGGAGCATACCACATAACCTTGGTAGGGATTTTCTTTCTAGGACGTTGTTCACCCTCGATGTCACCAGGATCATCGCGCCTGATCTTATACCGCGATGCTTTACATACCGGGCATTCATCCAAATTCTCGTATTTATTGCCATGGTAGAGGATGCAGTCATTAGGACATGCATGTATCTTCTAGATTTTTAATCCCAAAGGGCAAACAACCTTTTTTGCTTCGTACGTAGTGGTGGGCAATTCATTTGGCTTCGGAAGCATCTTCTTTATGAGGTTCAATAAATTCCCAAATGCCTTGTCGAATACACCATTCTTTGCCTTCCACTGTAGCAATTCCAGTGTTGTACCCAGCTTTTTTTGCCCCTCTTCGGCCATCGGGTATAGCAACTTCCTATGATCCTCAAGCATGCGCTCGAACTTAACTTTCTCTTTTTCACTTTCGCATTCTTATTGTGCATCACGAATGGCATCGCCAAGAGCATCACCGAGATCATCTTCTGCCGCTACCTCTTCTTCATCTCCCCCCATTGTAGTATCATCAAAGGCACCATACTGAGCAATAATGTCATCAATGTCTAAATCTTCTCCTTCACCTTCTTCCATCATGACCCTGCTTTCTCCATGCTTAGTCCAACATATATAGTTTGACATGAAACCTAACTTAAGCAAATGTGAATGAAGACTCATTGAGTTTGAATATTTCTTTAAATTCTTACATAGGGCACATGGACAGCACATGAAACCATCCCGCTTATTTGCCTCGGCCACACCTAAGAAATAGTGCACACCCTTAATAAAGTCTTAGGAGCGGCGATCGGCATTGTACATCCAATGGCGTGACATAATCTGCATTACACGATAAATTATGAAAACCTTGAACATAATTAAGTATTTTATTACACAACATAGATGACACACACAAGGTTGATTAATTAACTAAGTCTGGCTACAACGTAAGCAATCCCAACTATCACTAAACAAACTAAAACTACAATGCACTTTAGTAACATAATTATTTCGTGACCGTACGCAACTAAAACAGACAAATCATTCGTCTGTTGAATATCAATAAGCTTCTCCTGCTGGCTCACTGCCTCATCATCAGCAGCCGCTACCTCAAGCGCACCCGAATTCTGCACGTATGTAGCATAATCTTCCTCCCAGTACCAACAATCGCATCTATTGCCCTCCCACTGAAATTAAAGCCAAAAAATATTTAGTCAAAAATATTCAAGAAAAGCAGGTCAATTAGCCATAATAATCAAATGCGTAAGAAACTCACATCGCGATCCGGGCACTTGTAGAAAACATGACCCTTGTTGGGTCCCTGTCTCTTGACTCAGTACTCCATCACAATCTTCTGCTTACACTTGCCGCAGATAATGAGAGGGAGTTCTGGCCTCAGTCGTTTCGCAACCGAACGAGAGGCCGAGGATCCGGTACCAGTTGTCATCTACTTTATATACTTATTTTTGCAAATTAGTGTAAATTTCATATTTTCTAAAATAATATATTTAAACAAAACCAAAATTATTTATTTATCTAACTAAACCATGAAATATGTACTATGTATAATAGTAAAATACTAAACTATCAAGTGATTTTACTATTGTAAAACATCATGTGATTTTGAGCTAAAAATGACATAGAAATCACATAGCTCAAAAACATGTTTCAATAAATAACCATGCGTACTAGTTAACCTTGATTACGTGATCATCTCGGCGAGCATTTCTTCACCGGACGACACCATACTTGGCCAAGGAAGAGCTCTGATTCTACGAGGAAGGGAACACGGTCTTCCACGACCGTTGCCACTCTCCCTCGTAGAATCAAAGCTCCTCCTTGACGTCCGTTACTGCTCGGCAGAGAACATGCTCGCCGAGATGAACACGGTCCGCAAGTTCAACTAGTACGGATTTTTTATATTTTTCTAACTATTTTCTTAGTTTTTCATTTCATGGAAAATTTAATTCTAAAAAATAAAAGGCATGATTTCTAAGTATTTCATTTCATGGAAAAAATAATTCTAAGTGACCTGCTCGATATCGGCGAGCTCGCGGACGTTTAGGTTGCCGAGGATAGTAACATTTGTAGATAACATTTGTAGGTCTGAAGTTATCAAATATCCATCAAATTATAGCTCAAAAACATGTTTCAATAAATAACCATCCGTACTAGTTGATCTTGCTTACGTGATTATCTCGGCGAGCATTTCTCCACCGGACGGCACCATACTTGGCCAAGGAAGAGCTCCGATTCTACGAGGAAGGGAACACGGTCTTCCACGACCGTTGCCGCTCTTCCTCGTAGAATCAAAGATCCTCCTTGACGTCCGTTACCGCTCGGCAGAGAACATGCTCGCCGAGATGAACACGGTCTGCAAGTTCAACTAGTACGGATTTTCTATAATTTTCTAAGTATTTTCTAAGTTTTTTATTTCTTGAAAAATTTAATTCTAAGATCACGTAAGATTTTGATGAACTAGTTTAACTTTTGTTTATCCAAATATATATGCAAATCATCATGTGATTTTGAGCTAAAAATGACATAAAATCATAATAAAGTCCAACATATAAAGTTACACATGCATCTACATCGCAAAATGAGATAAGCTATTGATAAAACATAAGAGGATTAAGTTTGTTACCTCTAAAATTGAAGAGCAACACCAATGGAGGAGGAGAGAGCAAGAATAACAGCAAGCTGAAGAACAGAGACAGTGAGTTTGAATGGAATGGCTCGGGCTTGAAGAGGAAGAAATAAGCTGGTTTATAGGCCGGGATAATTAGTCCCAGTTAGGGAGCCAAACCGAGACTAAAGATTAATCTTTATTATTCGGGACATCACCCAAACTGGGACTAAAGATCCCTGCACCGCGGACGACTGTTGGACATGAACCTTTACTCTAGTAGTGTGATGTGGATTGAATTAATTTAAATAAATTCATAGAGAGAGAGAGTGTGTATATATATATATATATATATATATATATATATATATATATACACACACACATATAATCAAGTTTCATGCCTAAATGTCTAATGTCTTCAGCCCTTCACTCTAATCAGAACAAAAGAAAACACAAACAAATCAAATCAGCTGACAACAACATTAGTAAATTATTAAATCAAGGATTTGCTAGCACGCTGGGACTCTATAGGTCTAATTAACTTACCTATTACAGCCAGTCCAGGCACAGATTCAGAGTCACAAGCAGGCCAAGATCGGAAGGCACTAGGCAGGAAGAGGACACTCGGTAGACGGGGTCGATGCTCAGTTCTTGCGATATTGCGGCAGATGAATCATCGAGTGTAATGCTTCGGCTTGTGGGGCACGGTGGCAGATGAATCGCATGCCAGTCAGGCACACGGCAGGCAGCAATGCGTCGTGAAGCCGCACGCGAGCATGGCGAAAGGGGCGCCGGGCAGGGGCGACCGAGCGACGGAGTCACGGAGATGTATTCTGGGGCTTCGTTTGTGGGCTGCCAGAAACTTTTGTTGTATTGGGCCTTCGAGTGACTTTTCCAAAATACGTATAAACTTGTGTATTAGTGTATATTATACATATTAATTTTTTCTCCTAAATCATGGGTATGCCAAGGCATACAGGGGCATACCCCTGCCGCCGCCCATGCTCCGGGCCGCCGTGCCCACGGTGACTCGCCTGGACAAGGCGTCCCTTCTCGCCGACGCCGTTGGCTACATCACCAAGCTGCGCGGCCGCGTCGAGCAGCTCGAGGACGAGGCCAGGCGGCAGACGACGGCGGCCTCTCTCTCCCAGCTCTCCTTGCTTATTGGTGGCTCCCGTCAGGAGCTGGAGGTGCGGATGCACGGGCGGGACACCGCTGCGCTGCGCCTGATGACTACCGTGGCGCGCCATGCCCCCGCGCGCCTCATGGCCGCGCTCTGCGCGCTGGACCTGCCGGTGCAGCACGCGTCCGTGTGCCGCGTGGGCGGCGTCACCGTGCAGGACGTCGTCGTGGACGTACCCGCGGCCGGGCTGCGGGGAGAGGACTGCCTCCGCACCGCACTGCTGCACAAACTACTGCAGTAGAGCGGGTAGATGGCGCGCGGGCTCGCCCGGCCACCAACCCACCCGGCATGCACTAGTTACTTCGATCGGCCCCATTATTCCAAAATCAAGCTGCCTTAATTTCTTAATTTGCCATGCACGTTTTTTTTTCCTACTCATTGTTGATGGTGTCAACTGCATGCGCTTCCTTGCACATGCACTAACAGAAGTACTAGAACCAAAGGCCCATACCCCATACTAGGCTCTGTTTGGAAGTTCTGTAAATTATTTCATCCGTAGTCTGCTTCCGTCTGTAATTTCTTGTGCACAGGAAGACAACCTGTGTTGGGCCCGACAAGGTGAAATAAGAAGCGAGGCACGGAACTCTTGGAAGCGAGGCACGCGAAGGATGACGTCCCGAATAGCCTCCACTCTCAGAACACTATTACCGAGGCACGGAACTCTTCGTAATCGAGCCGAGTGATCTATCTCTTTATTGGTATTTGAGTTCTCCTTTTATAGGGTACGATTACACATGTATTTTCTTGTACACATGCCCTTCCCCTACTACAGAATATACCTGAATATTTCCAGTTGTACAACATCCGTGGTCATAGGGGCCAGTCTTTTTCTATTACAACAGCCACGCCTAATAGGCCCTAGTCGAGTTGTCGCCACTCTCATTGGGCCACTGTGTCCATCTGCGGGTCCTCGGAGACGAAGGCCGACCACCTTCTAGCTTGCAGAACCTTTGTCATGAATTTTTCAAAGGCTTCCTCAAAGGCCCTTGTCAAATGGAGCCTCATTGTCCTTCTGGGGCCTTCACATGATTGCCTTCGGCTCGAGCCTTCATCGCATAGCTTCGGGCCTTCAACGCTGGGCAAAGGTCTTCCTGGACCATCGGCCACCCTCGACTCCATGGGGCCTTCTCAGGAATCCTCTGAATACCTTGTTATGTACCTGCACCCATAGGGCCAGTTTGGACAATAGGAGGCAATCACTATTAGCGGACCTTGGGTGTGAGGCTTTGCCCTCAACAGTTCTCCTTCGCGGGTAAGGTTTGATGCAGACAAGCCTGATCCTCGAAAAAGGGCGGTCGCCTCAGGCCCGAGGGTTCGCTCCCCTGGGCTCGTTTGTGTCAGGTCTGTTTTGTGTTCACTTTTGATGTGTAGGCTGCGGCTTGGCCTTCTAGAGGCACTACAGTCGAAACAAGCGGGCAGAAGTTCGATCGCCGCTTGGGCCACTATAAAAGGTGGGGGGTAGAAGTAAAACATAGATACCCCTTGTCGCTTTCTTTGGGGTGAAAATTTTAGCCTCTAATACGTGAAGCCTTCGTCCTTATACTGTGGAGGTGGCTTTTCTTCTGTGGTTGGGGTTCATGGTACATACTGGCTAGCGTTAGAGATAAAGACTATGACTTGATCTTTGAGCGTTCCATGATGGCCAATGTGAGGTCCCTGGAATATCTCAAGGAGAATCTTAGCGATGTCGAGGCTGACGTCGATGATCTAGTTACCAATGAAGGCAAGGCTGAGATCGAGAAGACCTTTGAGTTCATGTCTTTGTTAACCAGCAAGGCTGACTTGAAGAGGTACACGGGCCTTGGGTGGTTCAAGGAGGAGAGGGTGAGGCTTCCTAAGGGAGAGACAAAGGTTGAGCCCCAGTGCAACGAAGGCTGAGCCGCAGTGCAATGAAGAGGTGTTTTTAGGACCTTTTTGATGAGGACATGACACCCATGCATATGACCATGTTTGGCGCATGGTATGGAGGGGTAGGAGGCCAGCAAGGGTGTCCAAGTCAAGAAGGAGGCCCGAGGCTAATTCGGTTCGAGTCCCCGAGGTGGAGGCCCAAAGCAACTCAAGTTCGAGTCTGCCTCGGCCTACAGGACCAGTCTGCCTTAAACTGGTCACCCAGGACACATCCGGACTCCATTTTCGATGATGCACATATGGTTGGAAAGCTAATTTGATAAGGAATACAATCCAAGTGGGCTCACATCAAAATCCCTTCAGAATCAACGGGGATCATCAAAACAAGTCAGCGTCCAGAATCTGCCAGGGTGCTGCGACACCGTCTTTTGGTCCGTTGGACCGTGTATCGTGTTTGGGCCCATTAGGGGGCGCGTCCAGGGTAGGCGACGACCCTAAGACCTTTATAATCATATATCGCCGCCGTCATTAGGTTTTGGGTTTTGCTTAGATTAATCTGTCAAGAACAGTTTCGCCGTTCATCGGTTTGTGAGACCCCAATTTTGTGAGATTAATCATTCATCTGCAATTTGGTTGTGTTCTTTCTTGTTCTTGCTTGTGTTCTTTGTTGTGCAGGCAGGGATTAGCCTTCTTGGCGAGGTCAACCTAGTCCGTGACTCGGTTGATAACCAGAGGAGCTGTGGTGCTAAGATTACAGGGTTCGATCTTTCGATCTGAAGCCGGATCGGTGTGTCATTCTCTGCCACAACGATAGTTACCAGTACCTGACGGAAGATCAGGATCCCCGTCCCCATTAAGTGGTAATCAGAGCTAAGGTATACCGTCAGGTTCACATTTATCCCCTAGTTTTGAGTGTTTCGCATTCGTCCCATAGTCCAGTGCTATTTTTTTTCCTATCCTAGAACCTTCCGCGCCATAGCCTTTGCATATTTCGGTTTCAGAGTCCGTCGTGTTGAGTTTGTGTCTTGGTCAAGGTCTTGTTGCTGGTTAGGTCGTGTTAGAGTCTAGTTTGTGTGTTTTCCCCCATCGTTTCTATCAAATCCTTGCCGTTGTGACCAATTTTGCGCGCATTGTTCCCGTTTTGTCCTCATCATCGCCCTTCAGAATCAACGGGAATCATCAAAACAAGTCAGCGTCCAGAATCTACCAGGGTGCTGCGACACCGTCTTTTGGTCCGTTGGACCGTGTATCATGTTTAGGCCCATTAGGGGGCGCGTCTAGGGTAGGCGACGACCCTAAGACCTTTATAATCATATGCCGCCACCGTCATTAGGTTTTGGGTTTTGCTTAGATTAATCTGTCAAGAACAGTTTTGCCGTTCATCGGTTTGTGAGACCCCAATTTCGTGAGATTAATCATTCATCTGCAATTTGGTTGTGTTCGTTCTTGTTCTTGCTTGTGTTCTTTGTTGCGCAGGCAGGGATTAGCCTTCTTGGCGAGGTCAACCTAGTCCGTGACTCGGTTGATAACCAGAGGAGCTATGGTGCTAAGATTGCAGGGTTCGATCTTTCGATCTGAAGCCGGATCGGTGTGTCATTCTCCGCCACAACGAGTGGTCCCCGACAAGCTTTGTCACACCCTAGTGGGCAAGGTCATTGTCCCGAAGGCTGGTGATGTACCTAGCTAATGACATATACAACACTAGCGTTGATTTTTTTTAACTTGACCATATCTTTCGAGTACATGCAATTCTTATTCCAATAGAAGAGACTTGACGCGAGTCAAATTTTCTTGTGGTGCCTGTAAGTAGTGGAGCCTTAAACTCATCCTCACATTTGGTTATATGTGCTTGGGCTAACCTTTTAACCACACATGTGTCATACTTTCCTATAGGAAAGATTGGATGGATTCGACCTAGTTGACTGTGAAGAATGTGTTCCTTGACCCTTGTCTCATTAACGGGGAATGACACACTGAACCGGCTATAGTGGAAGGATGATCATCCTGCATTCAACACTATCATTTTTTTCATGCAATTCATTCAACACTCTGATGCAAGGTGATAGACAAAATTATGAAGTCAGCGCATGATAAAGCAGGGTCAAAAGTTGCATTATATATCAGGAAGGCGACGCTAGCCTATCAGAACTTCCACTATATATACACCCGATACTATTTTGGGTATTATCACTAAACCACTATCATTCATGCAATCTGGTTTACCTTGGCCCACTGACACATTATCATTTTTTGTACTAATGCAACGATCACTTCATCTTAATAAGCATTGAAGTGAATTTTGGAAAAATGATGATTTATGACTCGCTAGGAAAAGAACGAAAGACATACGCAGGGTTCATCACCATTTTATAGACATAAGTAATCATAGTCTATGACTTGTGAGACTAACTATTGCATTCAATTGTTATTAAGAGAGATTGAATCTTTCGTTCTTGATGTCGATTAAACAACGCCTACAGATATTACATTAAATATGGAGTGCATAACAAAGATAGGCCAAAGAAGATGAATGTCGTTCTACATCCATGGTACAACCATTTCTACCTCAAATAGCGAGCATATTGATTAGATAGAACAATGCACTTCATTGTATTGTTTTTTGCATGTCACCGACTTGAAGTGCGCAAGGCAACCTCCTGGAAGCGTGCTCTGCTGATAATTTGTATGTCAATGGCTTAGAACCAACAAGTGGTACTACAGTAACCCCAAAGAAGTAAGTCAATTAGTGCAATCATGTCATTTGCATATGTTCATTAATTTGAATCTAATTTTTTCTCCTGTTCTGTACAATATCGTACGTTTTCTTGAGGTTAGTATTCATGCTTAGATTCTGGGTATAAATATTGGACCCCGGCTATTGTAAAAGACATCCAATCAATCAATACCAATTACTTTTTTTGGCTTCACGCCAACCCTTAGGAGTAGGAGTAGTGTAGATCTCGGCGAGTTCTTCAACAAGAAGGGCTACATCGGTTCGACCGACCTTTGGCTTGTCTATAAGTACCGTCATGGCTTATACTTCTGTTTGTGAGGCTACATCGGTCCGGCCGACCTCTTGCGAGCTCTAGTGTAAGCTAGTTATCGATTCTTACCTAGTTCAAGTACGGCTACATCGGTTAAGTTCGACCTCCACTGCTCGAATTAGATTAAGGTCAAGTTATCGGCTCTACCTAAGGGTGGCATCATTTGGATAGATTCATTAAGTTACTGATTTTGCTGATGTTCTTATTGTCATTAGTTTTAGCAATATCAGCTTGCCCGATCTAGATCGGCCTCACATCTTTCAGTCCCTCATTTATTTTGCTACATCATGATGGTTCTTACTTTAAACGACGGATTGTGTTTCATCGGCTGTTTTACTTCAATCTTGGTCGCACATAGTATGTGGTCAAGGCGTGTCTGATCTTGAGAAGGTTTACTAACTAGTTGAATCTGGTCTATAGCTCGCTATTATGGATGTAACGATCTGGTCGATCCCCACTGTTAGTATTTTAGATCGGAGGATGCTAGCTAGTAGATTTACTTTCAGCCAGGCGTGACCTTGACTGTTTGTATGCCTGCATCGGCTAAATAGCCGATCGCCTGTACTTTAACGCTTATAGTGTGTCTTCATGATTCTGTTAAGTGTGAATAGATCTGTTTATTTTAAAGGTTTGATTTGTTGTCTTTATCATGGCTGCCATCGATTCGGTCGAACCCCACTATTAAAGATAACAGGTTAGGTCTGATGAGTTTATAGATCTGTCCATGTTGAATAGTCGATTGTTCTCATGTTATAATCCTTTTTCTACCTGAATCGGCTATTTCAGCCGATTCGCATGCGCTTTCACACATATAGCATGTCTTTCAGAAACCTATCGACGTCTAGGTCGTTTTATAGATTCTTTGGCTTTAGTTTGTTGTTATCATCATAGCTGTATCGATTCGGTCGAACCTCACTATTGATGGTAACAAATTCGATTCAAAGCATTTATAGATCCATTTGTACTAGACAGTCGATTTGTTCGCATGTTATATCCTTTCTCGTTAAACTTATCGGCTCAATGCTTTACACCGGTTATATTTATCTAGATGATGATGTTACTTATATGTGGGTGCATTGTATTCATTACTGTAAAATCAATCATGACCCGTGAGCTTTACAGTCGATTTCTTCTCATATCGGCTATTTAGTCGATTTTCTCGTCTGGCTGCTCCCGAAGCGGCACACTTGGAACTGTCTGGGCAAAACCAGTATGTTCCACCTTAAATTACTGATAAACTTTCTGTCCTTATCAATTGCAGGTCAAATTGACTGGCACGCTGTCGGGAGGAATTCGCAGGGTCGACTGGTCCTGCGTTGAAGCCAAGCGGATCTCCAGCCTTGCTCCATCAAGCCGATCCTTCTGACTTGCTGTGTGTTGACATTTTTTCATGCCGACACACGTTCTGGCATGCCTAGTGGGACCCCACAATCATCATGGCAACTTACAACAATAGTGACATTCTTATGGTACCTTATGAAGACCTACCTGATGGGGATAAAGATGTCATTAGTAAAGCTATAGAAGAATTTCAGAACAAGTGTTTGTTGTCCTACACCAAGACATGTGATAATAAAGTTGTTCTGAAATAACCACTACCAAGAGTTTTGATGCATGAGCAGTTAGATATAGACGAAGCTGATGATAGGCATTTTTTCATAGATGCTGTAAACAAGTCTGTTCATGATACCATGTTGAACCATAATATAGCTTTCTTGAACACATTCCACAATACCATGAAAGAGGTGTTTCATGGATATCCAATTGATCAGATTGGACCAGCTTATTACAACATTCCACATCCATCAACTCAGGGGACTAATCAAGCCGGTACTAGCCATCAAGAAGCAGCACTAACTAGTAATGAGGATGTCCAGGCAGTTCAGGGCTCATCTGAACAAGTTTAAGGAACCACTACTAATCAAATGCAAAATAATCCTAGATTATTAGTGCAGTATGTGCAAGAGCCGACGGGGCAAGTTCAGAATCAAATGGTTAATTTTGGCATATTAGGCCAAATACCGTCATGGGCTAAAAAAATAGTGCCACCAGTTCAAAAGATTCGTAGAGACACGAATCCCAACATCTACAACCAAAGGCTTCAAGCAGCAAATCAGCAAAGGACCCAACAGATAGAGATCCCACAATGATATCATTATGGGACATATTACAATACCCTTCATATGATTCCAAATCCAGGGTATCAAGGTACCCAAAATTTTAATCCGTAGATGGGTCAATAATCGCAAAGAAATCTAGATTCAAATGCTGATGAGTTGTTGCTCAGAGTGATCGAGATAATGAAGAATCAGTTCGGTTTGAAGCCAAAAGGGCATACCTTTTCGTACAAACATCCATATCCAGAGTGGTATGATTTGGTCGCTCTTCCTATAAATTACAGGCTCCCAGAGTTTGCTAAGTTTACTGGCCAAGATAGCACAAGCACAATAGAACATGTCAGTCGATATCTTACACAGTTGGGCGAAGCATCCATTGAAGAGGCTCACCGAGTTCGTTTCTTCTCCTTGTTCCTGTAGGACCAGCCTTCACTTGGATTTTCATCGCTGCCAGTCAATTCCATTGCAAATTGGGCTGACCTAGAGAAGAAGTTTCATACATATTTTTATACTGGGACAGGAGAAAAGAAAATTACTGATTTGACGACCATAAGGCAGAGAACTAATGAATCGGGTGCCGAGTTTCTTCAGAGGTTTCGAGAGACCAAAAATTTGTGCTTCTCATTAAATCTAACTAATGATCAACTAGCTGCTTTAGCTATTCAAGGAATATTGCCAACATAGAGAGAGAAGCTGCTGGGGCAAGAGTTTGACAATCTAGGTCAGTTGGCTCAACGAGTGACAGCACTCAATAGCCAATTCCAGAGTATGCACAGAGATACCCGATTCTAGAAGAGTGCCGTAATTGTCGAAGCCTATAAACCATATCTAGTTGATGACGGCAATGAGGACGATGAAGAAGAAGAGATTGCTGTGGCTGAGTGTAATTGGGGTAAGAAGACAGTAATGGTGCCAAATCCTTGGGGAAGAGGAGTCGAAAAGAGCTATGATTTTGACGTCACAAAATCGGACAAGCTCTTCGATTTCTTGCTTGAGAGAGGACAGATCAAGTTGCCCACCAATCATGTTATGTTGCCTCCTGATCAGTTGAAAAATAAGAAGTTCTGCAAGTTTCATAATGCTACTTCTCATTTTACTAACGAATGCAGAATTTTCCGACAACATATACAGAGGACTATTCAGCAAGGGAAGCTTGAATTTGATACACCTCGAAAAATGAATGTTGATGATAATCCTTTCCCAAGAGATCAGAACATGGCTGATGCTAAGTTGCTCAAAGAGAAAACTAAAGTCCTGACATCAACCATAGCAAAAGAGACCGGAACCGTCGACCCAAAGATGGAAATATCGGCTGATGAATATAGAGAGATTGAAAGGCGTTGCGACCAACGAAAGAACCAATATGAACAGACAGAGACATCAAGGAATGGGGCGATAAGGCCACGTGTCACATCTTAGATTTTGTTGAATAAATGACAGTGGCAGAAGGAAAAGGATTATCAACGTTGGTGAAAGAAGAAAGAATACCAGCGTCAACAAGAAGAGGAGTGGTATGAAAGAAAACGACCTGAATCACATTGGAATTGTCCTTTCTTCAGACATTGTTGGAATGAAGATTTGAAATTGCCTACTAGAAATGATTGCCTAGAGTACAGTGAGCAATATTGAGAGTTTAGGTAATCTCAAGCCAACCGCCGGTCTATCCATGCTCGAGATGAGTATCATCATAATAATATGAATCAGCGCTTAAAAAATAGAAGTGTTCATGATCGGCTTGGGAAGCGAGTTGTTGATCAAAACTGGGCTGATCATGAAGAATAAGGTAATGAGGAAGAGTATGTTTCGCAGGAAGGGCAATGCCTAAGGAACAGAGATATAGAACAAGCTCAGGCATCTGGTAGACCTCAAATGTGGCGTGCTAAACAAACAGCTGATAGGGGTCAACCATCGGCTAATATTCAAATGGCTTTTCTGTTGTCGTCATAATTCAGAGCTCCATCAGATCAAGAAGTCTATTCAAATTTTGACAAATTGGAATATGGGGAGATAGTTGCCAAGCTGACAGTAATACAACAAGCTATATTCGATAAACCAGTCAAGCATCGGCACTTAAAAGCTTTATATGTAAAAGGTTTCGTTGATGGGAAGCCAATGAGCAAAATGTTGGTAGATGGAGGTGTTTTTGTTAATCTTATGCCTTATACTACTTTTCGCAAACTTGGCAAAGGACCAGGAGATTTGATTGAGACCGACATGATGCTTAAGGATTTTCGGGGTAATGCATCTGAGACCAGGGGGCAATGAACGTCGAGTTGATAATCGGAAGTAAGACTTTGCTCACCACATTCTTCATTATTGATGGAAAAGGTTCATATAGTTTACTCCTTGGTTGTGATTGGATTCATGCAAATTGTTTTGTACAATCAACTATGCATCAATGCTTGATTCAGTGGCATGAAGACGACTGGTTCATGCTGATGATTCTGTGAGTATCGCAATGGCCGATCCAGTATATTGGGAACTAGAAGACTTTGAATGTTTTTCTAGCAAGCTATGGGAAGGAGGCTTCATTAAGATCAATGATGAAAGCCAACAACCGATCCAAGCAATCGGCTCTGAGAGTTTGTTTTAATGGATAATCCAATAGACGGTATAGATGGTGAACTAGGATATGGCTTTACGTCGGCCGATGAATTAGAGGAGATAAATATTGGTCCTGGAGATAGGCCTAGGCCGATGTGTGTAAATGCTAAGTTGGATCCTGAGTATAAGCAAGAGTTGATAGATTTATTAAAGGAATTTGAAGATTGTTTTGCTTGGGTATACTATGAGATGCCTGGTCTAGATCGATCAATTATTTGATCCTTGGACTGAAGAGTTCTGGTGTAACCTATCAAGAAGCGATCAATGGAAAATGTTTGAAGGAATATTATCTTAGCATTTGGATTGACACTTGACAGTCGATTCGTTCAGTCATCGGCTCTAATAGCTGGTACCAGAAGGCTATCGCCTCTAGCTCAAAATTACCCCAAAAAGGGGGTAAAGCCGATACGAGATGTATTGCCTATAGAGCAAAAACAAACACAGAGACAATCATGATTTATATAAAGACATTGCAAAAAGTACACTAAGATATGATCATAGAAAAACAAAAGATTTTATTCATTGATTAGTTTGCCCTAAATACAAACTAATCAAAGACATTGTTTATCACATCCTGAGCGGATGTGATGTCCATGATGGCGTCCGCTGCATCGACGAAGTCCTTGATCAACTCCTCGTGCTCCTCGAGGACATCGCCCATCAGGAAACCGGTCTCGATGGTATGGAGCTCGTACCCGGTCTAGACCTGCGCCGCGGCCAGCGCCATCGATGTGCCACGACGGATGCCATGAAGGGCGATCTCCTATATATGGGTCAGGACATCATGGAGCCAGGCATTGATAAGGGAGCCCCGGGCGTTGATGGCCACCGTAGCCACGTTTGCCGCCAGTCAGAGGGACTCCAACTGCATCGTCAGGGCTGGCGATCACAGAAACAAAGGAGCTATCAAGATACAGACAGTGGAAATTAGAAGAAGAGTTTTCTTAGAGTTCATCTTACCCACCACCATGGCATCAGATTTGGCCAGCCACACCCGAGCAGCATTGGCCTCTTCCTCGGTGGCAAGGAGGGTAGCTTGAGAAGCCCTAAGACAAATCTCAAGCTGACCGTTCTCCTGAGTTGCCTCAAAATAACGGTCCTGAACTGCCCTCCACTCCTAGAGGAAATGCCGAGCGTCATCGCTGATGTAGGAGTCAGAGGAGTCCGACAATGAATCCGGTGTGGAGGCGACATCAGATGTAGCATTAGGGGGCTCGTCGGCCCTGGGAGGAAGTGGATGAAGGCTGTCATTCAAGATGAACCTATAAACAAGTTAGAGAAGTTCATTGCCATGAGCAGAGGATATCGATCTCACCTCATACGGCGCAGGCGTTGGCTCATCGCAGGTTGTCCTCCGGAACCTCCTCCGCCACGTGCTTGCCCCGGTTGTCCTTGCCAGCCATAAGGTTGATTGGATCTATGAAAAGGGGGAAGAAAACCGCTATAGGGTTTGTGAAGGCGGAGAAGTGCAGAGGAACAGGAGCAGTTGCAAGTATGAATGTGTTTGAGGCCGGAGCCCTTGACTAGTATTTATAGCCATGAAGCGAGGAGGTAGATATCTCGTAATGGGGACGGGGATCCCGATCTTCCATCAGGTAGAGGTAACTATCATTGTGGGGGAGAATGACACACCGATCCAGCTTTAGATTGAAAGATCAAACCCTGCAATCTTAGCACCACTACTCCTCTGGTTATCAACAGAGACATGGATCTGGTTGACCTAGCCAAGAAGGCTAACCCCTGCCTGCGCAATGAAGAACACAAGCAAGAACAAGAAAGAAAACAACTAAATTGCAGATGAATGATTAATCTCACGATGTTGGGGTCTCACAAACCGATGAATGAGAAAACTATTCTTGACAGATTAATCTAAGCAAAACCCAAACCCTAATGGAGGGGTGGCGGCTGTTTATGAAGACTCTAGGGTCGTGCAAAGACCCCTGGATGCGCCCCTAAGGGCTCACTGATGATACACGGCCCAACGGACCAAAAACGGTGACGTAGCACCCTGATAGATTTTGGACTCTAACTTGTTTCGACAATTCCTGTTCATTCCCATGGAATTTGTTCCTCAAACTAAAGTCATTAGTTAGCTTATGGAATTAGCTTTCCAACCATATATGTATCATCGAAAACGGAGTCCGGATGCGTCCTAGGCGTCCGTTTTACTGCTGACTGGTCCTGAAGGCCGAGACAGAGTTGAAGTAGAGTTGGGCTGGGCCTCTAGCTTGTGTTGGTCGTCCTTGCTGGTCTTTGCCATCTCTATACCTTTCTCCAAGTTCCTCATGAGCCTCTCCTATGTTCCTAAGCAAGATAACATCATTAGGTAGTAGTCTATTCTTAAAAGTATGAAAAGGATCGCTTAAGAACGAGCTCACCTCTAAATTGAGTTGACGCATTCGAGCTCGGGTCATTGGACCTTGCATAACGGTTGGAGGATCAGCGGGTACATCCGAAGGAGTGATGTCCTCATCATCCTCCCCCTCTTGGAACTGAGTCGTCCTTGACTCAAGCTCATCTTCTTCTCCCAAATAAGGTTTCAAATCTGCAATGTTAAAGGTGGGACTAACCCCAAACTCAGGTGACAATTCAAGTTTGTAGGCATTATCATTTATTTTCTCAATTATCTTATAAGGACCAGCTGCTCTTGGCATTAATTTAGACTTACGCAGCTCAGGAAATCTATCTTTTCTCAAATGTAACCAAACCAAATCACCCGGTTAAAGTTTAATTTCTTTTCTATCTTTACTACCAGCAATTCGATACTTTTCATTCATTCTTTCAATATTTGCTTTAGTTGTTTCGTGCAACTTACGAATGAAATCAACACGCTCTCTAGCATCACTATGTGTTCTCTCAGTGGTAGGTAAAGGCAAAAGATCAATAGGAGCATGGGGGTTAAAACCATAAACTACCTGAAAAGGACTTACCTTGGTGGTGGAATGTTCCGCCCTGTTATAAGCAAACTCCACATGCGGCAAACACTCTTTCCACATCTTCAAATTGTGCTTCAAAATTGCTCTCAACATGGTGGACAATGTTCGATTCACTACCTCAGTTTGCCCATCAGTTTGAGGATGACATGTTGTAGAAAACAGCAGCTTGGTCCCCAATTTATTCCACAAAGTGCGCCAAAAATGACTCAAGAATTTTGCATCGCGATCTGAAACAATAGTAGAAGGCATACCATGCAAGCGAATGATTTCTTAAAAGAAAAGGTCAGCAATATGAACAGCATCGTCACTCTTATAACAAGGAATAAAATGTGCCATCTTATAAAAATGATCAACCACCACAAAAATACTGTCCCTCCCCCTCTTAGTCCTTTGAAACCCAACACAAAATCCATAGATATATCAGCCCAAGGAGTAGAAGGAATAGGAAGAGGCATATACAAACCATGTGGGTTCAACCGCGACTTAGCTTTTTGACATGTGGCGCATCGAGCCATGTACCGTTATACATCTCACCTCATCCTTGGCCAAAAGAAATGTGTGGACAGCACCTCCTCCGTCTTCTTGGCACCAAAATGTCCCATCAATCCATCTCCATGTGCCTCCTGCAACAACAAAAGACGAACGGAGCCAACTGGAATGTATAGGCGGTTAGCTCTAAACAAAAACCCATCATTGATCATAAACTTGTTCTATGTACGTCCCTCTCAACAATTCAGCAACACGTCCTTAAAATCAGGATCAAGCGCATATTGTTCTTTTATTGATTCAAGCCCAAAAATCCGACAATCAAGTTGGGACAGCAAGGTATATCATCTAGACAAAGCATCAGCAATCACATTATTCTTCCCTTTCTTATGTTTGATAATATAAGGAAAAGCTTCAATAAATTTAACCCATTTAGCATGCCTATGATTCAGATTATGTTGAGAGCGAAGATACTTAAGCGATTCATGATCAGAATGAATAACAAATTCTTTAGGCCATAAATAATGACACCACATCTCTAAAGAATGGACAAGTGCATACAATTCCTAATCATACGTGGAATAATTCAGAACAGGGCCATGTAATTTTTCACTAAAGTAAGCAATGGGTTTACCATCTTGCATCAAAACACCCCCAATGCCAACTCCACTAGCATCACATTCTAGCTCAAAAGTCTTACCAAAGTTTGGAAGTTGCAACAATGGTGCTGTCGGCACGAAAATGTATCTCGTGCCGGGCACACGAGCAAGCCGAAAGGGTCTGCTTGATGGAGCTGGAGATCTGCCTGGCTTCAACGCAGGGATAATCGACCCCGCGTACTCCTCCCGAGACGTGCCAGTCAATTAGACCCAACAATTGATAAGGAGAGAAAGTTTATCAGTAATTTAAGGTGGAACATGCTGGTCTGTGCCTAGACAGTTCCAAGTGTGCTGCTTCGGAAGTAGCCATACGGGAAGAGCGACTAAATAGCCGATCCACGCAGAAATCGGCTGTTACGGACTGTAAAGCTCGTAGGTAGCGATTGATTTTAAGTTGATAGGTACAATACATATATGTAAATGAGAACATCAGCTAGGCGGATATTACCAGTGTAAAGCACTAAGCCAATGAATCTAATCAGAAAAAGATATAGCACACGAACGAATTGACTATCTGATACGAACGGATCTACAAACGCTCTGAATCTAATCTGTTACCACCAATAGTGAGGTTTGACCGGATGGATGGCAGCTATGATGATAGTAACAAACCAAAATAGAAGAATCTGCAAAAACATCCATACTTCGACAGGCTTTCCAAAAGACATGCTATACGTGAAGGCTTGGATGAATCGGCTAAAATAGCCGATTCAGGTGAAAGGGACTACAACGTGTGAACAATTGATTATTTCACATGAACAAACCTATGGACTCCTCAGACTCAACCTGCTATCTCTAATAGTGGGGTTCGACTAGATCGATGCAGCCATGAAAAAGACAACAAATCAATCCCTTAAAGCACACAGATCTATTCACGCTTAACAGAATCATAGACGCACACCGTAGGCGTTAACGCACAGGCGATCGACTATTTAGCCGATGCAGGCATAGTAAATAGTTAAGGTCACGCCTAACCAGGAACAAATCTAGTAACTAGCGTCTTCCAATCTACAGTGCCATCAGTGGGGATCGACTGGATCGTTACAGCCATAATGGTGAACCATAAACCAGATTCAACTAGCCAGCAAACCCCTTCAAGATTATTCATGCCTTAACCGCGTACTATGTACGATCAAGATCGAAGTAAAAATAGCCGATGAAGCATAATCCATCAAGCAGAGTAAGAGACAGTGTGTTGTAGTAAAGAGAACGATGGACTAAAAGGATATAAGGCCGATCTAATTTGATCTCGACCGGGTGAATTGATATTGCTGTAAACGAGTAACAATGAAAACATCAGCAAGATCTGTAACTTAATGAATCTACCCAAAGGACGCCACCCTTAGACAGAGCTGATAACTTGACCTTAATTTAGTTCGAGCAGTGGAGGTCGACCGGATCGATGCAGCCGTACTTGAACTAGACAAGAGTCGATAACTAGTTTATACTAGAGTCGCAGTGGAGGTCGACCGATTGCGCCAGGGCACCTGAAAGCGGTTTTTGCTATGTCTTCCTCGACCATGAAAATTTGGTTATATCCTGCATTGCCATCCATGAAGCTAATAACCTTGTGCCCGGCTGCTGCATCCACCAATATATCGGCTATCGGCATCGGATAACCATCCATGGGTGTGGCCTTGTTCAGATCTCTAATATCGATGCAAACTCTTAACTTCCCATTCTTCTTATACACAGGGACAACATTCGATATCCACTCTACATATTGGCACGGTCGGATAAACTTCGCTTCCAGTAACCTTTTAGTCTCCTTTTTGATATCATCCAGTACGTTTAGGTTGAATCTCCTCGGAGCTTGTTTAAACGGCCGATATCCAGGTTTGATTGGCAATCGATGCTTAACAATCGATCGATCTAGACCAGGCATCTCATAGTACTCCCAAGCAAAATAATCTTTAAATTCCTTTAATAAACTTACTAACTCCCGATTGTTAGTTCAACGTTCATTTTCCCCCGGGTCTTAGACATATTTCCCCCAAAGTCCTTAAGCATCATGTCGGTCTCAATCAGATCTCCTGGTCCTTTGCCAAGTTTACAAAAAGTGGTGTAAGGCATAAGATCGACAGAAGCACCTCTATCCACCAACATTTTGTTCATCGGCTTCCCATCAACAAAACATTTTACATATAAAGCCTTTAAGGGCCGATGCTTGACAGGTTTATTGAATATAGCTTGCTGTATAACTGTCAACTTGGCAACTATCTCCTCATACTCAAATTCATCAAAATCTGAGTAAACTTCTTGATCTGCTGGAGCTCTAAATTCTGATGGCAATAGAAAAGCTATTTGAATATTAGCCAGTGGTTGCTTTCTATCGGCTATTTGTTTACCACACCATACTTGAGGTTTACCGGATGCCTGAGTCTGTTCCAACTCTCTGTTCCTTAGGCGTTGTACCCTTCTTTTCTGGCTTCTTGTCAAACCTCCTGGACACCATTGACCTTCCTGCCAAACATTTCCGTCTTCATTACTCTCTTCTTCATAATCAGCCCAGTTTTGATCGACAACTCGCTTTCCTAGCCGATCATGAACACTTCTATTTTTAAGCGTCGATCCATGTTATTATGATGATACTCGTCTTGAGGATGGACAGACCGGAGGTTGGCTTGAGATTGCCTAAACTCTTGATATTGTTTGTTGCACACTAGATAGTTATTTCTGGTAGGCAATTTCAAATCTTCGTTCTAGCAATGTCTGAAGAAAGGACAATTCCAATGTGATTCAGCTTGCTTTCTTTCATATCTCTCTCTTTCCTGTTGACGCTGGTATTCTTGCTCCTCTAACCAACGCTGATAATCCTTTTCCTTCTACTGCTACCATTTATTCAACAAAATTCAAGATGTAACACATGGCTTTGTCGCCCCATCTTTTGACATTTCCCCCCGCTCATATCGGCTCTTTTGCTTGTCGCAACATCTTTTTATTTCTCTGTATTCATCAGCCGATATTTGCATCTCAGGATCGACTGTTCTAGTTTTTCTTGATTTGGTTGATGTTAGGACTTTAGTCTTTCCTTTGAGAAGCCTAGCATCAACCATGTTTTGATCTTCCGGGAAAGGATTATCATCAATTTTTATTTTTCGAGGCGTATCGAATTTGAGCTTTCCTTGCTGAATAGCCCTCTGTATATGTTGCCGAAAAACTGTACATTCATTAGTAGAATGAGATGTAGCGTTATAAAACTTGCAGAACTTCTTATTTTTCAACTGATCGGGAGGCAACAAAACATGATTATCGTGCAGCTTGATCTGCCCCTTCTCAAGCAAGAAATCAAAGAGCTTGTCAGATTTCGTGACATCAAAGCCATAGCTCTCTTCGACTCCTCTTCCCCAAGGATTTAGCACCATTACTGTCTTTTTACCCCAATTCCATTCAGCCGTGGCAACATCTTCTTCTTCATCGTCTTCATAGCCGTCATCAACTGAATATGGATTATAAGCTTCAGCCATTGTGGTACTCTTCTAGAATCGGGTATCTCTACGTATATTCTGGAATTGGCTATTGAGCGCTACCACTTGTTGAGCCAATTGACCCAAGTTGTCAAACTCTTATCCCAGCAGCTTTTCTCTCCATGTTGGCAGCATTCCTTGAACGGCCAAAGCAGCCAGCTGATCATCAGCCAAGTTTAATGAGAAGCACAAATTTCTAGTCTCTCAGAACCTCTAAAGAAACTTGGTGCCCGATTCATTAGTTCTCTGCCTTATAGTTGTCAAATCGGTAATCTTCTTTTCTCCTATC
The DNA here is from genome assembly GCA_904845875.1 of Miscanthus lutarioriparius. Classification (NCBI taxonomy): domain Eukaryota; kingdom Viridiplantae; phylum Streptophyta; class Magnoliopsida; order Poales; family Poaceae; genus Miscanthus; species Miscanthus lutarioriparius. Next base: position 101,996,669 of record CAJGYO010000005.1, read on the forward strand.
CCAGTGTAAAAATATGTAGGAAACTTGTTCTCTAGGTTAGCCCAGTTGGCAATGGAGTTAACTGGCAATGATGAAAACCAAGTGAAGGCTAGCCCTGACAGGGACAAGGAGAAGAAACGAACTCGATGGGCCTCTTCAACGGATGCTTCACCCAACTATGTAAGATACCGACTGATATGTTCTATTGTGCTTGTGCTGTCTTGGCCAGTGAACTTAGCAAACTCTGGGAGTCTGTAATTTGTAGGAAGAACGACTAAATTATAACATTCTGGATATGGGCGTTTGTACAAGAAGGTCTTTCCTTTTGGCTTCAGACCGAACTAATTCTTTATCATCTCGGTTACTCTCAGTAACAACTCATCAACATTTGAATTTAGATTTCTCTACACCTGCTGACCCATCTGTGGATTGAAATCCCATGTGCCTTGATACCCTGGATTCAGAATAATGTGAAGGGTGTTATAATCTGTGCCATAATGATGCCCCTGTGGAACCTCTATCTATTGCGTCCTTTGCTGGTTTGCTGCTTGAAGTCTCTGGTTATAGACGTTAGGATCTATATCCCTATGGATCCTTTGAATTGATGGTGCTATTTTTTGAGCCGACGATGGTATGTGGCCTGATGTGCCAAAATTAATCATCTGATTTTGACCTTGCCCCGCCGGCTGTTGCGCATGCTGCACTGACGATCCAGGATTATACTGTATCTGATTCGTAGTAGCACCTTGAGCTTGCTCAGATGAACTCTGAACTACCTGGACATCATCATTACCAGCTGGTGCTGCTTCTTGATAGCTGGTACCAGCTTGATTAGTCCCCTGAGTCGATGGATGTGGAATGTTATAATAAACCAGCCCAATCTGATCAACTAGAAACCCATGAAACACCTCTTTTATGGTGTTATGGAATGTGTTCAAGAAAACTTTATTATGGTTCGATATGGCATCACGAACAGATTTGTTTACAGTTTTCATGAAGAAACGCCTATCTTCAGCTTCATCTGCATCTATCTGCCCATGCAATAGAACTCTTGGTAGTGGATACTTCTGAACAATTGTATTATCACGTGTTTTGGTGTAGGACAACAAATACTTATTCTAAAATTCTTCTATAGCTTTGTTGATGACATCTTTATCTCCATCAGGTAGGTCTTCATAAGGTACAATAAGGATGTCGTTGTTGTTGTAAGCCACCATGACGATTATGGGGTCCCACCAAGCATGCCAGAACATGTGTTGGCATGAAAATGTATCTCATGCCGGGCACACGAGCAAGCCAGAAGGGTCTAGTCGATGGAGCTAGAGATCCGCCTGGCTTCAATGCAAGGATAATCGATCCTGCGTACTCCTCCCAAGACGTGCCAGTCAATTAGACCCTACAATTGATAAGGAGAGAAAGTTTATCAGTAATTTAAGGTGGAACATGTCGGTCTATACCCAGACAGTTCCAAGTGTGACGCTTCGGGAGCAGCCATACGGGAAGAGAGACTAAATAGCCGATCCGCACAGAAATTGGGTGTTACGGACTATAAAGCTCGTAGGTAGCGATTGATTTTAAGTTGATAGGTACAATACATATACGTAAATGAGAACATCATCTAGGCGGATATTACTAGTGTAAAGCACTGAGCCGATGAATCTAATCTGAAAAAGATATAGCACATGAATGAATCAACTATCTGATACGAACAGATCTACAAACGCTCTGAATCTAATCTGTTACCACCAACAGTGAGGTTCGACCGGATTGATGGCAGCTATGATGATAGTAACAAACCAAAACCGAACAATCCGCAAAAACATTCGTATTTTGATAGGCTTTCCGAAAGACATGCTATACGTGAAGGCTCGGATGAATCGACTAAAATAGCCAATTCAGGTGAAAGGGACTATAGTGTGTGAACAATCGACTATTTCATATGAACAAACCTATGGACTCCTCAGACTCAACCTGCTATCTCTAACAGTAGGGTTCGACCGGATCAATGCAGCCATGAAAAAGACAATGAATCAAACCCTTAAAGCACACAGATCTATTCACGCTTAACAGAATCATGGACGCACACCATAGGCGTTAACGCACAGGCGATCGGCTATTTAGCCGATGTAGGCATAGTAAACAGTTAAGGTCATGCTTAACCAGGAACAAATCTACTAACTAGCGTCTTCCAATCTACAGTGCCATCAGTGGGGATCGACTGGATCTTTACAGCCATAATGGTGAACCATAAACCAGATTCAACTAGCCAGCAAACCCCTTCTAGATTATTCATGCCTTAACCGCGTACTATGTACGATCAAGATCGAAGTAAAAATAGCCGATGAAGCATAATCCATCGCGCAGAGTAAGATACAGCGTGTTGTAGTAAAGCGAACGACGGACTGAAAGGATATAAGGCCGATCTAATTTGATCTCGATCGGGTGAATTGATATTGCTGTAAACTAATAACAATGAAAACATCAGCAAGATCAGTAACTTAATGAATCTACCCAAATGACGCCACCCTTAGATAGAGCTGATAACTTGACCTTAATCTAGTTCGAGCAGTGGAGGTTGATCGGATCGATGCAGCTGTACTTGAACTAGACAAGAGTCGATAACTAGCTTATACTAGAGTCACAGTGGAGGTCGACCGGATTGATGCAGCCGTATGAACAGAAGTATAAGCCATGACGGTACTTACAGACAAGCTGGAGGTCAGCTGGACCGATGCAACCTTGCTCACTGAAGAACTCACCGAGATCTACTCTACTCCTACTCCTAAGGGTTGGCCGGAGCCAAAAAAAGTAAATGACTTGTATATTGATTGATTGTGTCCTTTACAATAGCCGAGGTTCAGTATTTATACCTAGAACCTAAACATGAATCCTACTTAAGCATGACTCACTACAATTTTTGGCCTATGAGAAAACATTCCTAATTTAAGATAACTTGGACCCTAATCTTCCACTTTTTGTAGAGTCCAACATGTTTTTCTCGGCGCCGATCGTAGCTTTTATCGTTATCTGCTGGCGCTATCTGAAGAGAGCCGATTCTAGTACTGCATTCGAATTAGCTGATACCGACCTTTATGCAATCAATTCCTTGATGACATGATCTTAGGAGCTTTTGAGTTTCTGCAATTCTTCTTCCAAATTTTGGTGTAAATAGGTGCGTGTGTGAGCATGTCCTTCAAAGTGTCAAAGGACTCCTCATGTGCCTTTCCCCAATGAAACACCACCCCTTTCTTCGTCAACTCATGCAACAGGGAAGCAATGGTGCTGAAATCTTTATGAAGCGACGGTAGAATCCTACAAGACCAAGAAAACTCCTCACTTGTGTGACGGTTTGGGGAACCGGCCAGCTCTTTATGGCTTCAATTTTTATCTCATCCACCTCAATTCCCTGTGGAGTTACAACATAGCCAAGAAAAGAAACTCGATCCGTGCAAAAGATGCACTTCTCAAGGTTACCAAATAATCGTGCATCACGTAAAGCATTAAAAATAGCACGTAAGTGATCCATATGTTCAAGAAAAGACTTGCTGTAAATCAATATACCATCAAAGTAGACTATCACAAAATGACCAATAAAAGCTCTTAAAACCTCATTCATTAAGCGCATGAAAGTGCTAGGTGCATTTGTCAAACCAAAAGGCATTACTAACCACTCATACAAACCCGAATTTGGTTTTAAACGTGGTTTTCCATTCATCTCCAAGTTTCATTCTAATTTGATGGTAGCCACTTCGCAAATCAATCTTGGTGAAAATTATAGAGCCACACAACTCATCAAGCATGTCGTCTAGCCTAGGAATAGGATGGCAATACCAAATAGTAATATTATTGATGGCTCTACAATCAACACACATACACCAAGTTCCATCTTTCTTAGGAACCAAAAGTACAGGAATGGCACAAGGACTAAGGCTTTCACGTACATATCCGCGGTCCAAAAGGTCTTGGACTTGGCGCTGAATTTCCTTAGTCTCCTCAGGATTGGTTCGATAGGCAGCACGGTTGGGCAAGGTTTCTCCCGGAATCAAATCAATTTGATGCTCTATCCCTCTCATAGGTGGCAGCCCCGGGGGTATCTCAGCTAGAAAAAATTCCTCATACTCCTGCAAAAGGTTAGTGATAGCAGGAGGCATCGAACTAACAATATCATCAAGCGAAAACATAGCTCATTTGCATACCAAAGCATAGCAAATATCATCATCAGAAATTTCAGCAAAGTCACATTTTATTGTAAGCATAACACCACCCTTCAATTTAATCCCCTCGGCCTTAGAAATAGATGTAGACTTATCCTTTTTAGGTGGGAGAATAGAATTAGCAACTTACTGATTTTCAGATTGAACATCATTCAAACTAGCAGCGCGTTCTCTATCAGCTTGTACAATTTGAGCAGGGGTCAAAGGTACCAAAGTAATTTTATTTCCTTTATGCACAAAAGTGTATTTATTACTTCTACCATGGTGTGTAGCATCATTGTCATGTTCCCAAGGATGACCCAATAAGAGTGAACATGCTTGCATAGGTACCACATCACAATCAACGGAATCAGCATAAGAACCAATGGAAAATAAAACTCTGCAAGTTTGTGTTACCTTTGCTTTTCTAGAATCATTTAGCCACTGAATATGGTATGGACATGGGTGCGGGCGTGTGGTCAAGCCAATCTTCTTAACCAAATCAGAACTCACCAAATTATTGCAGCTGCCTCCATCAATAATGACACGTGCTCGACGGTTGCTGATGACAAAGAAAATCTGGAACAAGTTATGGCATTGTAGCTTCTCAGGATGCTGTACTTGTGTGCTTAGCACCCGCTGTACAATGATGCTCCTATAGGACGCTGTGGCCTCATCACCAAGGACTTCGCCGCCCTCCTCATCTGTATCTTTGTCTTCTTCATCTTCAATGTTAGAGGTGCTGATGTAACCATCTTCTGTAGCAATGTATGCCTACTGACTTGGGTAGTCCTTCTGCACATGGCCAATTCCATGGCAGCGGTGGCACTGAATGCCCGAAGTGTGTCCCGTCGATGTAACGGATGAGGCACTCTTGGCAGGCACCTGCAAAGAATTTTTACTTGAATCTGAAGGTCGTGCGGGAGGTGCCTTAGGTATAGCGGTAACTCTAGAGGCTGCTGGTCACTTGCTCACTGGTGGAGGTGCTCAAAAAGTGGTTGGCTTGGTCAGCCCTGAAGATTGTGCTGAGCGTGGCATATATGTGGTGCTGACCTTGCTCTTGCTCGACTATTCACACCCCTTCAATTCCTTTTCTGCAAGCATAGCGAACTGAAATAACTGGTTGACAGTGCTGACCTTGCTGTTGCCTTGCTTTCGATTATTAGCATTAGAGCTTGGTCAGGGTGTAAACTAGCTAGTGGCATGATGTTACCATGTTTGGATGTCTCGCCGGCGCAGAACATGACGCGTAGCGCCCCCGCGCTCTCACCGCCGCGCCACTGCGCACGCGGGCAGAGCTCGTCGGAGCACCTCGCCTAACCTAGGTTGCTGCAATAGGGTCGCGTCGTCACCGCGAAGCTCGCGCGCCTCTCACCTGGCCTCGCCGTGGCCTATAATGGCTGGCATACTGTAGCGCCACGCCGCCGTGCCGCCATTGTCGGTGATGAGGTGGCTCCTGTGCGTCCGCGCCTCTACCACCTAGGTCAATCAATGCGGCTTTGTGAGTAGGTCATGTAGGTGTAGTCAGTCTCGCCGGAGTGCTCGCTGCCGGCGAGATAACGCCGGTCCACGCTGGTCCTCTACTATTGGCTCACTGATGAGTGGGCCCGACTGACGCAGGGGTCCCAGCTATCAACGACTCCGATTTAGGGCTAGTTCATTTATTTTAGATTTGAATGCAAACTTTGAAAAATTATAAGTTGAGTTCTAGATGTCCATTTTTGGTGAAACAAATTTTGTTGTGTTCCTCTTGAAGTGTACTGTTTTATAAAAATTTGAAATGTACAGTTTCTGGTATTTTTCATGGTGATTAAAATGTATTTATATAAATGCTTTTTGAATGTTTACAATCTTGTAAATTATATATCTTGAGCTAGAAAAGTGATAAAATTGTGATTCCAATTTTGTTGGTCTTGTGTTGACATAATCTAGCTAGAAAAAATATTAAGCTTGTAGTAAACTTGATTGAAATATGATCTTTCTATTTATCTATTAATAAAGGGTATTTTCTGAGGAAATTTGTAGGGATAAAAATATATAACATATTGATATGCCAATTTTTATACAGTAGTGTGACACTAATATGAAGCTAAGAAAAATGTATAATCTGTTGTTTGACACTTTTCTATAGGGTTTACTATTTTCACTAAAGTAGGCCTTGCTAGCTTGTCATTTTTGCATAGGATGTTGTACATGTCCAGACGGTATGAAATTTTTACTGTAGTCTATTGTGAACACTAGAAAGCTACTGTAATTTTATGTGAATTTATTGTACATATTGAGAGTATGTTTGTTATTTCCCCTAATTATTTAATGAAATTAATAAAGGCATTTAAGTAATTAAATTGTGATGGACCATGATGTTTTCTATGGTGCTTGTGATTCATATTAACTGTTGATGGCCATAGTAAGGCTTAGAAGCAATTGGGTGTATGCAACTAATTAATTATTACTTTATAATTCAAATAAGTGGTCGAATGTATAGTTTCGGTTGTGTGGATGATTTCATGTTGATAATTGTATTTTCTGTAAAACTTGTTAATAACAAAGTTGTAGATAACTCACTGATGTACCTTGTGTTAAATTTTCATAATCATAGGCCTTAGGGTTTAAGAGTTTTGGCTGTTAGAAGTTTACTTTTTCCCTAATTGTTTGCTCTCGGGATAGAGTTGATTTACTGAATTGTTTGACCTAGATAACTGTTGAATCACCTTAAGAGTATTAAAAGGAAGTTGTAGACAATTTCATAAGCTTTCCAGAATGTCCACAATCATATTATTTCGATGTATATAACTCCGATTATGGTTAAAACAAGTAGCTGCTATTTTGGTAGTTCGGTAAATAAATTGCAGAAGTGTTTGCTTAAGTAATAGGGAAGAGATATGCACCTACTCAAGTAGAATAGAATGCACTTGTCATTATCTTAACACCATGCCATGGAAAATACTTACAAGGATGCATTCATCATGTTTTATCATATTATATGTGTCGTCATACATGCATTCGCAATATCTTATTGCATGATCATGCATATAGGATCGATTGAGGAGATAACATTGCTGGAATTCAATGAAGAAGAGGAAGGGGATTAGCAGGAGACTCCTCAAGCCGCGACTCCCGAAGAAGAGGAGCAGACTCCAGAAGAGCTCCCTAAGAGTCCTGATCACCGCCCCACCTCTTTTCTCAAAGGCAAGCCCCGGATCATTATAAGTCTCCCAGTGTTTTACAAAATACTACTTGAGTCCTTTATGATTGATGCATTAGGTTATAAGAGTTGACTGAAAACACTAGATGCATGAACTACCTTGTCCAGATATGTATACATTTAACCCTGTGTAGGTCTAGGATCGAATATATGCTTAGCCACGCTTAGACCGGTAGAAGTCGGGTGATTTCCTGTTACCTGCTAGATATATGTGGATACCGAAACACGATTATCTATATTTGCTATCATGGAAAAGAACCATAGGGTAATGTAAATGGAGGCCGGGCGGAGTCTATGTGTAGGTTGACTCATGTGATTCCGTCTGCGCCGATTAAGGACCGTACCATTGTTGGCGCTTCTGACAAGATTGAACGCATGCCTATCACTTAGCTGGCCGGATAACTCGTTCTGACCACGAAGCCGAGTAGCTCAACTCAAGCCGAGCCCCGCTCTGTAAGAGTGTGCACTCTGGATGGTTGTAAGGATGTGTGGGGAGCCAGCCATGAGCCCAAGGGCAGGGTAGTCTAGATCGTCCTAGTAGCTGGTCGTCCCTGATTATGCGACGCTGGGCGAACCCGCAAAATGTGTACTTGAGTTGTACTAAAGGTGACCTAAGGCTACCATGGCTGGTAGACCTAGGTTCGTGTTAGGAATAAATTCCCTACTGGTTGAAATCGATTCGAATCGTCGTCTCACCCGGATAGTGAGAAAGTTGGCTAGTCCCAACATCGTAGTAATTGTATTAAGGAATGTGATGGTTCGGATAAACATGGAATTACTACACCGGCTATGGTTACTGTTGTGTGCTCTTAAAATGATATACCATATGTTTGGCACAGGATAGTTGCTAATCTAGAGATGAATAGCTATAATTAACTTGATGACCGAAGTACAACTGTATAACTGAGTTAATCGCTTTTTATACAAAAATGTTGTCATGCTGCCTCCACTTATAAAGCCTTGCATAATCCTTGGAGTCAATTTATTTCTGGTTTATGACGGGTAAGTCTAGCTAAGTACCTTCTCGTATTCAGGGTTTTATTCCCATTGTTGCAGATGGTACCGTCTATCATGACTATTGCAAGAATTACTTCTATCCCGCCGTGGATGAGGAGTGAGCCTTGGGCAGGCATCTTTAATAATCCTTCTATATGCTTTTGTGGATGGTGATCATGTGTTGGCACTATATTTGAACTATGTTAACAAATGCTAGTTTCGAACTTAATTTGCTTCCGCTACTATCTATCGAACTTGGTTTATAATAACTCTATTTCGTACTCTGATGAATGGATTGTAATTGATTGTAATTGTGAACTTTATGTAATATGTGACATGTATGTTGAATCATGTACGATCTTGGTTGTATGTGGATCATTTATCGAGACCCGTCGTGGTACTCGACGGACTACCGGGTTTATATGGGCTCAAGTATGACAGTGCGACGTCTTGCTGGCTGCCATTATACTTATGCTCTTATAAATTGGTCGGTTCTGCGACAAAAGTATTATAGAAAACACTGCAAGAGAGTCCGGAACTAAAAATATTTTATTTTTCTAAAATATGGCACGCTCTTACAAACGGGTCACATAGAACTTTTAATTCTGTGATTCTTTTGTCAAAATTATTGGTGCACGGATGTACCGCCCATGCACATATTAATCCTAAGCCAACGGATGCATGCCGTGGATGTAGTCAGTTTGGCAGAAGAACCGATTGTGGAACAACTATTTTCACATTTGGTTCTTGTTGCAAACCAACAATGCAAATAGTAGCATCTGTGCTTCATAATATGGAATCGACTGTACAAATTTATTTCCACCTTTTTACAATCATCACTCTCTCTCTCTCATACAAGAGATGCTTGTAAATGACTGTGCTCTGAATTTGACATGGCAATTTAAGACAAAACCGTGAACTCTCAGTTGGTTAGATTCGTTGTGGGGGAACCTACCCACCTGGATTCAACTCCTCAGCTTAACATAGGTGCTCGTCTGGATTTATTCCAAGATTTAATGACACTATTCTTTCGGTAGTAGGTGACGTGTAGAGTTATTCTTTTAGTGGTACGAGACATGCACACGCCTATGATGACTTCGTTCTCATCATAGGGGTAAAAAATGGATTTAATGGCATTATTCTTTCAGTAATAGGCGATGTGTGTGCATCTATGTTGACATTATCAATCTTGAGATTTTGTCGGTCTAACTCAGTTCTTTAGAGAGATGCTCATAAGGGTAAAAAAAATTTAAGACAAAACCGACTGTGTTCTATTCTAAACCGACTACACAAGTTGGTTTGACTTCGTCAATCTTGAAATTTATTGGTCTAACTTAGTTTTTTGGAGGTGCTCATAGGGATAAAAAAACTGATTGTGTTCTTTTTCTAAACCAACTGTATAAGTTGGTTCTGTAGTACCAGTAGAACATTGGCTTCCAAATTTCAGAGCTCCTAATTTAACAAAGCTCTAAGCAATTAATATATGTAATCATCGAACTAAAGTTTCGATGAAATTTAAGGCTGCAAGCAGAAGGGACGACCACAAACTTTAGTCAGTGGAGCAAAGGAACGAGTAGGGTTTTCTCTTAAGATGATAGAATAACGAGTAACAAGTAGACAAAAATGAAGAGATCATCAACTTGTATTTATGTCAGTTGTGGACTTAATATAATACACATACATATTTATGTCAGTTGTGGACTTGTGGATTTTGACAATCTTGTATTCATGTTGGTTAGGATGAAGCACATGTCGAGAAAAGACAACCGACGGGTCTGTAGGTAATGTAACTATCGATAAACAAGATTGTAGCATGAAAGTATTATAGAAAATGATTGCAAGAGACATATTAATTTTTTAAAAAGAGAGTTTAAGTCTGCTTTAAAGAGACAATGAGTAAGGGCTTGGATTGCCAAAGCAGAGACCACAGACGAATTTCAGATATATATGTGGCCAGGATGTCGCGATTGACAATCTTGTGCACCTTCTCCTTGTACTGCGCGTCTTAATTAACTACTAGGACACTACGTTTCTGCGGGTGCCTCATTTTCCTTTCACACACAACATATCTAGAAATAGAGAGGATGTGCCCACAAGATAGCCCGCCATTGAAAAGCAATTTCAAGAATAGTCGTATTGTAGACCATTCCTATAAATCTAGAGATTCTCAGAGACGGTCCTAAGCCCTTTGTAAGAGTGTGCCATGTTTTAGAAAAATAAAATATTTTTAGTTCCGGTCTCTCTATGAGTTCTGCTCTCAACCAAATAGAATTAAAAGTTTCATCCTCTGCATGAAAAAAACAAAAACTAGCAAAAAGCCAAACATACACAAATTGAAACAGCCAATGGTAGAAGACAACTATTCATGATTGGTGAAAATTTCTATGACTGTCATTTCCAACATATGGCACGCCATATAAATAATTGCCATGAGAATGAATTTATAATTTTTTTATATGAAATCAAGCGAAGTCATATCAAAATCATAGAGCTTGGTGAGATTTAAAATTTTATAGTGGGTCCTAGAAATCTATTTCAAAGATACTTTGTAATGAGAAATTTCTAGTAGGGATTGTCTATCCCATTTAAATACGTTATTCTGCGAACCTTGCTTAGTTACGGTTAAGAAAACCGTCCCTAAAAAATCGATACTAGCATGAAAATTGTTTATATATTAGTACTTTAGTAGTAGAGTGGGACATAATGCCATGTCCTATTACCAGCACTCTCCGTCATATAGTACTCGGAGATCATACGTAGTCAACGAAAGCAGTAGATTACTACGTGGGACAGTAGTACGAAGTGTGGTCCACGGGTGGTGTCGACACAGAATTTTCATCCCGTGCCGAGGACACACGCAGTAAGCCGGAAGGGTCCGCTCGATGGAGCAGATCTGCCTAGCTTCAGCGCAGGGATGGTCGATCCTGCGCAATCCTCCCGAGACGTGCCAGTCAATTTGACCCTGTAATTGACAATTAGAGAAAGCTCATCAGTAATTAAGGGCGGAACTTGCCGGTGTTGCCAGACAGTCCCGAATGTGCGGCTATGAGAGCCGATATGAGAGGAGATCGACTAAATAGTCGATTCCAGCATATTCATAAGAATAAATCAATTAAAGCTCATTGGGTTGTATAAGAGGAATCGGTTATCATACAAGATAGATGTCATTATTTGAGCAAATATTAATCAATGGCAATAAGATGCTGACAACGATCGGTTTATACTGAGCCAATGATTACAAGTAACCGAACCCCGTTCTGTATAAAGAAACAATTCAACACCATTTAACCATTTAATAAAGATAAATCTAATGAACGTATTAGATCTCATCTATCGCCATAACCAGTGGGGCATGAGGCAGAATCATGCAGGCCGTAGAAACAATAATAGACTCGATGACCCTAACTCATTACTAATATCAGTGGAGAATGAGGCAGAATCATGCAGGTCATAATACAATAATAAGATCATGGGGCTAACATATCTTTAAATCTATCTTTACTTCAACGGTCTCGTGATGCGAACTGCTCGTGAAAGTACTCGATATCGGCTAAAGCAGCCGATTCAGGCATAGCGCACAGCTAAAGTTATGCCTTATCAGGAATAGATCTATCAAATAACGGTCCCTACTCCACGGTGCTAACAGTAGGGTGTGAGGCAGAATCATGCAGGCCATAGAAACAGGCCATGGAACGGTTTTTGCTAGCCAATAAATCTACTCAAGACGCAACATGCCTTAACCGCACGCTATGCACGATCAGGATTGACATAAAACAGCCGATAAAACATAACTCATCATTTAAGGTGTAGATTAGATCAATTTAGATTAGCAAACGATGGGTTAAACAAGATATAAGGCAAATCTAGATCAATCCCAATCGGGCAGAGTGGTATTGCTGTAATTAGATAAATAATGAAAGCAATAAGCAATATCGGTAACTTAATGAATCTACCAAAGACTGTCATCCTAAGGTAGAGCCGATAACTTGACCTTGATCTAGTTCATGTAGTGGGGGTCGACCAGATCAATGCAGCCATACTTGAACTAGGCAAGAATCGATAACTAACTTATACCAGAGTCGCAGTGGAGGTCGACCGGATCGATGCAGCCGTACAAACAGAGGTATAAGCCATGACGGTACTTACAACAAGCAGTGGAGGTTGACCAGATCGATGCAGCCGTACTTGCTGAAGAACTCAACGAGATCTACTCTACTCCTACTCCTAAGGGGTGGCTGGAGCCGAAAAAGTAAATAACTTGTATATTGGATTGATTGTTGTCGTTTACAATAGACGGGGTTTGATATTTATACCCGGAGTCTAAACATAAATCCTACTCGAGCATGATTTGTTACAATCTTTGGCATAAATGAAAATATTCCTAACTTAAGATAACTTGGACTCTAATCTTTCCCTTTTTGTAGAGTCCAGCATGTCTCGTCCCAGCGTCGATCGTAGCCTCTGTCGTTATCCGCTGGCGCTATCTGAAGAAAGCCGATTCTAGTACTGCATCCGAATCAGCTGGTTTTGATCTGCACGCAATTGATCCCTTGCTGATATGATTTTGGGAGCTCTCGAGCCCCTGAGACCCTTCTTCCAAATTTTGGTGTAAACACATGCCCCCTAATTTTGGGATAAAAGTAATTTTATTCCAAAATTATCATGTCTGCATCTCTGATTGGTCCACAGTCATGGGTAGAGAACCTTGATCTGGGGTCCACTGTTTGTCGCCGCTTGTGTCCATTCATGAGCCTATGCCTCAAAACTTTTTAGAAGAGCGTCACTGCTTCACGGGCACTTGGATTTATCTTCCTGGGCCGGCTATAAAACGCCTATCCGACCCTGGCGAGAGCAACTTAACACTTCAGCCATGTTTTTCTTTCATCTGCTCCTTCGAGTGTCTCTAGTTCCACTGGACCCTCCATGGTTCATTCTCTTGCTATGAAGATCTTGAGCGGTTAGAAGAATTCTTGTGTATAGGGTGATCGTGTCGCTCATTCAGGCTCCTTTTCGAGCAAGAGGATCAGCTACTGTGGCTAGAAGAAGTCTTGTGATATCACTTGTGTTTTCTCACCATGCTCGCAGAGCTATTCTAGTGTTTGCAAGGTCCAAAATATGTGGACACCTTCCCCTTGTTTGTTCCATCAAATGCCTGTCAGGAAAACTACAAGCTTCTTTCCAGCGGTTTCTCAGTCATCGAGAAATCAGCTGGGTATCTGCTAGGCAGGCAACTCTTCCCTTTCTTTGGCACAATCTTATTAATGGGCCGATGTGACTTGGTTCACGATGACCCTCGGCCTTGCGGGGATCCAGACTCCCTTCAAACCAAAGAAGCCTTAGTGGGTTGATCTCTGGTCCAGGTAAATTCTTTGTATCCGTCCCACGATGCTTCGTACTTTGGGGAAGCGATAAGTTCGAGTCTATTACCTCTCCGTTATCCGTCCCCTAAATTCTTGGAGTGTCGATCCATCTCCGTCTCTGATTTCAATTTCACACCCCTGGTGAAATCTATCTTCTTGCCTTCCTGGGCTATATATACAGGTTACCGCTGTGGATCGAAGAACAACTCGCTTCGTCTCAAGCCTTTTGCATCCTTAGTATAGCTCCTGCTTTTTCGTAGGTTTGAGATTATGGAGAACAGCAAGAGGTCCGCTGAGGAGGTTTTCACTGGATCTACATCATCGCGCCAGCGTCTTCGTCGCCAAGAGGGTACAACTCGGGATGCTCCTACTATTCCAGAGCAGAGGGCTGACTCTGCTCAGCCTTTGGGGTTACCGGCAGCACCAACTCGTCACCAGCTCCCCTGCTATTAGAGGAGACGGATTGACAATGATGACTTTCTTGCCGCCATTGACCGTCACGGCTAGGGTCTTGCCGAATGCCTCTCGCTTGCGGAATCAACCCTGGATATGGCTCGATGCCGATCGCCTCCTGAGGCTGATTCTGTGGAGGATAAGTTGGCTAGAGCCGAGGCTAGAATTGTGGGTGAGATATCATAACTTTTACTTCCTCTTAATCTCATCTTAAGGATTCTGATCATTTCCTTTTTGAACCCCTTCAAATCTGTCTACTTAACTAGAAAGATTCCGATTAGCTGTAGACTACGCGGTGGATTCGTCAATGCTAGGGGCACCGTTCTAGTGGTTCGTTTGCATGACATCTCGAACCACGTCAGAGAGGTCACTCTTCATGGTGTTCGTCATGGTGCTGCCACGGCGTTGGCTGCTGCACAAGCCCATTCTGGCTATAATCTTCGGCTTCTTCCTCATGGTTTTCCAGACGCGGTGCACCCTGGGGATCATGAATGCTTGATTGAGGATTTCCTTAGCGCCGCCAACTCCGTAGCCTTTAACACCCTGGCCGATGATGTAGTAGGAAAAGTGTTTTTCGGCCCATAACTTGTAATAGGTGATATTTAGCAAACAGTTTCCCCGTCTTGAGCGATCTTTCCTTTGTCTCGTACTTCATATTATACGCATCACTCTGTCTGTGTTTGCTTTGCCTCTATGGGCGATACACATTGTACTGGCTTTTACTCCTTTGGGTTTATTTTCGTACCAAAAGTGATACCCTTCTGATATCGGCTATTAGAGCCGACAACCTAGCAAATTGGTTGCCAAGTATTGATCCAAACGTTAGGGCAATATTCCTTCAAATATTCCCTATTAGATTGCTCAGCTAAATTCCTTTTCCACTTTCAGCGTTTCTAAAAATATAAATGTTACCAGGTGCACATCATTTGATCCAATAAGGTCCTTCCCAGTTAAGTGATCATTTGCCGGATTTATCGCCTTTTGACCCGATCGGTAGTTTCACTTTCCAAACCAAGTCTCCTTCAGAGAGTTGCTTAATCTTAACCTTTTTATTGTAATATTTTGCAACTCTCAGTTTATTGGCTTCAATGTTTTTTCAAGAGCCTGCAGCCGAAGGCAACTCAAGTCTTTTAAGTCATCCATCACAAAATTCTGGTAGATTTCGGCTGATAAATCATTCTACAACATAACACGCCTTGATCCAGTTTGAACTTCCCAAGGAGAGACTGCATTGTGTCTATGCACAAGTTCATAAGGTGATCATATCAGCTCCTTTGCTCTTGGCCATCAAGGGCAACCTATTCTCGGCCTTCCCTAGAGTCTCGTCTTCCTTTTACTTTTTTGAAGATCAGGTCCTGAAGGTGAAACATGCTCAGAGAGGTTTGTTTGATCGTGAAACCCTTTTGGCCAAGGGGAACTCGAACAGGCAAGAGGCTTAAAGAACCACCACAATCGATTGATCACATCCGTTTCGGCTAAAAAGCCGATTTTTGAAAATAGCCGATTCCAGACTCCCGATCTCAATCCCACTTAGGTCTAAAAACACGGCCTTTATTAAGAGAGCCCTTCGATCTCCTATCCTCAGTCATATGGCGCCGTATTCTCTTCGACATTGGTGAAGTGGTGTTTTGCCTTCTATTAATTGCGGTTGCCTTTTGTGCGTCCTTAGGTGTCCGCCTCTTCGCTTCATGTCTTCAAATACCAACCGAGGGCTTTGGCCTCAAACACATCTTTATTCGCAATTGTTCCTTCGCTCTCTTCCACCTACCAAAACCCTGCAGCGGTTTACTTCCTTTCTTCCGTAGATCCAATCATTTCTCATGGCAGGCGAAGATAATCGAGGTAAGCGCGCGACAGAGGAGATCCTAGCAGAAGACATGCCAAGGAACCAGCGTCTCCGACACATGACGTGAGATTGGCAATCTCTGTTCATGATGATAACCTGTTCTGATTTGCCTATAGGTTCATTGTGAATGACAGCCTTCATCCTTTCCCTAGGACTGGCAAACCCACTAATGCTGCGTCTTCCATGCTGGCTTCATCGTCAGGTTCTTCCAACTCATATAACGGCGATGATGCCTGGAGCTTCTTCTGAGAATGGAGGGTGGCCAAGGACCGCTATTATGAGGCGATTCGGAATAATGGCCAGCTTGAGATCAATCTAGGAGTCTTCCAAGCGGCCCTTAAGGCGGCTAAGGAGGAGGCCAGCGCCGTTCGAGCGCGACTGGCTGAGTCTGACGCTGTGGTAGCAGGTACGACGAGGTCCACGAACATTTCTATTCTGGTTTCCATTGCCTTTGTCTTGATATTCTTCTGCAATCGCCAGCTCAAACGGTGCAACTGGAATCTCTCCAATTGGCAACAAACACGGCCGCGGCTGTGGCCGCCATCAATGCTAGGGGTTCCTGATTGACGCTCGTCTCCAAGACATCCCGGCCCACGTCCAAGATATTGCCCTTCACGGCGTTCGTCACAGCGCGTCGGTGGCGCTAACTGCGGCGCAGGTCCAAACTGAGCATGATCTCCACGCCATGGAGGTTGGCTTCCTGATTGACGATGGCCTTGAGGGACATGAAGATTTGATAGAAGATTTCACCGCGGCGGCGGAGGCCATCGTGGACATCACATCCGCTCAGGATGTGGTGAATAAAGTCTTCGACTAGATTGTACTTAGGGGAACCAATGAACAAAGACTTCTCTTTCATGAATGCGCCTCAGTGCATTGCCCTTGTGTATAATTGTTTTTGCTTTTTGTTTTGCTCTATAGGCGATACATATCGTATCGGCTTTTACTGTCTTTGAAGATTTTCATTTTTTGAACTAGAGGCGATACCCTCCTGGTATCGGCTATTAAAGCCGAGAACGAATCAGCTATCAGGTGTTGATCAAATGCTAGGATAACGTCCCATAGAACTTGCAATATCAAAGGTCAGGCGAGTAATCAACCTAGGTCAAGCGTCCTATTAAGCGAAATAGAACTTCTTTTAAGAAATCCATTAACTCTAAATCGCACTTACACTTTAACTCAGCATTCACATACGTCGGCCTAACCCATCTCCAAGACTCAACGCTTATTTTTCCTTTAATCCAATGGCCGATGTGAAGCCGTGATTGTTTCTACTAAAACAAACTCTCTGAGCCGATCACTTGCATCGGCTGTTGGCTTTCATTGATGATCTTAATGAAGCCTCCTTCCCATGACTTGCCAGAAAAACATTCGAAGTCTCCTAGTTCCTAAAAGATTGGATCGGCTATTGCGATGCTCATGGATTCATCAGCGCAAACCAGTTCGACGTCATCCTCGTGCCATTGAATCAAACACTGATGCATGGTTGATGGTATGCAGCAGTTCGCATGAATCCAATCATGACCGAGGAGCAAACTGTATGACCCTTTTCCATCGATGACGAAGAATGTAGTGAGCAGAGTCTTACTTCCGATTGTTAGTTCAACGTTTATTGCCCCCCGGGTCTTAGATGTATTACCTCCAAAATCCTTAAGCATCATATCGGTCTCCATCAGATCTTCTGGCCCTTTGCCAAATTTACGAAAAGTAGTGTAAGGCATAAGATTGACAGAAGCACCTCCATCTACCAACATTTTGTTCATCGGCTTCCCATCGACAAGACCTTTCATATATAAAGCTTTTAAGTGCCGATGTTTGACTGGTTTGTCAAATATTGCTTGCTGTACAACCGTTAACTTGGCAACTATCTCCTCATACTCTGATTCATCGAAATCCAAATAAACTTCTTGATCTGTCGGAGCTCTGAATTCTGATTGCAATAGAAAAGCCATTTGGATATTAGCCGATGGTTGCTTCCTACGACTATTTGCTTAGTACGCCATACTTGAGTTTTACTGGATGCCTGAGCTTGTTCCATCTCTTTATTCCTTAGGCATTGCACCCTTCTCTTCTGGCTTCTTGTTAAACCTCCTGGGCACCACTGGCCTTCCTGCCAAGCATACTTTCTTTTAGTGCCTTCCTCTTCATGATCAGTCCAATCCTGATCAACGACTCTTTTTCCAAGCCGATCATGAACACTTTTATTTTTAAGCGCCGATCCATGTTATTATGATGATATGCATCTTGAGCATGGATAGACTGGCGGTTAATTTGAGACTGTCTATACTCCCGATATTGATTGCTGCATTCTGGACAGTCATGTCTGGTAGGTAACTTCAAACCTTCATTCCAGCAATGTCTGAAGAAAGGACAATTCCAATGTAATTCGGCTTGTTTCCTTTCATACCTCTCTTCTTTCAGTTGATGCTGGTATGCTTGATCTTTTAACCAACGCTGATAATCCTTTTCCTTCTACCACTGCCATTTATTCAACAGAATCCGAGATGTGACCCGTGGCTTTGTCGTCTCTGCTTTTGACGTATTCCCCAGCTCGTATCGGCTCTTTTGCTTGGCACGATGTCTTCTAATCTCTCTGTACTCGTCAACCGATATTTGCATCTTGGGATCGACTGTTCCAGCTTCTTTTGATTTGGTTGATGTTAGGATCTTAGTTTTTCCTTTGAATAGTCCGGCATCAACCATGTTTTGATCTCTTGGGAAAGGATTATCATCAACTTTCATTTTTCGAGGCGCATCAAATTTGAGCCTCCCCTACTGAATAGCTCTCTGTATATGCTGCCTAAAGATTCTGCATTCATTAGTGGAATGAGAAGTAGCATTATGGAACTTACAGAACATCTTATTCTTCAACTGATTAGGGGGCAACATGACATGACCATCGGGCAACTTGATCTGCCCTTTCTTAAGCAAAAAATCGAAGAGCTTATCTGATTTGGTGACATCAAAGTCATAGCTCTCCTCGACTCCTCTTCCCCAAGGATTTGGCACCATTACTGTCTTTTTGCCCCAATTCCACTCAGCCGCAGCAACCTCTTCTTCTTCTTCATTTTCATAGCCATCATCGACTGAGTATGGATCATAAGCTTCGGCCACTGTGGTACTCTTTTGGAACCGGGTATCTCTGCGCATGCTCTGGAATTCGCTATTGAGCGCTATTACTCGTTGAGCCAATTGACCCAAGTTGTCAAATTCTTGTCCCAGCAGCTTTTCTTTCCACATTGGCAGCATTCCTTGAACAGCTAGGGCAGCTAATTGATCATCGACCAAGTTTAAAGAGAAGCACAAGTTCCTGGTTTCTCGGAACCTTTGAAGAAATTCAGTGCCCGATTCATTAGTCTTTTGTCTTATAGTTGTCAGATCGGTAATCTTCTTCTCTCTAGTCCTAATGTAAAAATATGTATGAAACTTTTTCTCTAGGTCAGCCCAATTGGCAATGGAATTGACTGGCAATGATGAAAACCAAGTGAAAGCTGGCCCTAATAAGGACAGAGAGAAGAAACGAACTCGATGGGCATCCTCAACTGACGCTTCGCCCAATTATGTAAGATACCGACTGATATGTTCTATCGTGCTTGTACTATCTTGGCCAGTGAACTTAGCGAATTCTAGGAGTCTATAATTCATTGGAAGAGCGACCAAATCATACCATTCTAGATATGGGCGTTTGTATGAAAAGGTCAGTCCTTTTGGCTTTAGACCGAACTGATTCTTCATCATCTCAGTCACCCTCAGTAATAATTCATCAGCTTGCGGATTTGAATTTCTCTACACCTACTGACCCATCTGTGGATTAAAATCTCGCGTGCCTTGATATCCTGGATTTGGCATCATGTGGAGGGTATTATAATCTGTGCCATAGTGATACCCTTGTAGAATCTCAATCTGCTGGGTTCTTTGCTGGCTTGCTGCTTGAAGTCTCTGATTATAGACATAAGGATCTATATCTCTATGGATCCTTTGAATTGATGGTGCTATTTTTTGAGCCGACGACGGTATGTGGCCTGATGTGCCAAAATTGATCACCTGGTTCTAACTTTGCCCCGTCGGCTGTTGCAAATACTGTACTGATGGTCCAGGATTGTACTGTGTCTGATTCGCAGTAGTTCCTTGAGTTTGTTCAGATGAACCCTGAACTGTCTGGACATCACCACTACCAGCTGGTGCTGCTTCTTGATGGCTGGTACCGACTTGATTGGTCCCTTGGATCGACGGATCTGGAATGTTGTAATAAGTCACCCCACCTTGACCAACTGGAAACCCATGAATCGCCTCTTTCATGGTATTGTGGAATATGTCCACGAAAGCTTCGTTATGGCTTGATATGGCATCACGAATAGATTTGTCTACAACTTCCTTAAAGAAACGCCTGTCTTCAGCTTCAGTTGTGTCTGTCTGCCCGTGTAACAAAACTCTTGGTCGTGGAAATTTTTGAACAATTGTATTGTCACGTGTTTTGGTGTAAGACAACAAACATTTGTTCTGAAACTCTTTTGTAGCTTTGCTGATGATACCCTTATCTCCATCAGGTAGATCTTCATAATGCGGCATAAGGATGTCGTTGTTGTTGTGAACCGCCATGACGATTGTGGTGTCCTACCAAGCGTCCCAGAAACGTGTGTCGACATAGAATTTTTGTCCCGTGCCGAGGACACACGCAACAAGCCAGAAGGGTCCGCTCGATGGAGCAGATCCGCCTAGCTTCAGCGCAGGGATGGTCGATCCTGCGCAATCCTCCCGAGACGTGCCAGTCAATTTGACCCTGTAATTGACAAGGAGACAAAGTTCATCAGTAATTAAGGGCGGAACTTGCCGGTGTTGCCAGACAGTCCCGAATGTGCGGCTATGAGAGCCGATATGAGAGGAGATCGACTAAATAGTCGATTCCAGCATATTCATAACAATAAATCGATTAAAGCTCATTGGGTTGTATAAGAGGAATCGGTTATCATACGAGATAGATGTCATTATTTGAGCAAATATTAATCAATGGCAATAAGATGCTGACAACGATCGGTTTATACTGAGCCAATGATAACAAGTAACCAAACCTCTTTCTGTATAAAGAAACAATTCAACACCATTTAATCATTTAATAAAGATAAATCTAATGAACGTATTAGATCTCATCTATCGCCGTAACCAGTGGGGCATGAGGCAGAATCATGCAGGCCGTAGAAACAACAATAGACTCGACGACCCTAACTCATTACTAATATCAGTGGGGCATGAGGCAGAATCATGCAGGCTGTAATACAATAATAAGATCATGGGGCTAACATATCTTTCAATCTATCTTTACTTCAACGGTCTCGTGATGCGAACTGCTTGTGAAAGTACTCGATATCGGCTAAAACAGCCGATTCAGGCATAGCGCACAGCTAAAGTCATGCCTTATCAGGAATAGATCTATCAAATAACGGTCCCCACTCCATGGTGCTAACAGTGGGGGTGTGAGGCAGAATCACGCAGGCCGTGATAACGGGCCATGGAACGGTTTTTGCAAGCTAAGAAATCTACTCAAGACGCAACATGCCTTAACAGCATGCTATGCACGATCAGGATTGACATAAAACAACCGATAAAACATAACTCATCGTTTAAGGTGTAGATTAGATCAATTTAGATTAGCAAACGATGGGTTAAACAAGATATAAGGCCGATCTAGATCAATCCCAATCGGGCAGAGTGATATTGCTGTAATTAGATAAATAATGAAAGCAATAAGCAATATCGGTAACTTAATGAATCTACCAAAGACTGTCATCCTAAGGTAGAGCCGATAACTTGACCTTGATCTAGTTCATGCAGTGGGGGTCGATCGGATCGATGCAGCCATACTTGAACTAGGCAAGTATCGATAACTAACTTATACCAGAGTCACAGTGGAGGTCGACCGGATCGATGCAGCCGTACGAACAGAGGTATAAACCGTGACGGTACTTACAACAAGCAGTGGAGGTCGACCGGATCGATGCAGCCGTACTTGCTGAAGAACTTGCCGAGATCTACTCTACTCCTACTCCTAAGGGGTGCCCGGAGACGAAAAAGTAAATAACTTGTATATTGGATTGATTGTTGTCGTTTACAGTAGCCGGGGTTTGATATTTATACCCGGAGTCTAAACATGAATCCTACTCGAGCACGATTTGTTACAATCTTTGACATAAATGAAAACATTTCTAACTTAAGATAACTTGGACTCTAATCTTTTCCTTTTTGTAGAGTTCAGCATGTCTCGTCCCAGCGCCGATTGTAGCCTCTGTCGTTATCCGCTGGCGCTATCTGAAGAAAGCCGATTCTAGTGCTGCATCTGAATCAGATGGTTTTGATCTACACACAATTGATCTCTTGCTGATATGATTCTGGGAGCTCTCGAGCCCCTAAGACCCTTCTTCCAAATTTTGGTGTAAACATGTGGCCATGTACACGGCTGTGAAAATCAAGTGTATATATGGCCTGAATGGCTAGACAGGCCCCATCGGCGCGTGGAGAGTTTGTCCATTGGGCCATGGGCAGCAGAGAATGTGGGAGCGCGGCAAACTGTTCACAGGGGCCCATGACCCGCAAATTCAACTGCCATGCCTAGCCTGCTCGTCGTTCTCGGCCTGCGGCCCAACGTTCCCACGGCATCCTTGTCGTCCTGGCCGTCAGCCCCAACCAAGCACTCATGTTCATGAGTCCTGAACTGCTGATGTCCTCCCCTGCGATGTCCCCAACCACCAGTGGTTTGTGGGCGACGTCCTCCTAGGCGTTGGGTAAGCCGTAAGCATGATGTGTGGTGAGGAGTCCCCGGCGAGCACGATGCATGCTGAGCATTGGGTAAGCTGTAAGCACCGTACCGCCACCAGCCAGTGAGGCCGTGCGGCACCAGACAAACTCTATGTAAAAATCATAGAGCTTGGTGAGATTTAAAATTTTATAGTGGGTCCTAGGAATCTATTTCAAAGATACTTTGTAAGGAGGAATTTCTAGTAGGGATTTGTCTATCCCCTATAAATACGTTATTCTGCGAACCTTGCTTAGTTATCGTTAAGAAAACCGTTTCTAAAAAATCAGTACTAGCCATGCATGAAAATTGTTCATATATTAGAACAGGACATCATGCGATGTCCTGTTGCCGGCACTCTCCGTCATACAGTACTCGGAGATCGTACGTAGTCAACGAAAGCAGTAGATTATTACATGGGACAGCAGTACGAAGTGTGATCCATGTACACGGCTGTGAATGCATAGCTTAGCTAACTTTACATCCGTCGGCAGCGTGTGCTACAGAAAATCAAGTGTATATGGCCTGAATGGCTAGACAGGCCCCATGGGCGCGTGGAGAGTTTGTCCATTGGGCCATGGGCAACAGAGAATGTGGGAGCGCGGCAAACTGTTCACAGGGGCCCATGACCCACAAATTCAACTGCCATCGCTAGCCTGCTCGTCGTTCTCGGCCTGCGGCCCAGCGTTCCCACGGCATCCTTGTCGTCCCAACCAAGCACTCATGTTCACGAGTCCTGAACTGCTGATGTCCTCCCCTGCGATGTCCCCAACCACCAATGGTTTGTGGGCGACGTCCTAGGGATTGGGTAAGCCGTAAGCATGATGTGTGGTGAGGAGTCCCCGCCGAGCACGATGCAAGCTGAGCATTGGGTAAAAGCTCTAAGCACCGTACGTACCGCCACCCAGAAGTAATGGCGAGCAAAAGAAGAGTAAGGCTAGGACAAAGAGATTCAGCTACAAAGTAGGGCCGAAGTAATTCTTCTCTAATTAATGAAGTCGTCAAAAAGTGAGTTTACGCTGGATTGATCTCGAATCACACATCAGCTATGGCTAAATCGTCCGGGTTGCCACGGACCGAAGAACGCAGCAAGAATCTCACACTCATGTGGTGAAGAACAAAGAGGTTTATGAGACTAGATCCGAACACCCATGTGGGTTTTTTTTTCCTCGAAACTTCCAACGTCTGTTGCAACTTCCAACGTTGGAGCATTCTCCCGGGGGCGTAGCGACTCCGAATTGAATGTTCCATATATGTTTTGTGACCATCTCGATGAGAGTAACGTAATGGTAAAGTCCAATTAGCATGATGACAACCTTACAAAATGGACAATTTTAGTTGTCCATCGACATTGTATATTAGACAAATTTGTCCATGATAGATACGTCGTATTACCGTACCGGCCCTCTCCGTCGTATAGTAGTTGGACAATTTTAGTTGTCAATCGACACTGTATATTAGACAAATTTGTCCATGATAGATATGTCGTATTACCACCGGCACTCTCCGTCGTATAGTAATCGGAGATCGTACGTAGTTAACGAAAACACAGTAGATCACGTGGACAGCATGGCAACAGTACGAAGTGTAATCCATGGGTGATGCATGGCTTAGCTACCGTCACATCCGTCGACAGCAAATGGATGAGCTTGTACGTGTGGCCTTCCTCCTCCTCGCCGTCATCGGTCTGCGGCCCCACCGTTTCGGCAATCCGGCTGCATCCTTCTCTCGGCCGGTTAACCAAGCGCTCGAGCTCATGAGTCCTGAACTGCTGATGTGCTCCCCTGCGATGTCCCCAACCAATGGTTTGTGGGTGACGTGCGTAAGCATATGATGCATGGTGCGGAGAGGCCCGGGCCAGGACCAGGTCGATGATGGCGCCAACCTCCAACCGGCACCGCCACTCGCGGAGATGCAGCGGAAGTGCGGACGGAAGCCTGGCCCCAGGCCCCAAAGTGATAGAGAGAAAATATATTTGCTTGTCAACTTTTCGACAAAGTTTTTTTCTGATGAATTTTCCTGAGCAGCGGCGCACACGGAACTTCCACTGCACAATTTATTTACAAAAGTCAGAAACTGACAGGTTAAATAATATCATTGTCGAAGGAACCAACAGAAAAATATTTTTATTGAGCGTATCCTCTTTAAAAAGATCTTTGATAACCGACAGGTTAAATAATTCTCGTGTGATCCTAAGGTTCGTATAGGGATATATTTTGCAGCCGACAAAGTATCAAAAAAATAATTTGCTAGCTCTAATCCCATTATTTTGCTTGCCGGTTGTCTCTTATTAATATATTCGATGTCGGTCTTTGCGCATGGGAAAAAATAACTAGAGGATTAGGTTATATGTCTTCTTTGTCAGCCGTGGCGCATAGAGAAAAATGTTTTAATATATAGATTACTAAGAAAAATATCACAAGCCCAATAATAAAAACGGGTTGAAGATTTGGATAATTCATCCATTCCACATGATAATACTTCAATAGAGCTATTACGTGCCATACTTCCTTAACCAAACGTGTCAATTTTATGGACACAACAAGAGTTCAAGATGTATAGTAATATAACTATTTTGGGTTCTAGGAAAATGATTATGCAAACATAACTTAGTAAATACTAAATACTCCATCCATTCCAAATTATAAGACTTTTTGGCATTTCATATTCGCATTCTAGCATTCAAATTGGATAGGTAACCCACATGGCCACATTCATATTAATAAGCATATAAAGGTTCCACAACAACCCCACAAACCATTCAATAACATAGGACATCCAACATAGGTTTTGCCTTCATAGATGCATCCAAAAACTCTTTGAGAACCTATCTGAGTGCCATCGGAGTGGGAGCCTTTGCTCCGACTGGTCTTCACCCGCTCGCTCTGTACATGGAGCAAACCCTAGCTGACACAGGCTATAGCATATGTTCCAATGCGAAGCATTGGTACAATGCAATGCTCACGAACCTCCTCTGGTTGCTCTCTGAAAGTCATTGGAGTGGGAGCTATTGCTCCGATGCACTTCTCACTCCGATGCCCTATTCTTCAGCAAAACCTAGCTGAATCCCAGAGCACATAGTATATATTCCCTGATGACATGCATCCTGTAAATTCGATGCTGCCTCAACCACTCCATTCACTTCCATTTCAAGCACTTTTGTGAATGCGGTGGATTCCAATTGATCTTTGGGCCTCCTCAAAGCTACCTAGCAAGTGCTAAGTTTGATAAGTGTGCACCACACCTAAACCATTCGAGGTGTTGAGCAGTAGAAAGTTATTTGCTAGAACATCCGAGGTCTTAACTCAGATACAAAATGGAACTGTATTCAAGACTGTATGTTAAAGTAACTATGATGCGATCTTTTTACAAGAAACTAAGCGCTCTCACTTTGATCTTTTCTTTCACCGATAGTTCTGTCTGGTTATGTTTGGCTGTTTTTTAAATCTTTACCCTCCAATGGGGCTTCTAGTGGTTCTATCATCATCTGGAAAAGTGCCTTTTCCTTGGCACCATTGTTTTTTTAAAACAACTTTGTTTCCTCAGTCCAATTTGTTTCCTCGGGTGTTATCGACATAGGTCGACGGAAGCCTGCATCTGGCTCTCGCGCCGCCGGCACCACAATCAACCACGTGGAAGCCGAGAAGCAGCGGCGGGACAGGTTCAACCGCCTGTTCTGCGACCTCCGGGCCGCCGTGCCCACGGTGACTCGCCGGGACAAGGCGTCCCTTCTCGCCGACGCCGTTGGCTACATCACCAAGATGCGCGGCCGCGTCGAGCAGCTCGAGGCCGAGACCAGGCGGCAGACGACGACGGCCTCTCTCTCCCAGCTCTCCTTGGTTATTGGTGGCTCCCGTCAGGAGCTGGAGGTGCGGATGCACGGGCGGGACACCGCTGCGCTGCGCCTGATGACTACCGCGGCGCGCCATGCCCCCGCGCGCCTCATGGCCGCGCTCTGCGCGCTGGACCTGCCGGTGCAGCACGCGTCCGTGTGCCGCGTGGGCGGCGTCACCGTGCAGGACGTCGTCGTGGACGTACCCGCGGCCGGGCTGCGGGGAGAGGACTGCCTCCGCACCGCACTGCTGCACAAACTACTGCAGTAGAGCGGGTAGATGGCGCGCGGGCGCGCCCGGCCACCAATCCACCCAGCATGCACTAGTTACTTCGATCGTACCCATTGTTCCAAAATCAAGCTGCCTTAATTTGCAATGCACGTTTTTTTTCCCTACTCATTGTTGATGGTGTCAACTGCATGCGCTTCCTTGCACATGCAGTAATAGAAGTACCAGAACCAAAGGCCCATACCCCATACTCGGCTCTGTTTGGAAGTTCTGTAAATTATTTCATCTGTATAGTTTGCGTCCGTCTGTAATTTCTTGTGCACAGGAAGACAACCTGTGTTGGGATCGGTCGTCCCGACAAGGTGAAATAAAAGCGAGGCAATCAGGCGAAGGATGACGTCCCGAAGGTCTAGCCTCCACTCTCAGAACACTATTACCAAGGCACGGAACTCTTAGTAATCGAGCCGAGTGATCTATCTCTTTATTGGTATTTGAGTTCTCCTTTTATAGGCTGCGATTACACATGTATTTTCTTGTACACACATGCCCTTCCCCTGCTACAGAATATACCAGAGTATTTCCGGTTGTACAACATCCGTGGTCATTGTAACATCCCAGGTGTTTATCATCAGTTAAGCAATGGGTTTGAACTCAAACATGACATGTTAAATGGTGATGAATGTGTCAAGATCAAATCTACAAGAGTGAGCTCCAACTTAAACTTGGACAACCCACATTTGCTTGCATGCGTACCCTTGTTAAGATTATGCAAGAGTGAGGTTAAATATGCTTATTCTATGTACATTACATCAACATGCATCCATCTAGACCAGTGGAAAAGTTTCATGAAGTTTGGAATCAAGAAGTCACATGAAATGATGAGTTACGTTCTTGCTTGAATCACACTATTAAGTGAATGGAATTATAGGTCATCAACCAAACCTTGCTACCTTGACCAAATGACTATAAATGAACTCTACAACAAAAGTCATGAAGGGTTCGTGTTGAACAGAAGTCAAGAAAATGCCTCAATCAGTCTAAAACTCTGATTTGAGCTTTACCGTGATGCTAATTTGACCTATGTTGACCAATCACTTACAGTGCTTGCATGGAGTTGCACCTTAAATAAAAGTTGAAGTTTGATTGGAGTAGAACAAACTTTGCTTTCGGACCATGAGCTAGATCAGCTTGTAAGAAGGTCAAACCGAGGCTCAAACTTTGAATCGGTAGCTGTTTTTAGTACTTAGAATTTGTCTAAGTCCAGAATCCATCGTCGTTGACAGTGGCATCTCGCGTTCTCGTGATTTGTTAAGCAACATGATCGGGTCCCAAAATAAAAGTTGGAGTATACATTGTGGCGAAGAGCATGTAAAAAGTTGGCACTCGTTTGATTTTGTTTGGACCATCAATTTGGATTTTTGTTTGTCGTTGTCAATACATTGACACTATCACTTTGGAGCTAAATTACCTGCCCATCCATAGCTCTAATGGCCTTGCTCCCTTAATCAAGTTTGTAGAGCATCAGAAGATGAACAACTTTGCTTAAAGGCCCATAGCCTAGTTCGGAGCAGAGCCGGCCCAAAAACGGATTCCAAGTTGGGCACAACGACGCACGCCACGTACTCGACAGATTGCCTACGTGTCCGCCGTGCATGGAAGCGCGCGCCCCCGCCGCTACCGCGTGCCCTGCCTCCCTATCGCGCCCCTGCTCCTTCAACCGAGCGCCCGAGCCGCCCCATCCCTCACTCGCCTCTCCACTCTCCCTCCCTCGCTCTCTGGTGCTACGCGCGCGCTCCGGGACGCGGCCGCCATGGATGCCGCCACGAGCTCGAGCTTGGCCACCGTCGTTCTTCCACCTCCAAGCACCTCATAGCCCAGAATCCACCGCCACCGGCTCCGCAGCCCTCTCCTTGGCCTCGCTCGCCCCTTCCCGGCTTGTCTTCGCTGGCGTAGCGCGCGACCACCGGTGCCGTGGCCGCCGCGGACGCCTGTGCGCGCGGCCAGGCCAACCCGGCCTGCCTTCGGCCGAACTGAGCGGCCCCACGAGTGTGCGCAGACCCGTGGGTGCTCCCTCGCAACTTCGCTGACACCGTCGACGACCATGGCCGCCGGAGCCACGAGCCGGCCAACCTCCCCTACGCTGCCGTCGAGATGAAGAGGATGAGTGACTTCGCGCTGGAATAAGGGAGAAGGGAGGGGGTTAAGTGAAGAATCCGTGACTCTTTTGAATAGTGCCGAGAAGGGTCGATTCGCTGAAGTTTAATTTATGTTTCCTACAGGAACCGCATTGCAAAAGCGTTTTCCTTTTCTTTTTCATTATATGCATATAATCAGCTAAAATTTCGAAAATCGTAGTAAATTGTAGAAAAATCCAAAAATAGCAAATGAGGATTTTTGGAATCTTTGTGAAATTATATATGCAGTAGATCTATAGTATGGCATGATTTAGTTTAAAGTGTTTGCTGTAAAAATCAATTTATGCAGTTAGGTTTTTAATACTAGTTGTGTCTTGTCTTATTCATAAATACAGTTGTTTTGCTCAAATAAATATGAAATTTTTATGGTAGTCTAATAATGCCATGTGTATGCTGTGGTAAAAATTTTAGGAGTTTAAATTTGATAGTTTAAGAGCTATAAAAATAACAATTGTCCTGTGTTGCTTTGCTTCTATTCTAAATAGGCATGCATGTTTAAATTAATTGGCTCAGTTATATTATGAATCATGACTTTATGACAATACATGAGTTGTAATAATTTTCTTAAGATTTTCAAAAAGCTAAATAGAATAATTTTTTGTTAAGTAGATTTTTAGTCATATTTGCTTAAATCTCTGTGGCTGTTTTTGCCCAAACCTAGACATGGTTTCCTTGTTGGTACTGTGGGGCATTTTTAATAGTAGAATTAGCTTTAGGCGTTTATAACAAAGTTATTTAGAATTTTCTAATCTTTCTCAAAAGTCTATAACCACATTTATTGGACATATATAACTCTAGTTATAGCTGTTTAAAGTGGTATGTCAGATGCTGTCTATGTTTTGGATAGAGATAAAATTATTATATTAATTGACCTTGTTAACTGTATAATCATATTAATATGAGAATAATAAAGTTGTAGGTAGCTTTATAAGCTTTTCAAAAAGTTATGATTCATGTTTGTTGGAGGTCTAGAACTCCAGTTATGCTTTCCTGAAGTTCCTATTAGTTTTCTGTACCACTGCTGTTTGGGCTGCATGTGCAGTTTTTACCTGTGCAATTATTTTTATGGTGTAAATGATGTTTTTTGTGCTTGTGGTGAATACAAAAGTTGTAGGTAACTTCATAATCTAGCTTGTGTTAAAGTTTCATGACCATAGGCTCTATAATTTAGGAGCTATAGATTTTATAATTTCCATATCAGATTTTATATTCTCTCTGTACAGATCTGAATGATTGTGTTGTTTGATCCAAGTAAGCTTCGAATAATGTCTTGGAGATAATAGAATAAGTGTAGTTATTTTTATGAGTTTTCCAAATTGTTAAAGATCACTCCTTTTGGTGGTCTAAATCTCTATTTATAAGCTTGTGAAGTTGCATGGCAGAATCTGTCCAAGTCTGAACAGAGGTGCTCAATTGTGCTTAATTGACCTTGTTAATGGTGGAATCACCTTGTGATGATAATAAATATGTTTTAGATAATTTAATAAGCTTTCTAAAAGTTAAAGTTCATGCTTGTTTGATGTCTGTAACTCCAGTTATGCCATTTTAAAATTACTACTACTTTTCTGTCCTAATTCTATGTAGATCCGAAACATTAGCATGTTTGACCTAGTTATCTGTGGAATAAGGTTTTGGTGATAATAATAATATTGTAGGTAATTTCATTAGCTTTCAAGAAAGTCTAGGATCACCTTCTTTGGATGCCTGGATCTCTAGTTATGGTTAAAATAAGTGACTATTATGCTGCTGTCCAGATTTCTATACATGTGTTAGGTGATTGCTTTAGCTGCTATTGTTTTGGCTAAACATGTTGTTTAGTTTTTGATCGATGCATGTGTGCAATATCTGAACTTAAGTTCACTTATGTTCCATGCCTTATATGCTTGCTATCCCTTTATAAAAGGTTGTGTGATGTTTAGTTAAATAATTCTAGGTGCATATGTTTTGCATGATCTTATGTTTGACCCGAATACTATTATGTGATGCATCTCATATTACCATTCTTCATATTCATGCACTTGCATCTTGCATCTCATCTAGGTACGCTAAAGGAACCATGTGAAGGACGTGATGTTGGAACCAAAACCGAAGACGGTGTATAGTGGACCTATCCCGAAGGTGGAAGGACTGGACAAGTGCTAGGACGGGAGATGCTCGCCAAGCGAGTGTCGTCTAACAAACACTAATCTAGTGTTGGATCCCAGGCAAGCCCCGAAGCATTATAAGCCTCCTATGTTTTTATAAATATCACTTAAGTTCTTTATGTTTGATGCATTAGGGTATAAGAGTTGTTTGGAACCACTTGATGCATAGAACTATCTTGTCCAGAGATATACCTTGAACCCTATGTAGGTCCAGGATCGAATGTATGCTTAGCAATACTTAGACCGGTATAAGTCGGGTGATTTTCTATCACCTGCGAGATATAGGTAGATACCAAAGCACGGTTGGCTATATTTACTATCGTGGAAATAACCATGTGTTAATAATGAATGGAGATCGGGTGGGATGTCGATAGAGAAGCAACAAGACATGGAGGTCTTGGGTGTGGATCTATCACTGTCTGTGCCGATTAAGGACCGTACCGTTGTTGGCGCTTCTGACAAGATTGAACGCATGCATATCACTTAGCTGGCCGGATAACTCGTTCTGACCGCGAAGCCGAGTAGCTCAACTTAAGCCGGGCCCCGCTCTGTAAAAGTTCGCACTCTGGATGGTAGTAAGGATGTGCGGGGAGCCAGCCATGAGCCTAAGGGTAGGGTAGTCCTGATCGTCCTGGCAGCTGGTCGTCCCTGATTGTGCGGTGCTGGGTGAACCCGTGAAATGTGTACTTGAGTTGTACCAAATGTGGCCTAAGGCTACCGTGGCTGGTAGACCTGGGTTTGTGTTAGGAATAAATTCCTAGCTGGTTGAAATCGATTCGAATCGTCGTCTCTCCCAGATAGTGAGAAATTTGGCTAGTCCCAACATCGTAGTAATTGTATTAAGGAATATGATGGTTCGGATAAACTTGGAATTACTACACCGGCGATGGTTACTATTGTATGCTCTTAAAATAATATACCACATGTTTGGCACAGGATAGTTGCTAGTCTAGAGATGAATAGCTATAATTAACTTGATGACCGAAGTACAACTGTATAACTGAGTTAATCGCTTTTTAAGCAAAAATATTGTCAAGCTACCTCCACTTATAAAGCCTTGCATAATCATTGGAGTCAATTTATTTTTGGTTTATGATGGGTAAGTCTAGCTGAGTATCTTCTCGTACTCAGGGTTTTATTCCCATTGTTGCAGATGGTACCGTCTATCACGGCTATTGTAAAAAATGCTTCTATCCTGCCGTGGATGAGAAGTGAGCCTTGGGCAGGCATCTTTAATAATCCTCCTATATGCTTTTGTGGATGGTGATCATGTGTTGACACTATATTTGAACTATGTTTATAAATGCTAGTTTCGAACTTAATTTGCTTCCGCTTCTATTTATCGAACTTGGTTTGTAATAACTCTATTTTGTACTTTGATGAATGGATTGTAATTGTGAACTTTATGTAATATGTGACATGTATGTTGAATCATGTACGATCTTGGTTGTATGTGGATCGTTTATCGAGACCCGTCATGGTACTCGACGGACTACCAGGTTTATATGGGCTCAAGTATGACAGTGCGACCGCTTGCAGGCTGCCATTGTACTTGTGCTCTTATAAATTGGTCGGTTCTGCGACAAAAGTATTATAGAAAACATTGCAAGAGGGACCGGAATTAAAAATATTTTATTTTTGTAAAATATGGCACGCTCTTGCAAACGGGTCACATATTAATTCTTTGTGATTCTTTTGTCAAAATTATTGGTGCACAGATGTACCGCCCATGCACATATTAATCCAAAGCCAACGGATGCATGCCGTGGATGTAGTCAGTTTGGCGGAAGAACCGACTGTGGAACGGCTATTTTCACATTTGGTTCTTGTTGCAAACCAACAATGCAAATAGTAGCATCTGTGCTTCATGATATGGAATCGACTGTACAAATTTATTTCCACCTTTTTACAATAATTTCTCTCTCTCTCTCTTTGATACAAGAGATGCTTGTAAATGACTGTGCTCTGAATTTGACATGGCAACTTAAGACAAAAACGTGAACTCTCAGTTGGTTAGATTCCTTGTGGGAGAACCTATCCACCTGGATTCAACTCCTCAACTTAACATAGGTGCTCGTCAGGATTTATTCCAAGATTTAACGACGCTATTCTTTCGGTAGTAGGTGACGTGTAGAGTTATTCTTTTAGCGGTACGAGACATGCCCGCGCCTATGATGACTTCGTTCTCATCATAGGGGTAAAAAAATGGATTTAATGGCATTATTCTTTCAGTAATAGGCGATGTGTTCGCGTCTATGTTGACATTATCAATCTCGAGATTTTGTCGGTCTAACTCGGTTTTTTAGAGAGATGCTCATAAGGGTAAAAAAATTTAAGACAAAACCGATTGTGTTCTATTTCTAAACCGACTACACAAGTTGGTTTGACTTCGTCAATCTTGAAATTTATTGGTCTAACTTAGTTTTTTGGAGGTGCTCCTAGGTATTAAAAAAACTGATTGTGTTCTTTTTCTAAACCAACTGTATAAGTTGGTTCTGTAGTACCAGTAGAACATTGGCTTCCAAATTTCAGAGCTCCTAATTTAACAAAGCTCTAAGCAATTAATATATGTAATCATCGAACTAAAGTTTCGATGAAATTTAAGGCTGCAAGCAGAAGGGACGACCACAAACTTTAGTCAGTGGAGCAAAGGAACGAGTAGGGTTTTCTCTTAAGATGACAGAATAACAAGTAACAAGTAGACAAAAATGAAGAGATCACCAACTTGTATTTATGTCAGTTGTGGACTTAATATAATACACATACATATTTATGTCAGTTGTGGACTTGTGGATTTTGACAATCTTCAGCATGTTCGCTTGTTGGTTTCAGCTAGGGCTTATCAGCCAGCCAACAGTGTTTTCCTCTCATAACAAACCAGCACCAGCTGGGCTTATCAGGCCAGAAACCAACCAGCGAACAGGCCGCTTGTATTCATGTTGGTTAGGATGAAGCACATGTTGAGAAAAGACAACCGACGGGTCTGTAGGTAATGTAACTATCCAACGAACAAGATTGTAGCATGAAAGTAGTATAGAAAACGATTGCAAGAGACATATTTTTTTTTTAAAAAGAGAGATTAACTCTGCTTTAAAGAAACAATGAGTAAGGGCTTGGATTGCCAAAGCAGAGACAACAGCCGAATTTCAGATATACATGTGGCCAGGATGTCCCGATTGACAATCTTGTGCACCTTCTCCTTGTATTGCGCGCCTTAATTAAGTACTAGGACCTCATTTTGCTTTCACACGCTACATATCTAGAAATAGAGAGAATGTGCCCACAAGATAGCCCGCCACTGAAAACCAATTTCAAGAATAGTCGTATTGTGGACCATTCCTATAAATCTAGAGATTCTCAGAGACGGTCCTAATCCTACATATAAATCGGCCATAGAAATCGATTTTCATGACCCCTTTGTAAGAGCGTGCCATGTTTTAGAAAAATAAAATATTTTTTAGTTCCGGTCTCTCTATGAGTTGTGCTCTCAACCAAATAGAATTAAAAGTTTCATCCTCTGCATGAAAAAACAAAAACTAGCAAAAAGCCAAACATACACAAATTGAAACAGCCAAAGGTAGAAGACACTATTCATGATTGGTGAAAATTTCTATGACCGTCATTTCCAACATATGGCACGCTATATAAACAATTGCCATGAGAATAAATTTATAATTTTTTATTATATATGAAATCAAGCGAAGTCAGACTCTATATCAAAATCATAGAGCTTGGTGAGATTTAAAATTTTATAGTGGCTCCTAGAAATCTATTTCAAAGATACTTTGTAATGAGAAATTTCTAGTAGGGATTGTCTATCCCATTTAAATACGTTATTCGGCGAACCTTGCTTAGTTACGATTAAGAAAACCATCGCTAAAAAATCGATACTAGCATGAAAATTGTTTATATATTATTAGTAGAGTGGGACATAATGCCATGTCCTATTACCGGGACTCTCCGTCATATAGTACTCGGAGATCGTACGTAGTCAACGAAAACAGTAGATTATTACATGGGACAGCAGTACGAAGTGTGGTCCATGGGTGGCCATGTACACGGCTGTGAATGCGTAGCTTAGCAAACTTCACATCCGTCGGCAGTGTGTGCTACAGAAAATCAAGTGTATATATGGCCTGAATGGCTAGACAGGCCCCATCGGCGCGTGGAGAGTTTGTTCATTGGGCCATGGGCAACAGAGAATGTGGGAGCGCGGCAACTGTTCAAAGGGCCCATGACCCGTAAA
Organism: Miscanthus lutarioriparius; assembly: GCA_904845875.1. Lineage (NCBI taxonomy): Eukaryota > Viridiplantae > Streptophyta > Magnoliopsida > Poales > Poaceae > Miscanthus > Miscanthus lutarioriparius. The sequence continues at coordinate 102,032,134 of CAJGYO010000005.1, forward strand.
TTCAACTGCCATCCCTAGCCTGCTCGTCGTTCTCGGCCTGCGGCCCAACGTTCCCACGGCATCCTTGTCGTCCTGGCCGTCAGCCCCAACCAAGCACTCGTGTTCATGAGTCCTGAACTGCTGATGTCCTCCCCTGCGATGTCCCCAACCACCAGTGGTTTGTGGGCGACGTCCTCCTAGGCGTTGGGTAAGCCGTAAGCATGATGTGTGGTGAGGAGTCCCCGCCGAGCACGATGCATGCTGAGCATTGGGTAAAAGCTCTAAGCACCATACGTACCGCCACCCAGAAGTAATGGCGAGCAAAAGAAGAGTAAGGCTAGGACAAAGAGATTGAGCTACAAAGTAGGGTTGAAGTAATTCTTTTCTAACGAAGTCGTCAAAAAGTGAGTTTATGCTGGATTGATCCCGAATCACACATCAGCTATGGCTAAATCGTCTGGGTTGCCACGGACCGAAGAACGCAGCAAGAATCTCACACTCACGTGGTGAAGAACAAAGAAGTTTATGAGACCAGATCCGAACACCCATGTGGGTTTTTTTCCTCGAAACTTCCAACGTCCGTCGCAACTTTCAACGTTGGAGCATTATCCTGGGGCCGTAACGACTCCGAATTGAACGTTCCATATATGTTTTATGACCATCTCGACGAGAGCAACGCAATGGTAAAGTCCAATTAACATTATAAAAACCTCACAAAATGGACAATTTTAGTTGTCAATCGACATTGTATATTAGACAAATTTGTCCATGATAGATACGACGTATTACCGTACCGGCACTCTCCGTCATATAGTAGTTGGACAATTTTAGTTGTCAATCGATATTGTGTATTAGACAAATTTATCCCCGATAGATATGTCGTATTACCACCGGCACTCTCCGTCATATAGTAATCGGAGATCGTACGTAGTCAACGAAAACACAGTAGATCACGTGGACAGCATGGCAACAGTACGAAGTGTAATCCATGGGTGATGCATGGCTTAGCTACCGTCACATCCGTCGACAGCAAATGGATGAGCTTGTACGTGTGGCCTTCCTCCTCGCCGTCATCGGCCTGCGGCCCCACCGTTCCGGCAATCCGGCTGCATCCTTCTCTTGGCCGGTTAACCAAGCGCTCGAGCTCATGAGTCCTGAACTGCTGATGTGCTCCCCTGCGATGTCCCCACCCAATGGTTTGTGGGTGACGTGCTGGGCACTGCGTAAGCATATGATGCGTGGTGCGGAGAGGCCCGGGCCAGGACCAGGACGATGATGGCGCCAACCTCCAACCGGCACCGCCACTCGCGGAGATGCAGCGGAAGTGCGGACGGAAGCCTGGCCCCAGGCCCCAACACGGCGACCGTGAGGCCGAGCAGCGGCAAGAGGGACAGGATCTCAACCGCTGCCGCTGCCGCTGCCGTGCCCACGGTTTCCCGCAGATGCACGGGGCGTCCGGTGTCGCATCGCAGGCTTGCAGCCGCCTACATGGCACCGACACCAGTGCAACAGGAATTTCCTGTGTGTCGAAGAAAAACACGACATGGATGTAATGAAACCCGTCAAAAATATCAATTCTGTTGATTACCCAGCAGGTAAATACTGTCAGGGACAATGTGATAGAGAGAAAATATATTTGCTTGCCAACTTTACGACAGAAAGTTTTTTTCTGATGAATTTTCCTGAGCAGCGGCGCACACGGAACTTCCACTGCACAATTTATTTACAAAAGTCAGAAACTGACAGGTTAAATAATATCATTGTCGAACGAACCAACAGGAAAACATTTTTTACTGTACGCTATCCTCTTTAAAAAAAGTCTTTGATAACCCACTGGTTAAATAATTCTCGTGTGATCCTAAGGTTGGTATAGGGATATATTTTGCAACCGACAAAGTATCAAAAAAATAATTTTCTAGCTCTAATCCCATTATTTTGCTCGTCGGTTATCTCTTATTAATATATTCGATGTCGGTCTTTGCGCATGGGAAAAAATAACTAGAGGATTAGGTTATATGTCTTCTTTGTCAGCCGTGGCGCACAGAGAAAAATGTTTTAATATATTGATTACTAAGAAAAATATCACAAGCCCAATAATAAAACTGGGTTCAAGATTTGGATAATTCATCCATTCCACATAATAATACTTCAATAGAGCTATTAGGTGCCATACTTCCTTAACCAAACGTGTCAATTTTATGGACACAACAAGAGTTCAAGATGTATAGTAATATAATTATTTTGGGTTCTAGGGAAATGATTATGCAAACAGAACTTAGTAAATACTAAATACTCCATCCATTCCAAATTATAAGACTTTTTGGCATTTCATATTCGCATTCTAGCATTCAAATTGGATAGGTAACCCACATGGCCACATTCATATTAATAAGCATATAAAGGTTCCACAACAACCCCACAAACCATTCAATAACATAGGACGTCCAACATAGGTTTTGCCTTCACATATGCGTCCAAAAACTCTTTGAGAACCTATCTGAGTGCCATCGGAGTGGGAGCCTTTGCTCCGACTGGTCTTCACCCGCTCGCTCTGTACATGGAGCAAACCCTAGCTGACACAGGCTATAGCATATGTTCCAATGCGAAGCATTGGTACAATCCAATGCTCACGAACCTCCTCTGGTTGCTCTCTGAAAGCCATTGGAGTGGGAGCTATTGCTCCGATGCACTTCTCACTCCGATGCCCTATTCTTCAGCAAAACCTAGCTGAATCCCAGAGCACATAGTATATATTCCCTGATGACATGCATCCTGTAAATTCGATGCTGCCTCAACCACTCCATTCACTTCCATTTCAAGCACTTTTGTGAATGCGGTGGATTCCAATTGATCTTTGGGCCTCCTCAATGCTACCTAGCAAGTGCTAAGTTTGATAAGTGTGCACCACACCTAAACCCTTCGAGGTGTTGAGCACTAGAAAGTTCTTTGCTAGAACATCCAAGGTCTTAACTCAGATACAAAATGGAACTGTATTCAAGACTGTATGTTAAAGTAACTATGATGCGATCTTTTTACAAGAAACTAAGCGCTCTCACTTTGATCTTTTCTTTCACCGATAGTTCTGTCTGGTTATGTTTGGCTGTTTTTTAAATCTTTACCCTCCAATGGGGCTTCTAGTGGTTCTATCATCATCTGGAAAAGTGCCTTTTCCTTGGCACCATTGTTTTTTTAAAACAACTTTGTTTCCTCAGTCCAATTTACCTCTCTTCACAACAATGTTACCTGGATCCTCACCAACATTTATGCACCCTACACACCTTTGGGCAAAAAAGATTTCATTGAGTGGTTAGAAATATTCAAATGCCAGATCTTGTTGATTGGCTAGTTCTTGGTGATTTTAATCTTTACAGAAGCCCAGCTGATTGAAACAGGTCATGTGCAGACTATTCAGACATGTTTACGTCCAATGAAACAATTAGTGCCTTAGGCTTGGTTGAGCTCCCTTTGAAAGGCAAGCGTTTTACTTGGACTAACAAGCAAAAGTCACCCTTGTTAGAGATGCTAGACTATTTTTTCACCTCGCCTAGTTGGACCATTTCCTATCTTAACATAAATGTCACTACTCTCTTTATGGAAACCTCAGATCATGTTCCTTGTCTTATTAACATTTCCACAGTTATTCCCAAGGGGCAAATTTTTAGATTTGAGAACTATTGGTTGGAAAATATGACTTCATGAATCAAGTTCATTTGAGTTGGCATTCTCCTTTTAAGCACCAAAATACAGCTAAAAATATTACTGCCAAATTTAAAAACATGATAAAATCTTAAAGGAATAGAAGAAATCTCTCTCCAATCTTAGAGAGAATATTCACAATGTTAAGTTTACTTTGTCTTTGGTGATTGTTTAGAGGAGTCTAGATATTTAACCTTATTGAGTAGAATTTTTTGTCACTCTTGGAAGACAAGCTTATTGCCCTCCTTCATCAGCAAAAAACTTACTGGAAGCAAAAGGGGGTAGTTAAATGGGTTGCCCTAGGTGATGCAGCACCAAATTCTTCCATGCACAAGCAACTATTAAATATAGAAGGAATCTGATCACCCAGCTTATTGATGATCAAGGCAATACAATTGATAATCACTCTTATAAATCACCATTGATATAACATTCTTTCAAAGAAAAATTGAGCACAAGCAACTTTACAAGCATAAGCTTTGATCTAGCCTCCTTTTTCAATCCTCCACCTGATCTTTCTAGCCTAGTGGAAAGTTTTGCCAGGACAGAGATTGATGCAGTTGTCAAGGCCCTTCCTTCTAATAAGGCCCCTAAACCTGATGGTTTCAACATAGATTTTATAAAGAAATACTGGCCAATCATTATTCAGATTTCTATAGACTTTGTGATGCTTTCCATTCTGAGTAGATTTTCCTCCAAAGCATAAATGGTTCTCACATCACCCTCAACCTAAAAAGATGATGCTTTAAAAGTTTTAGGTTGTAGGCCTATTTCTTTGCTCAATATTTTCCATCAAGTTTTTAACAATGCTTCTAGCTAATAGACTTCAAAGTGTTCTATGTTCTCTAATTCATAAGAACCAATATGGCATCATCAAGCATAGAACAATTCAAGACTATATTGCCTGGGCCCTGGAATACTTGCACATGTGTAATCAATCTAGAAAATATTTAATCATTCTTAAGCTTGACTTTGAAAAGGCCTTTGACAAAGTAGAACATGAGTTAATGCTGCAAATTCTAGAACACAAAGGCTTTCCTTCCAAATGGTTGAATTGGATGAAGCTTATCTTTAGCTCCGGTACCTCTGCTATTCTGTTAAATGGAGTGCCTGGTAAGGTCTTTCACTATCACAGAGGTGTTAGACAAGGGGATCCTCTTTCACCCTTGTTGTTTGTTTAGGCTGCTGATTTTCTTCAAGCTATATTCAGCTTAGTTAGAAGCAATGGTCTGTTGACTCTCCCAATACGTCGGGCAAGTGATGAAGATTTTCCAATCTTATAGTATGCAGATGACACCCTTATATTTTCATGAAGGGAGACATTTCTGAGCTAAATCACCAAAAAGAGCTGCTCACTTCTTTTGTTGAATCTACTGGTTTGAAGGTAAACTTTGATAAATCCTTGATGATACCCATCAATGTGACAGATGGTAGACTGGATATTTCAGCCACAACTTTTGGTTGCTCAAAAGGCACTACCTTCTACCTACCTAGGCCTAACCTTAAGTCTAACCAAGCCTTCTTGCTGAATTTTGGCCTCTAGTCTCCAAACGTGAAAGAAGGCTTATGGTATTCTCCTTCTTTCTGAGTGAGGCAGGAAGATTGGATCTTACCAATGCTGTCCTCATAGCCCTTACCAACTTTTGCAATGTGCAATTTCCTTCTTCCCAAAACTATGATCAAACAAATTGATAAATACAGAAAGCATTGTTTAGGGAGAGGTTCAGATGTTAACAAACAAAAGCAACCAAAAGCAGCTTGACAAATGGTTTGCCTCCCTAAACAAGAAGGTGGCCTAAGGTTTTAAATCTGCCAGTTCAAAATGAAAGACTTTTGTTAAAGCACCTTCATAAATTCTACAACAAAGATAAAGTTCCCTAGGTACAGCTAGTTTGGGATATATATTACACTAGAGATCGGTTGCCCTCCCCTAGTGGCACCTTTAGAGGCTCCTTCTGGTGGCATGATATTTTAAAAGTTCAAATTCATTTTAAAGATATAGCTATGGTCTATCTACAGGATGGAGTCTCTTGTTTCTTATGACATGACCTTTGGGAAGGGAGAGTCTATAGTCAAGCTTTCCAGAACTCTTCTCTTACTCCAAGAATCAATAGATTTCCCTTCATGTGGCAGTTTCTACACCTTTGTTGCGATCTTTATATCACCTGCCACTTTCTATTGAAGCTTATGAAAAATTCCAAGAACATATCAGTATTATTCAGTCTCGCCGGAGTGCTCGTTGCCGGCGAGATAACGCCGGTCCGCGCTGGTCCTCTGCTGTTGGCCCACTAACGAGCGGGCCTGACTGACGCAGGGGTCCTAGCTCTCAGCGACTCCGATTTAGGGCTAGTTCATTTATTTCAGATTTGAATGCAAACTTTGAAAAATCATAAGTTGAGTTCTAGATGTCCATTTTTGGTGAACCAAATTTTGTTGTGTTCCTCTTGAAGTGTACTATTTTATAAAAATTTGAAATGTACAGTTTCTGGTATTTTTCATGGTGATTAAAATGTATTTATATAAATGCTTTTTGAATGTTTACAATCTTGTAAATTATATATCTTGAGCTAGAAAAGTGATAAAATTGTGATTCCAATTTTGTTGGTCTTGTGTTGACATAATCTAGCTAGAAAAAATATTAAGCTTGTAGTAAACTTGATTGAAATATTATCTTTCTATTTATCTATTAATAAAGGGTATTTTCTGAGGAAATTTGTAGGGATAAAAATATATAACATATTGATATGCCAATTTTTATACAGTAGTGTGACACTAATATGAAGCTAAGAAAAATGTATAATCTGTTGTTTGACACTTTTCTATAGGGTTTACTATTTTCACTAAAGTAGGCCTTGCTAGCTTGTCATTTTTGCATAGGATGTTGTACATGTCCAGACGGTATGAAATTTTTACTGTAGTCTATTGTGAACACTAGAAAGCTACTGTAATTTTATGTGAATTTATTGTACATATTGAGAGTATGTTTGTTATTTCCCCTAATTATTTAATGAAATTAATAAAGGCATTTAAGTAATTAAATTGTGATGGACCATGATGTTTTCTATGGTGCTTGTGATTCATATTAACTGTTGATGGCCATAGTAAGGCTTAGAAGCAATTGGGTGTATGCAACTAATTAATTATTACTTTATAATTCAAATAAGTGGTCGAATGTATAGTTTCGGTTGTGTGGATGATTTCATGTTGATAATTGTATTTTCTGTAAAACTTGTTAATAACAAAGTTGTAGATAACTCACTGATGTACCTTGTGTTAAATTTTCATAATCATAGGCCTTAGGGTTTAAGAGTTTTGGCTGTTAGAAGTTTACTGCCCTAATTGTTTGCTCTCAGGATAGAGTTGATTTACTGAATTGTTTGACCTAGATAACTGTTGAATCACCTTAAGAGTATTAAAAGGAAGTTGTAGACAATTTCATAAGCTTTCCAGAATGTCCACAATCATATTATTTCGATGTATATAACTCCGATTATGGTTAAAACAAGTAGCTGCTATTTTGGTAGTTCGGTAAATAAATTGCAGAAGTGTTTGCTTAAGTAATAGGGAAGAGATATGCACCTACTCAAGTAGAATAGAATGCACTTGTCATTATCTTAACACCATGCCATGGAAAATACTTACAAGGATGCATTCATCATGTTTTATCATATTATATGTGTCGTCATACATGCATTCGCAATATCTTATTGCATGATCATGCATATAGGATCGATTGAGGAGATAACATTGCTGGAATTCAATGAAGAAGAGGAAGGGGATTAGCAGGAGACTCCTCAAGCCGCGACTCCCGAAGAAGAGGAGCAGACTCCAGAAGAGCTCCCTAAGAGTCCTGATCACCGCCCCACCTCTTTTCTCAAAGGCAAGCCCCGGATCATTATAAGTCTCCTAGTGTTTTACAAAATACTACTTGAGTCCTTTATGATTGATGCATTAGGTTATAAGAGTTGACTGAAAACACTAGATGCATGAACTACCTTGTCCAGATATGTATACATTTAACCCTGTGTAGGTCTAGGATCGAATATATGCTTAGCCACGCTTAGACCGGTAGAAGTCGGGTGATTTCCTGTTACCTGCTAGATATATGTGGATACCGAAACACGATTATCTATATTTGCTATCATGGAAAAGAACCATAGGGTAATGTAAATGGAGGCCGGGCGGAGTCTATGTGTAGGTTGACTCATGTGATTCCGTCTGCGCCGATTAAGGACCGTACCATTGTTGGCGCTTCTGACAAGATTGAACGCATGCCTATCACTTAGCTGGCCGGATAACTCGTTCTGACCACGAAGCCGAGTAGCTCAACTCAAGCCGAGCCCCGCTCTGTAAGAGTGTGCACTCTGGATGGTAGTAAGGATGTGTGGGGAGCCAGCCATGAGCCCAAGGGCAGGGTAGTCTAGATCGTCCTAGTAGCTGGTCGTCCCTGATTATGCGACGCTGGGCGAACCCGCAAAATGTGTACTTGAGTTGTACTAAAGGTGACCTAAGGCTACCATGGCTGGTAGACCTAGGTTCGTGTTAGGAATAAATTCCCTACTGGTTGAAATCGATTCGAATCGTCGTCTCACCCGGATAGTGAGAAAGTTGGCTAGTCCCAACATCGTAGTAATTGTATTAAGGAATGTGATGGTTCGGATAAACATGGAATTACTACACCGGCTATGGTTACTGTTGTGTGCTCTTAAAATGATATACCATATGTTTGGCATAGGATAGTTGCTAATCTAGAGATGAATAGCTATAATTAACTTGATGACCGAAGTACAACTGTATAACTGAGTTAATCGCTGTTTATGTAAAAAATGTTGTCAAGCTAGCTCCACTTATAAAACCTTGCATAATCCTTAGAGTCAATTTATTTCTGGTTTATGATGGGTAAGTCTAGTTGAGTACCTTCTTGTACTCAGGGTTTTATTCCTATTGTTGCAGATGGTACCGTCTATCACGGCTATTGTAAGAATTGCTTCTATCCCGCCGTGGATGAGGAGTGAGCCTTGGACAGGCATCTTTAATAATCCTTCTATATGCTTTTGTGGATGGTGATCATGTGTTGGCATTGTATTTGAACTATGTTAACAAATGCTAGTTTCGAACTTAATTTGCTTCCGCTACTATCTATTGAACTTGGTTTGTAATAACTCTATTTCGTACTCTGATGAATGGATTGTAATTGTGAACTTTATGTAATATGTGATATGTATGTTGAATCATGTACGATCTTGGTTGTATGTGGAACGTTTATCAAGACCCGTCGTGGTACTCGACGGACTACCGGGTTTATATGGGCTCAAGTATGACACTGTCATTGTACTCACGCTCTTATAAATTGGTTGGTTTTGCGACAAAAGTATTATAGAAAACATTGCAAGAGAGACCGGAACTAAAAATATTTTATTTTTCTAAAATATGGCACGCTCTTACAAACGGGTCACATAGAACTTTTAATTCTATGTGATTCTTTTGTCAAAATTATTGGTGGCCAACGGATGCATGCCGTGGATGTAGTCAGTTTGGCAGAAGAACCGATTGTGGAACGGCTATTTCACATTTGGTTCTTGTTGCAAACCAACAATGCAAATAGTAGCATATGTGCTTCATAATATGGAATCGACTGTACAAATTTATTTCCACCTTTTTACAATCATCTCTCTCTCTCTCTCTCTCTCTCTCTCTCTCTCTCTCATACAAGAGATGCTTGTAAATGACTGTGCTCTGAATTTGACATGGCAATTTAAGACAAAACCGCGAACTCTCAGTTGGTTAGATTCGTTGTGGGGAACCTACCCACCTGGATTGAACTCCTCAGCTTAACATAGGTGCTCGTCTGGATTTATTCCAAGATTTAACGACGCTATTCTTTCGGTAGTAGGTGACGTGTAGAGTTATTCTTTTAGCGGTACGAGACATGCACGCGCCTATGATGACTTCGTTCTCATCATAGGGGTAAAAAAATGGATTTAACGGCATTATTCTTTCAGTAATAGGCGATGTGTGCACGTCTATATTGACATTATCAATCTCGAGATTTTGTCGGTCTAACTCGGTTCTTTAGAGAGATGCTCATAAGGGTAAAAAAAATTTAAGACAAAACCGACTGTGTTCTATTTCTAAACCGACTACACAAGTTGTTTTGACTTCGTCAATCTTGAAATTTATTGGTCTAACTTAGTTTTTTTGAAGGTGCTCATAGGGATAAAAAAACTGATTGTGTTCTTTTTCTAAACCAACTGTATAAGTTGGTTCTGTAGTACCAGTAGAACATTGGCTTCCAAATTTCAGAGCTCCTAATTTAACAAAGCTCTAAGCAATTAATATATGTAATCATCGAACTAAAGTTTCGATGAAATTTAAGGATGCAAGCAGAAGGGACGACCACAAACTTTAGTCAGTGGAGCAAAGGAACGAGTAGAGTTTTCTCTTAAGATGACAGAATAACAAGTAACAAGTAGAAAAAAAAATGAAGAGATCACCAACTTGTATTTATGTCAGTTGTGGACTTAATATAATACACATACATATTTATGTCAGTTGTGGACTTGTGGATTTTGACAATCTTGTATTCGTGTTGATTAGGATGAAGCACATGTCGAGAAAAGACAACCGACCGGTCTGTAGGTAATGTAACTATCCAACGAACAAGATTGTAGCATGAAAGTATTATAGAAAACGATTGCAAGAGACATATTAATTTTTAAAAAAGAGAGATTAACTCTGCTTTAAAGAAGCAATGAGTAAGGGCTTGGATTGCCAAAGCAGAGATCACAGCCGAATTTCAGGTATATATGTGGCCAGGATGTCGTTATTGACAATCTTGTGCACCTTCTCCTTGTATTGCGCGTCTTAATTAAGTACTAGGACACTACGTTTCTGCGGGTGCCTCATTTTCCTTTCACACGCAACATATCTAGAAATAGAGAGGATGTGCCCACAAGATAGCCCGCCACTGAAAACCAATTTCAAGAATAGTCGTATTGTGGACCATTCCTATAAATCTAGAGATTCTCAGAGACGGTACTAAGTCCTACACACAAATCGGCCATAGAAATCGATTTTCATGACCCCTTTGTAAGAGCGTGCCATGTTTTAGAAAAATAAAATATTTTTAGTTCCGGTCTCTCTATGAGTTGTGCTCTCAACCAAATAGAATTAAAAGTTTCATCCTCTGCATGAAAAAAACAAAAACTAGCAAAAAGCCAAACATACACAAATTGAAACAGCCAAAGGTAGAAGACAACTATTCATGATTGGTGAAGATTTCTATGACCGTCATTTCCAACATATGGCACGCCATATAAATAATTGCCATGAGAATAAATTTATAATTTTTTTTATTATATATGAAATCAAGCGAAGTCAGACTCTATATCAAAAACATAGAGCTTGATGAGATTTAAAATTTTATAGTGGGCCCTAGAAATCTATTTCAAAGATACTTTGTAATGAGAAATTTCTAGTAGGGATTGTCTATCCCATTTAAATACGTTATTCGGCGAACCTTGCTTAGTTACGATTAAGAAAACCATCCCTAAAAAATCGATACTAGCATGAAAATTGTTTATATATTAGTAGTAGAGTGGGACATAATGCCATGTCCTATTACCGGGACTCTCCGTCATATAGTACTCGGAGATCGTACGTAGTCAACGAAAACAGTAGATTATTACATGGGACAGCAGTACGAAGTGTGGTCCATGGGTGGCCATGTACACGGCTGTGAATGCATAGCTTAGCAAACTTCACATCCGTCGGCAGTGTGTGCTACAGAAAATCAAGTGTATATATGGCCTGAATGGCTAGACAGGCCCCATCGGCGCGTGGAGAGTTTGTTCATTGGGCCATGGGCAACAGAGAATGTGGGAGCGCGGCAACTGTTCAAAGGGTCCATGACCCGCAAATTCAACTGCCATCCCTAGCCTGCTCGTCGTTCTCGGCCTGCGGCCCAACGTTCCCACGGCATCCTTGTTGTCCTGGCCGTCAGCCCCAACCAAGCACTCGTGTTCATGAGTCCTGAACTGCTGATGTCCTCCCCTGCGATGTCCCCAACCACCAGTGGTTTGTGGGCGACGTCCTCCTAGGCGTTGGGTAAGCCGTAAGCATGATGTGTGGTGAGGAGTCCCCGCTGAGCACGATGCATGCTGAGCATTGGGTAAAAGCTCTAAGCACCGTACGTACCGCCACCCAGAAGTAATGGCGAGCAAAAGAAGAGTAAGGCTAGGACAAAGAGATTGAGCTACAAAGTAGGGTTGAAGTAATTCTTTTCTAACGAAGTCGTCAAAAAGTGAGTTTATGCTGGATTGATCCCGAATCACACATCAGCTATGGCTAAATCGTCTGGGTTGCCACGGACCGAAGAACGCATCAAGAATCTCACACTCACGTGGTGAAGAACAAAGAAGTTTATGAGACCAGATCCGAACACCCATGTGGGTTTTTTTTTCCTCGAAACTTCCAACGTCCGTCGCAACTTTCAACGTTGGAGCATTCTCCTGGGGCCGTAACGACTCCGAATTGAACGTTCCATATATGTTTTATGACCATCTCGTCGAGAGTAACTCAATGGTAAAGTACAATTAGCATTATAAAAACCTCACAAAATGGACAATTTTAGTTGTCAATCAACATTGTATATTAGACAAATTTGTCCATGATAGATACGTCGTATTACCGTACCGGCACTCTCCGTCATATAGTAGTTGGACAATTTTAGTTGTCAATCGATATTATATATTAGACAAATTTATCCCCGATAGATATGTCGTATTACCACCGGCACTCTCGGTCATATAGTAATCGGAGATCGTACGTAGTCAACGAAAACACAGTAGATCACGTGGACAGCATGGCAACAGTACGAAGTGTAATCCATGGGTGATGCATGGCTTAGCTACCGTCACATCCGTCGACAGCAAATGGATGAGCTTGTACGTGTGGCCTTCCTCCTCCTCGCCGTCATCGCCCTGCGGCCCCACCGTTCCGGCAATCCGGCTGCATCCTTCTCTTGGCCGGTTAACCAAGCGCTCGAGCTCATGAGTCCTGAACTGCTGATGTGCTCCCCTGCGATGTCCCCACCCAATGGTTTGTGGGTGACGTGCTGGGCACTGCGTAAGCATATGATGCGTGGTGCGGAGAGGCCCGAGCCAGGACCAGGACGATGATGGCGCCAACCTCCAACCGGCACCGCCAATCGCGGAGATGCAGCGGAAGTGCGGACGGAAGCCTGGCCCCAGGCCCCAACACGGCGACCGTGAGGCCGAGCAGCGGCAAGAGGGACAGGATCTCAACCGCTGCCGCTGCCGCTGCCGTGCCCACGGTTTCCCGCAGATGCACGGGGCGTCCGGTGTCGCATCGCAGGCTCGCAGCCGCCTACATGGCACCGATACCAGTGCAACAGGAATTTCCTGTGTGTCGAAGAAAAACACGACATGGATGTAATGAAACCCGTCAAAAATATCAATTCTGTTGATTACCCAGCAGGTAAATACTGTCCCTACAAAATCGATACTAGCATGAAAATTGTTTATATATTAGTAGTAGAGTGGGACATAATGCCATGTCCTATTACCGGCACTCTCCGTCATATAGTACTTGGAGATCGTACGTAGTCAACGAAAACAGTATATTACATGTGACAGCAGTACGAAGTGTGGTCCATGTACACGGCTGTGAATGCATAGCTTAGCTAACTTCACATCCGTCGGCAGTGTGTGCTACAGAAAATCAAGTGCATATATGGCCTGAATGGCTAGACAGGCCCCATCGCGCGCGTGGAGAGTTTGTCAATTGGGCCATGGGCAACAGAATGTGGGAGCGCGGCAAACTGTTCACAGGGCCCCATGACCCGCAAATTCAACAGCCATCCCTAGCCTGCTCGTCGTTCTCGGCCTGCGGCCCAGCGTTCCCACGGCATCCTTGTCGTCCCAACCAAGCACTCATGTTCACGAGTCCTGACCTGCTGATGGCCTCCCCTGCGATGTCCCCAACCACCAATGGTTTGTGGGCGACGTCCTAGGCATTGGGTAAGCCTTAAGCATGATGTGTGGTGAGGAGTCCCGCCGAGCACGATGCATGCTGTGAGCATTGGGTACATGCTCTAAGCACCGTACGTACCGCCACCCAGAAGTAACGTCGAGCAAAAGAAGAGTAAGGCTAGGACAACGAGATTCAGCTACAAAGTAGGGCCGAAGTAATTCTTCTCTAACGAAGTCGTCAAAAAGTGAGTTTACGCTGGATTGATCCTGAATCACACATCAGCTAGGGCTAAATCGTCCGGGTTGCCACGGACCGAAGAACGCAGCAAGAATCTCACACTCACGTGGTGAAGAACAAGGAGGTTTATGAGACCAGATCCGAACACCCATGTGGGTTTTTTTTCTCAAAACTTCCAACGTCCGTCGCAACTTCCAGCGTTGGAGCATTCTCCCGGCGGCGTAACGACTCTGATTTGAACGTTCCATATATGTTTTGTGACTATCTCGACGAGAGTAACGCAATGGTAAAGTCCAATTAGCATTATGACAACCTCACAAAATGGACAATTTAGTTGTCAATCGACATTGTATATTAGACAAATTTGTCCATGATAGATATGTCGTATTACCGGCACTCTCCATCATAAAGTAGTTGGACAATTTTAGTTGTCAATCGACATTGTATATTAGACAAATTTGTCCATGGAAGATATGTTTTAGGCTATCTCGAACAACAACACTTAAAATATAAGATCCATTCGTCCTTTGAGTAGCGCTACAGGCTAAAGGTTCAATAACTATTCGGCATCTTCTTCAACAACAAGACCCAAAAGAGAATCTTTTCTGCAAATGTGTTTTCCAGGAGAGATGATACCCATATTTGGTTTGTGTATCTCAGGCAACCCAAAATAAGTCTTCCGTATAGGTACTCTGTTTTAGGCTGATTTCGGATCTCTTGCTATCCATTTTGGGTTTGGCTGTCCATGCGGCGATGTCGGAGATCGTGATGCGTAGTCAACGAAAACACATGAGATCACGTGGACAGCATGGCAACAAAGATGAAGTGTGATCCATGGGTGATGCATGGCTTAGCTACCGTCACATCCGTCGACAACAAATGGATGAGCTTGTGTGGCCTTCCTCCTCGCCGTCCGTCCATCGGCTGCGCGCCCCACCGTTCCGGCAATCCGGCCGCATCCTTCTCTTGGCGGTTAACCAAGCGCTCGAGCTCATGAGTCCTGAATCTGATGATGTGCTCCCTGCGATGTCCCCACCCAATGGTTTGTGGGTGACGTCTTTGGCACCTTCGTAAGCATATGATGCGTGGTGCGGAGAGGCCCGGCCAGACCAGGGGCGATGATGGCGCCAACCTCCAACCGGCACCGCCACTCGCGGAGATGCAGCGAAGTCGCGGACGGAAGCTCGCCCCAGTGCCCCAACACGGCGACCGCCACCGTGAGGCCGAGCGGAGGCAAGAGGGACAGGATCTCAACACGCCGCTGCCAGCTGCCGCGCCCACGGTTTCCCGCAGATGCACGGGGCGTCCGGTGTCGCATCGCAGGCTCGCAGCCGCCTACATGGCACCGACACCAGTGCAACAGGAATTTCCTGTGTGTCGAAGAAAAACACGACAAGCAGTGGAGGTTGACCAGATCGATGCAGCCGTACTTGCTGAAGAACTCACCGAGATCTACTCTACTCCTACTCCTAAGGGGTGGCTGGAGCCAAAAAAGTAAATAACTTGTATATTGGATTGATTGTTGTCGTTTACAATAGCCGGGGTTTGATATTTATACCCGGAGTCTAAACATAAATCCTACTCGAGCACGATTTGTTACAATCTTTGGCATAAATGAAAACATTCCTAACTTAAGATAACTTGGACTCTAATCTTTCCCTTTTTGTAGAGTCCAGCATGTCTCGTCCCAGCGTCGATCGTAGCCTCTGTCGTTATCCGCTGGCGCTATCTGAAGAAAGCTAATTCTAGTGCTGCATCCGAATCAGCTGGTTTTGATCTGCACGCAATTGATCCCTTGCTGATATGATTTTGGGAGCTCTCGAGCCCCTGAGACCCTTCTTCCAAATTTTGGTGTAAACACATGCCCCTCAATTTTGGGATAAAAGTAATTTTATTCCAAAATTATCATGTCTGCATCTCTGATTGGTCCACAGTCATGGGTAGAAAACCTTGATCTGGGGTCCACTGTTTGTCGCCGCTTGTGTTCATTCATGAGCCTATGCCTCAAAACTTTTTAGAAGAGCATCACTGCTTCACGGGCACTTGGATTTATCTTTCTGGACCGGCTATAAAACGCCTATCCGACCCTGGCGAGAGCAACTTAACACTTCAGCCATGTTTTTCTTCTGTCTGCTCCTTCGAGTGTCTCTAGTTCCACCGGATCCTCCATGGTCCATTCTCTTGCTATGAAGATCTTGAGCGGTTAGAAGAATTCTTGTGTATAGGGTGATCATGTCGCTCATTCAGGCTCCTTGTCGAGCAAGAGGATTAGCTACTGTGGCTAGAAGAAGTCTTGTGATATCACTTGTGTTTTCTCACCATGCTCGCAGAGCTATTCCAGTGTTTGCAAGGGCCAAAATATTTGGACACCTTCCTCTTGTTTGTTCCATCAAATGCCTGTCGGGAAAACTACAAGCTTTTTTTCCAGCGGTTTCTCAGTCATCGAGAAATCAGCTGGGTATCTGCTAGGCAGGCAACTCTTCCCTTTCTTTGGCACAATCTTATTAATGGGCCGATGTGACTTGGTTCACGATGACCATCGGCCTTGCGGGGATCCAGACTCCCTTCAATCCAAAGAAGCCTTAGTGGGTTGATCTCTGGTCCAGGTAAATTCTTTGTATCCGTCCCACGATGCTTCGTACTTTGGGGAAGCGATAAGTTCGAGTCTGTTACCTCTCCGTTATCCGTCCCCTGAATTCCTAGAGTGTCGATCCGTCTCCGTCTCTGATTTCAATTTCACACCCCCGACGAAATCTATCTTCTTTCCTTCCTGGGCTATATATACAGGTTACCGCTGTGGATCGAAGAACAACTCGCTTTGTCTCAAGCCTTTTGCATCCTTAGTATAGCTCCTGCTTTTTCGTAGGTTTGAGATTATGGAGAACAACAAGAGGTCCGCTGAGGAGGTTTTCACTGGATCTACATCATCGCGCCAGCGTCTTCGTCGCCAAGAGGGTACAACTCGGGATGCTCCTACTGTTCCAGAGCAGAGGGCCGACTCTGCTCAGCCTTTGGGGTTACCGGCAGCACCAACTCGTCACCAGCTCCCCTGCTATTAGAGGAGACGGATTGACAATGATGACTTTCTCGCCGCCATTGACCGTCACGGCTAGGGTCTCGCCGAATGCCTCTCGCTTGCGGAATCAACCCTGGATATGGCTCGATGCCGATCGCCTCCTAAGGCTGATTCTGTGGAGGATAAGTTGGCCAGAGCCGAGGCCAGAATCGCGGGTGAGATATCATAACTTTTACTTCCTCTTAATCTCATCTTAAGGATTCTGATCATTTCCTTTTTGAACCCCTTCAAATCTGTCTGCTTAACTAGAAAGCCTCCGATTAGCTGTAGACTACGCGGTGGATTCGTCAATGCCAGGGGCACCATTCCGGTGGTTCGTTTGCATGACATCCCGAACCGTGTCAGAGTGGTCGCTCTTCATGGTGTTCGTCATGGTGCTGCCACGGCGTTGGCTGCTGCACAAGCCCATTCTGGCTATAATCTTCGGCTTCTTCCTCATGGTTTTCCAGACGCGGTGCACCCTGGGGATCATGAATGCTTGATTGAGGATTTCCTTAGCGCCGCCAACTCCGTAGCCTTTAACACCATGGCCGATGATGTAGTAGGAAAAGTGTTTTCCGGCCCATAACTTGTAATAGGTGATATTTAGCAAACAATTTCCCCGTCTTGAGCGATCTTTCCTTTGTCTCGTACTTCATATTATACGCATCACTCTGTCTGTGTTTGCTTTGCCTCTGTGGGCGATACACATTGTATTGGCTTTTACCTCTTTGGGTTTATTTTCGTACCAAAAGTGATACCCTTCTGATATCGGCTATTAGAGCCGACAACCTAGCAAATTGGTTGCCAAGTATTGATCCAAACGTTAGGGCAATATTCCTTCAAATATTCCCTATTAGATTGCTCAGCTGAATTCCTTTTCCACTTTTAGCGTTTCTAAAAATATAAACGTTACCAGGTGCACATCGTTTGATCCGATAAGGTCCTTCCCAGTTAAGTGATCATTTGCCGGATTTACCGCCTTTTGACCCGATCGGTAGTTTCACTTTCCAAACCAAGTCTCCTTCAGAGAGTTGCTTAATCTTAACCTTTTTATTGTAATATTTTGCAACTCTCAGTTTATTGGCTTCAATGTTTTTTCAAGAGCCTGCAGCCGAAGGCAACTCAAGTCTTTTAAGTCATCCATCACAAAATTCTGGTAGATTTCGGCTGATAAATCATTCTGCAACATAACACGCCTTGATCCAGTTTGAACTTCCCAAGGAGAGACTGCATTGTGTCTATGCACAAGTTCATAAGGCGATCATATCAGCTCCTTTGCTCTTGGCCATCAAGGGCAACCTATTCTCGGCCTTCCCTAGAGTCTCGTCTTCCTTTTACTTTTTTGAAGATCAGGTCCTGAAGGTGAAACATGCTCAGAGAGGTTTGTTTGATCGTGAAACCCTTTTGGCCAAGGGGAACTCGAACAGGCAAGAGGCTTAAAGAACCACCACAATCGATTGATCACATCCGTTTTGGCTAAAAAGCTGATTTTTGAAAATAGCCGATTCCAGACTCCCGATCTCAATCCCACTTAGGTCTAAAAACACGGCCTTTATTAAGAGAGCCCTTTGATCTCCTATCCTCAGTCATATGGCGTCGTATTCTCTTCGACATTGGTGAAGTGACGTTTCGCCTTCTATTAATTGCGGTTGCCTTTTGCGCGTCCTTAGGCGTCCGCCTCTTCGCTTCATGTCTTCAAATACCAACCGAGGGCTTTGGCCTCAAACACATCTTTATTCGCAACTGTTCCTTCGCTCTCTTCCGCCTGCCAAAACCCTGCACCGGTTTACTTCCTTTCTTCTATAGATCCAATCATTTCTCATGGCAGGCGAAGATAATCGAGGTAAGCGCGCGACAGAGGAGATCCTAGCAGAAGACATGCCAAGGAACCAGCGTCTCTAACACATGACATGAGATTGGCAATCTCTGTTCATGATGATGACCTGTTCTGATTTGCCTATAGGTTCGTTGTGAATGACAGCCTTCATCCTTTCCCTAGGACCGGCAAACCCACTGATGCTGCGTCTTCCATGCCGGCTTCATCGTTAGGTTCTTCCAACTCATATGAAGAAGATGATGCCCGGAGCTTCTTCCGAGAATGGAGGGTGGCCAAGGACCGCTATTATGAGGCGATTCAGAATAATGGCCAGCTTGAGATCCGTCTAGGGGTCTTCCAAGCGGCCCTTAAGGCGGCTAAGGAGGAGGCCAGCGCCGTTCGAGCGCGACTGGCTGAGTCTGACGCTGTGGTAGCAGGTACGACGAGGTCCACAAACGTTTCTATTCTGGTTTCCATTGCCTTTGTCTTGATATTCTTCTGCAATCGCCAGCTCAAACGGTGCAACTGGAATCTCTCCAATTGGCAACAAACGCGGCCGCGGCTTTGGCCGCCATCAATGCTAGGGGTTCCTGATTGACGCTCATCTCCAAGACATCCCGGCCCACGTCCAAGATATTGCCCTTCACGGCGTTCGTCACGGCGCGTCGGTGGCACTAACTGCGGCGCAGGTCCAAACCGGGCATGATCTCCACGCCATGGAGGTTGGCTTCCCGATTGACGATGGCCTTGAGGGACATGAAGATTTGATAGAAGATTTCACCGCGGCGGCGGAGGCCATCGTGGACATCACATCCGCTCAGGATGTGGTGAATAAAGTCTTCGACTAGATTGTACTTAGGGGAACCAATGAACAAAGACTTCTCTTTCATGAATGCGCCTCAGTGCAATGCCCTTGTGTATAATTGTTTTTGCTTTTTGTTTTGCTCTATAGGCGATACATATCGTATCGGCTTTTACTGTCTTTGAAGATTTTCATTTTTTGAACTAGAGGCGATACCCTCCTGGTATCGGCTATTAAAGCCGAGAACGAATCGGCTATCAGGTGTTGAACAAATGCTAGGATAACGTCCCATAGAACTTGCAATATCAAAGGTCAGGCGAGTAATCAACCCAGGTCAAGCGTCCTATTAAGCGAAATAGAACTTCTTTTAAGAAATCCATTAACTCTAAATCGCACTTACACTTTAACTCAGCATTCACATACGTCGGCCTAACCCATCTCCAAGACTCAACACTTATTTTTCCTTTAATCCAATGGCCGATGTGAAGCCGTGATTGTTTCTACTAAAACAAACTCTCTGAGCCGATCACTTGCATCGGCTGTTGGCTTTCATTGATGATCTTAATGAAGCCTCCTTCCCATGACTTGCCAAAAAAACATTCGAAGTCTCCTAGTTCCCAAAAGACTGGATCGGCTATTGCGATGCTCATGGATTCATCAGCGCAAACCAGTTCGACGTCATCCCCGTTACATTGAATCAAACACTGATGCATGGTTGATGGTATGCAGCAGTTCGCATGAATCCAATCATGACCGAGGAGCAAACTGTACGACCCTTTTCCATCGATGACGAAGAATGTAGTGAGTAGAGTCTTACTTCCGATTGTTAGTTCAACGTTTATTGCCCCCCCGGGTCTTAGATGTATTACCTCCAAAATCCTTAAGCATCATATCGGTCTCCATCAGATCTTCTGGCCCTTTGCCAAATTTACAAAAAGTAGTGTAAGGCATAAGATTGACAGAAGCACCTCCGTCTACCAACATTTTGTTCATCGGCTTCCCATCGACAAGACCTTTCATATATAAAGCTTTTAGGTGCCGATGTTTGACTAGTTTGTCAAATATTGCTTGCTGTACAACCGTTAACTTGGCAACTATCTCCTCATACTCTGATTCATCGAAATCCAAATAAACTTCTTGATCTGTCGGAGCTCTGAATTCCGATTGCAATAGAAAAGCCATTTGGATATTAGCCGATGGTTGCTTCCTATGACTATTTGCTTAGTACGCCATACTTGAGTTTTACTGGATGCCTGAGCTTGTTCCATCTCTTTATTCCTTAGGCATTGCACCCTTCTCTTCTGGCTTCTTGTTAAACCTCCTGGGCACCACTAGCCTTCCTGCCAAGCATACTTTCTTTCAGTGCCTTCCTCTTCATGATCAGTCCAATCCTGATCAACGACTCTTTTTCCAAGCCGATCATGAACACTTTTATTTTTAAGCGCCGATCCATGTTATTATGATGATATGCATCTTGAGCATGGATAGACTGACGGTTGGTTTGAGACTGTCTATACTCCCGATATTGATTGCTGCATTCTGGACAGTCATGTCTGGTAGGTAACTTCAAACCTTTATTCCAGCAATGTCTGAAGAAAGGACAATTCTAATGTAATTCGGCTTGTTTCCTTTCATACCTCTCTTCTTTCAGTTGATGCTGGTACGCTTGATCTTTTAACCAACGCTGATAATCCTTTTCCTTCTGCCACTCCCATTTATTCAACAGAATCCGAGATGTGACCCGCGGCTTTGTCGTCTCTGCTTTTGACGTATTCCCCTGCTCGTATCGGCTCTTTTGCTTGGCACAATGTCTTCTAATCTCTCTGTACTCGTCAGCCGATATTTGCATCTTGGGATCAACTGTTCCAGCTTCTTTTGATTTGGTTGATGTTAGGATCTTAGTTTTTCCTTTGAATAGCCCGGCATCAACCATGTTTTGATCTCTTGGGAAAGGATTATCATCAACTTTCATTTTTCGAGGCGCATCAAATTTAAGCCTCCCCTGCTGAATAGCTCTCTGTATATGCTGCCTAAAGATTCTGCATTCATTAGTGGAATGAGAAGTAGCATTATGGAACTTACAGAACTTCTTATTCTTCAACTGATTAGGGGGCAACATGACATGACCATCGGGCAACTTGATCTACCCTTTCTTAAGCAAAAAATCGAAGAGCTTATCTGATTTGGTGACATCAAAGTCATAGCTCTCCTCGACTCCTCTTTCCCAAGGATTTGGCACCATTACTGTCTTTTTGCCCCAATTCCACTCAGCCGCAGCAACCTCTTCTTCTTCTTCATTTTCATAGCCGTCATCGACTGAGTATGGATCATAAGCTTCGGCCACTGTGGTACTCTTTTGGAACCGGGTATCTCTGCGCATGCTCTGGAATTGGCTATTGAGCGCTGTTACTCGTTGAGCCAATTGACCCAAGTTGTCAAATTCTTGTCCCAACAGCTTTTCTTTCCACATTGGCAGCATTCCTTGAATAGCTAGGGCAGCTAATTGATCATCGGCCAAGTTTAAAGAGAAGCACAAGTTCCTGGTTTCTTGGAACCTTTGAAGAAATTCAGTGCCCGATTCATTAGTCTTTTGTCTTATAGTTGTCAGATCGGTAATCTTCTTCTCTCCAGTCCTAATGTAAAAATATGTATGAAACTTTTTCTCTAGGTCAGCCCAATTGGCAATGGAATTGACTGGCAATGATGAAAGCCAAGTGAAAGCTGGCCCTAATAAGGACAGAGAGAAGAAACGAACTCGATGGGCATCCTCAACTGACGCTTCGCCCAATTGTGTAAGATACCGACTGATATGTTCTATCGTGCTTGTACTGTCTTGGCCAGTGAACTTAGCGAATTCTAGGAGTCTATAATTCGTTGGAAGAGCGACCAAATCATACCATTCTAGATATGGGCGTTTGTATGAAAAGGTCAGCCCTTTTGGCTTTAGACCGAACCGATTCTTCATCATCTCGGTCACCCTCAGCAATAATTCATCAGCTTGCGGATTTGGATTTCTCTACACCCGCTGACCCATCTGTGGATTGAAATCTCGCGTGCCTTGATATCCTAGATTTGGCATCATGTGGAGGGTATTATAATCTGTGCCATAGTGATACCCTTGTAGAATCTCAATCTGCTGGGTTCTTTGCTGGCTTGCTGCTTGAAGTCTCTAATTATAGACATAAGGATCTATATCTCTATGGATCATTTGAATTGATGGTGCTATTTTTTGAGCCGACGACGGTATGTGGCCTGATGTGCCAAAATTGATCACCTGGTTCTGACTTTGCCCCGTCGGCTGTTGCAAATGCTATATTGATGGTCCAGGATTGTACTGTGTCTGATTCATAGTAGTTCTTTGAGTTTGTTCAGATGAACCCTGAACTGTCTGGACATCCCCACTACCAGCTGGTGCTGCTTCTTGATGGCTGGTACCGACTTGATTGGTCCCTTGGATCGACGGATCTGGAATGTTGTAATAAGTCGGCCCACCTTGACCAACTAGAAACCCATGAATCGCCTCTTTCATGGCGTTGTGGAATATGTCCACGAAAGCTTTGTTATGGCTTGATATGGCATCACGAATAGATTTGTCTACAACTTCCTTAAAGAAATGCCTGCCTTCAGCCTCAGTTGTGTCTGTCTGCCCGTGTAACAAAACTCTTGGTAGTGGAAATTTCTAAACAATTATATTGTCACGTGTTTTGGTGTAAGACAACAAACACTTGTTCTGAAACTCTTTTGTAGCTTTGCTGATGATACCCTTATCTCCATCAGGTAGATCTTCATAATGCGGCATCAGGATGTCGTTGTTGTTGTGAACCGCCATGACGATTCTGGTGTCCTACCAAGCGTGCCAGAAACGTGTGTCGACATAGAATTTTTGTCCCGTGCTGAGGACACACGCAACAAGCCAGAAGGATCCGCTCGATGGAGCAGATCCACCTAGCTTCAGCGCAGGGATGGTCGATCCTGCGCAATCCTCCCGAGACGTGCCAGTCAATTTGACCCTATAATTGACAAGAAGACAAAGTTCATCAGTAATTAAGGGCGGAACTTGCCGGTGTTGATAGACAGTCCCGAATGTGCGGCTATAAGAGCCGATATGAGAGGAGATCGACTAAATAGTCGATTCCAGCATATTCATAACAATAAATTGATTAAAGCTCATTGGGTTGTATAAGAGGAATCGGTTATCATACGAGATAGATGTCATTATTTGAGCAAATATTAATCAATGACAATAAGATGCTGACAACGATCGGTTTATACTGAGCCAATGATTACAAGTAACCGAACCCCTTTCTGTATAAAGAAACAATTCAACACCATTTAACCATTTAATAAAGATAAATCTAATAAACGTATTAGATCTCATCTATCGCCGTAACCAGTGGGGCATGAGGCAGAATCATGCAGGCCATAGAAACAACAATAGACTCGACGACCCTAACTCATTACTAATATCAGTGGGGCATGAGGCAGAATCATGTAGGCTGTAATACAATAATAAGATCATGGGGCTAACATATCTTTCAATCTATCTTTACTTCAACGGTCTCGTGATGCGAACTGCTTGTGAAAGTACTCGATATCGGCTAAAACAGCCGATTCAGGCATAACGCACAGCTAAAGTCATGCCTTATCAGGAATAGATCTATCAAATAACGGTCCCCACTCCATGGTGCTAACAGTGGGGTGTGAGGCAGAATCACGCAGGCCGTGATAACGGGCCATGGAACGGTTTTTGCAAGCTAAGAAATCTATTCAAGACGCAACATGCTTTAACAGCATGCTATGCACGATCAGGATTGACATAAAACAGCCGATAAAACATAACTCATCGTTTAAGGTGTAGATTAGATCAATTTAGATTAGCAAACGATGGGTTAAACAAGATATAAGGCCGATCTAGATCAATCCCAATCGGGCAGAGTGATATTGCTGTAATTAGATAAATAATGAAAGCAATAAGCAATATCGGTAACTTAATGAATCTACCAAAGACTGTCATCCTAAGGTAGAGCCGATAACTTGACCTTGATCTAGTTCATGCAGTGGGGGACGATCGGATCGATGCAGCCATACTTGAACTAGGCAAGAATCGATAACTAACTTATACTAGAGTCACAGTGGAGGTCGACTGGATCGATGCAGCCGTACGAACAGAGGTATAAACCATGACGGTACTTACAACAAGCAGTGGAGGTCGACCGGATCGATGCAACCGTACTTGCTGAAGAACTTGCCGAGATCTACTCTACTCCTACTCCTAAGGGGTGGCCGGAGACGAAAAAGTAAATAACTTGTATATTGGATTGATTGTTGTCGTTTACAGTAGCCGGGGTTTGATATTTATACCCGGAGTCTAAACATGAATCCTACTCGAGCACGATTTGTTACAATCTTTGACATAAATGAAAACATTTCTAACTTAAGATAACTTGGACTCTAATCTTTTCCTTTTTGTAGAGTTCAGCATGTCTCGTCCCAGCGCCGATTGTAGCCTCTGTCGTTATCCGCTGGCGCTATCTGAAGAAAGCCGATTCTAGTGCTGCATCTGAATCAACTGGTTTTGATCTACACACAATTGATCTCTTGCTGATATGATTCTGGGAGCTCTCGAGCCCCTAAGACCCTTCTTCCAAATTTTGGTGTAAACATGTGGCCATGTACACGGCTGTGAAAATCAAGTGTATATATGGCCTGAATGGCTAGACAGGCCCCATCGGCGCGTGGAGAGTTTGTCCATTGGGCCATGGGCAACAGAGAATGTGGGAGCGCGGCAAACTGTTCACAGGGGTCCATGACCCGCAAATTCAACTGCCATGCCTAGCCTGCTCGTCGTTCTCGGCCTGCGGCCCAACGTTCCCACGGCATCCTTGTCGTCCTGGCCGTCAGCCCCAACCAAGCACTCATGTTCATGAGTCCTGAACTGCTGATGTCCTCCCCTGCGATGTCCCCAACCACCAGTGGTTTGTGGGCGACGTCCTCCTAGGCGTTGGGTAAGCCGTAAGCATGATGTGTGGTGAGGAGTCCCCGGCGAGCACGATGCATGCTGAGCATTGGGTAAGCTGTAAACACCGTACCGCCACCAGCCAGTGAGGCCGTGCGGCACCAGACAAACTCTATGTAAAAATCATAGAGCTTGGTGAGATTTAAAATTTTATAGTGGGTCCTAGGAATCTATTTCAAAGATACTTTGTAAGGAGGAATTTCTAGTAGGGATTTGTCTATCCCCTATAAATACGTTATTCTGCGAACCTTGCTTAGTTATCGTTAAGAAAACCGTTTCTAAAAAATCAGTACTAGCCATGCATGAAAATTGTTCATATATTAGAAAAGGACATCATGCGATGTCCTGTTGCCGGCACTCTCCGTCATACAGTACTCGGAGATCGTACGTAGTCAACGAAAGCAGTAGATTATTACATGGGACAGCAGTACGAAGTGTGATCCATGTACACGGCTGTGAATGCATAGCTTAGCTAACTTTACATCCGTCGGCAGCGTGTGCTACAGAAAATCAAGTGTATATGGCCTGAATGGCTAGACAGGCCCCATCGGCGCGTGGAGAGTTTGTCCATTGGGCCATGAGCAACAGAGAATGTGGGAGCGCGGCAAACTGTTCACAGGGGCCCATGACCCACAAATTCAACTGTCATCGCTAGCCTGCTCGTCGTTCTCGGCCTGCGGCCCAGCGTTCCCACGGCATCCTTGTCGTCCCAACCAAGCACTCATGTTCACGAGTCCTGAACTGCTGATGTCCTCCCCTGCGATGTCCCCAACCACCAATGGTTTGTGGGCGACGTCCTAGGGATTGGGTAAGCCGTAAGCATGATGTGTGGTGAGGAGTCCCCGCCGAGCACGATGCAAGCTGAGCATTGGGTAAAAGCTCTAAGCACCGTACGTACCGCCACCCAGAAGTAATGGCGAGCAAAAGAAGAGTAAGGCTAGGACAAAGAGATTCAGCTACAAAGCAGGGCCGAAGTAATTCTTCTCTAATGAAGTCGTCAAAAAGTGAGTTTACGCTGGATTGATCTCGAATCACACATCAGCTATGGCTAAATCGTCTGGGTTGTCACGGACCGAAGAACGCAGCAAGAATCCCACACTCACGTGGTGAAGAACAAAGAGGTTTATGAGACTAGATCCGAACACCCATGTGGGTTTTTTTTTCCTCGAAACTTCCAACGTCCGTTGCAACTTCCAACGTTGGAGCATTCTCCCGGGGGCGTAACGACTCCGAATTGAACGTTCCATATATGTTTTGTGACCATCTCGATGAGAGTAACGTAATGGTAATGTCCAATTAGCATGATGACAACCTCACAAAATGGACAATTTTAGTTGTCCATCGACATTGTATATTAGACAAATTTGTCCATGATAGATACGTCGTATTACCGTACCGGCCCTCTCCGTCGTATAGTAGTTGGACAATTTTAGTTAACGAAAACACAGTAGATCACGTGGACAGCATGGCAACAGTACGAAGTGTAATCCATGGGTGATGCATGGCTTAGCTACCGTCACATCCGTCGACAGCAAATGGATGAGCTTGTACGTGTGGCCTTCCTCCTCCTCGCCGTCATCGGTCTGCGGCCCCACCGTTCCGGCAATCCGGCTGCATCCTTCTCTCGGCCGGTTAACCAAGCGCTCGAGCTCATGAGTCCTGAACTGCTGATGTGCTCCCCTGCGATGTCCCCAACCAATGGTTTGTGGGTGACGTGCGTAAGCATATGATGCATGGTGCGGAGAGGCCCGGGCCAGGACCAGGACGATGATGGCGCCAACCTCCAACCGGCACCGCCACTCGCGGAGATGCAGCGGAAGTGCGGACGGAAGCCTGGCCCCAGGCCCCAACACGGCGACCGGCCACCGTGAGGCCGAGCGGCGGCAAGAGGGACAGGATCTCAACCGCTGCCGCTGCCGTGCCCACGGTTTCCCGCAGATGCACGGGACACCAGTGCAACAGGAATTTCCTGTGTGTCGAAGAAAAACACGACATGGATGTAATGAAACCCGTCAAAAATATCAATTCTGTTGATTACCCAGCAAGTAAATACTGTCAGGGACAAAGTGATAGAGAGAAAATATATTTGCTTGTCAACTTTTCGACAAAGTTTTTTTCTGATGAATTTTCCTGAGCAGCGGCGCACACGGAACTTCCACTGCACAATTTATTTACAAAAGTCAGAAACTGACAGGTTAAATAATATCATTGTCGAAGGAACCAACAGAAAAATATTTTTATTGTGCGTATCCTCTTTAAAAAGATCTTTGATAACCGACAGGTTAAATAATTCTCGTGTGATCCTAAGGTTCGTATAGGGATATATTTTGCAACCGACAAAGTATCAAAAAAATAATTTGCTAGCTCTAATCCCATTATTTTGCTTGCCGGTTGTCTCTTATTAATATATTCGATGTCGGTCTTTGCGCATGGGAAAAAATAACTAGAGGATTAGGTTATATGTACGTCTTCTTTGTCAGCCGTGGCACATAGAGAAAAATGTTTTAATATATAGATTACTAAGAAAAATATCACAAGCCCAATAATAAAAACGGGTTGAAGATTTGGATAATTCATCCATTCCACATGATAATACTTCAATAGAGCTATTACGTGCCATACTTCCTTAACCAAACGTGTCAATTTTATGGACACAACAAGAGTTCAAGATGTATAGTAATATAACTATTTTGGGTTCTAGGAAAATGATTATGCAAACATAACTTAGTAAATAGTAAATACTCCATCCATTCCAAATTATAAGACTTTTTGGCATTTCATATTCGCATTCTAGCATTCAAATTGGATAGGTAACCCACATGGCCACATTCATATTAATAAGCATATAAAGGTTCCAAAAGAACCCCACAAACCATTCAATAACATAGGACATCCAACATATGTTTTGCCTTCATAGATGCGTCCAAAAACTCTTTGAGAACCTATGTGAGTGCCATCGGAGTGGGAGCCTTTGCTCCGACTGGTCTTCACCCGCTCGCTCTGTACATGGAGCAAACCCTAGCTGACACAGGCTATAGCATATGTTCCAATGCGAAGCATTGGTACAATCCAATGCTCACGAACCTCCTCTGGTTGCTCTCTGAAAGCCATTGGAGTGGGAGCTATTGCTCCGATGCACTTCTCACTCCGATGCCCTATTCTTCAGCAAAACCTAGCTGAATCCCAGAGCACATAGTATATATTCCCTGATGACATGCATCCTGTAAATTCGATGCTGCCTCAACCACTCCATTCACTTCCATTTCAAGCACTTTTGTGAATGCGGTGGATTCCAATTGATCTTTGGGCCTCCTCAATGCTACCTAGCAAGTGCTAAGTTTGATAAGTGTGCACCACACCTAAACCATTCGAGGTGTTGAGCACTAGAAAGTTCTTTGCTAGAACATCCAAGGTCTTAACTCAGATACAAAATGGAACTGTATTCAAGACTGTATGTTAAAGTAACTATGATGCGATCTTTTCTTTCACCGATAGTTCTGTCTGGTTATGTTTGGCTGTTTTTTAAATCTTTACCCTCCAATGGGGCTTCTAGTGGTTCTATCATCATCTGGAAAAGTGCCTTTTCCTTGGCACCATTGTTTTTTTAAAACAACTTTGTTTCCTCAGTCCAATTTACCTCTCTTCACAACAATGCTACCTGGGGATTCTCAAGCTTCTCTTCTAGAAACACTTATAAGCAACTCATTGGACACCAGCATGTCCCAGAGCTTTCAAATGGCTTTGCAAGTCAGCCTGTCAAAATAAAAGGAAATTCTTCTTTTGGCTTATCTTGAAAGATTGTTTGAGCACTAGAGCTCTTCTTAAACGAAGAAATATGCATCTTCCTAACTATAATTGTGTCCTTTGTTCCTTGAATGTTGAAGAAGATATTTTTCATCTCGTTTTTGATGACCCTTTTGCTTCATCCTGCTGGTTTAGTCTGAATCTGATGGTGTCTAATAACAGTGATCCTCTTGACATCATGGAAAGTTTCAAGGATCAGCTCAGGTTACCTTTCTTTATGGAGATTATCATCACAATGTGTTACCTGACAATTTGGGTTCGGGTTCAGGTATACAGGATCTACCTGATATTAAAAAAATAGGGTCGGAGCCAGACATCGCGTCGGCACAAAGACTGCACCGTGAAGCCTTGAGGGTAGCGTCGCGGCATGAAACCTTGAGGGTAGCGTCTTGCCGTCGACTGTCAGGGACTTGGGGTCGGACGCAGGCGTCAGCCGTTGGGCGAGGGCGGGGGCTCGGCTATCGGATAGGGGCGGGGGCTTGGCCGCGCGCTGGGCGACGCCTCTCGTGTCGGGCGTCGGCGGCCGCGGGGCAGCGCGGTTTCCGGCTGCGGCTAGGGTTCGGTCAAGGATTTGGGACTTGGGGCTGGGGGTGCTCCGCTCGGGGGTTATCGACATAGGTCGAGGGATGTGGAGTTGTGGACAGTGGAGGCTGGTTGGCTGGTTGTTGGGCCGCGTAGTGGGCTTGACGAGTTGATGGGCTTTGAAGATATCATGTAATACAGGTCATTCGGGTACCACGAGGTCTTACCCAAATTACCCAAACTAATTTCGGGTATATGGAGTCACTATCCAAAATTGTTCTTGGGTAGTTTGGGTATAGGTTCGGGTATTTGGTAGCATGTAATTTGCCCAAGCTAAGTGGGGCAAGGGCCTCCGGCATCACAGGATGCTGCGCGTCAAACTGTTCATGCGTCGATGCCCTTGTACAAGTGCTGCGAGGGACGATATGTCGATCATGGGCCGAGCTCCATGACAAGTACAAGGACACCCTAATGCTCGCTGATTTGTCTAAATTTGTAATGAATAGTAATATAATACTACCCATCGGAACATCACACGCCCACTTATGCATGTGTTTTTTTTTTTGAAAGGCTCATGCATGTGGTTTTGCTAACACGTACGACGCTACATCTACGTAGTTAATCAATCAGTAGCTCAAAACATCATGAAACTGGCTTCCATGCGGGCATCTTAACTCCTAAGGCGCCACTCTTTTGTGGCTGAAGTGAACAGATCAGCTACCGTATGCCGTGTATATATAATTACGATGAGCGTGGCACACTGGCACTAGAGCTTACGTACGGTGCAAATGGATAACCTCCTGTCGCCCTGTTACCCCTCCCTGCTTCATGTCACACCCTTTTCCGCCGACGGCCACCACCAGAATCCAGCGCCCGAGTCCCTGTCCTGCGATGCCCTAGAGAAGTGGTTGTTGGGCAACGACGACGTGCTAGACAATGAGGATGAAGACCACCAGGATACAGGCTCCAGCCTGCCGCCGGCGGCGGCGGCGGCACCACTCGCGGAGAGGAAGCGGGGACGGAAGCCTGCATCTGGCTCTCGCGCCGCCGGCACCACAATCAACCACGTGGAAGCCGAGAAGCAGCGGCGGGACAGGCTCAACCGCCTGTTCTGCGACCTCCGGGCCGCCGTGCCCACGGTGACTCGCCTGGACAAGGCGTCCCTTCTCGCCGACGCCGTTGGCTACATCACCAAGCTGCGCTTCCGCGTCGAGCAGCTCGAGGCCGAGACCAGGCGGCAGACGACGGCGGCCTCTCTGTCCCAGCTCTCCTTGGTTATTGGTGGCTCCCGTCAGGAGCTGGAGGTGCGGATGCACGGGCGGGACACCGCTGCGCTGCGCCTGATGACTACCGCGGCGCGCCATGCCCCCGCGCGCCTCATGGCCGCGCTCTGCGCGCTGGACCTGCCGGTGCAGCACGCGTCCGTGTGCCGCGTGGGCGGCGTCACCGTGCAGGACGTCGTCGTGGACGTACCCGCGGCCGGGCTGCGGGGAGAGGACTGCCTCCGCACCGCACTGCTGCACAAACTACTGCAGTAGAGCGGGTAGATGGCGCGCGGGCGCGCCCGGCCACCAATCCACCCAGCATGCACTAGTTACTTCGATCGTACCCATTGTTCCAAAATCAAGCTGCCTTAATTTGCAATGCACGTTTTTTTTCCCTACTCATTGTTGATGGTGTCAACTGCATGCGCTTCCTTGCACATGCAGTAATAGAAGTACCAGAACCAAAGGCCCATACCCCATACTAGGCTCTGTTTGGAAGTTCTGTAAATTATTTAATCTGTATAGTTTGCGTCCGTCTGTAATTTCTTGTGCACAGGAAGACAACCTGTGTTGGGATCGGTCGTCCCGACAAGGTGAAATAAAAGCGAGGCAATCAGGCGAAGGATGACGTCCGGAAGGTCTAGCCTCCACTCTCAGAACACTATTACCAAGGCACGGAACTCTTAGTAATCGAGCCGAGTGATCTATCTCTTTATTGGTATTTGAGTACTCCTTTTATAGGCTACGATTACACATGTATTTTCTTGTACACACATGCCCTTCCCCCGCTACAGAATATACCAGAATATTTCCGGTTGTACAACATCCGTGGTCATTGTAACACCTCAGGTGTTTATCACCAGTTAAGCAATGGGTTTGAACTCAAACATGACATGTTAAATGGTGATGAATGTGTCAAGATCAAGTCTACAAGAGTGAGCTCCAACTTAAACTTGGACAACCCACATTTGCTTGCATGCGTACCCTTGTTAAGATTATGCAAGAGTGAGGTTAAATATGCTTATTCTATATACATTACATCAACATGCATCCATCTAGACCAGTGGAAAAGTTTCATGAAGTTTGGAATCAAGAAGTCACATGAAATGATGAGTTACGTTCTTGCTTGAATCACACTATTAAGTGAATGGAATTATAGGTCATCAACCAAACCTTGCTACCTTGCCCAAATGACTATAAATGAACTCTACAACAAAAATCATGAAGGGTTCGTGTTGAACAGAAGTCAAGAAAATGCCTCAATCGGTCTAAAACTCTTATTTGAGCTTTACCGTGATGCTAATTTGACCTATGTTGACCAATCGCTTACAATGCTTGCATGGAGTTGCACCTTAAATAAAAATTGAAGTTTGATTGCAGTAGAACAAACTTTGCTTTCGGACCATGAGCTAGATCAGCTTGTAAGAAGGTCAAACCGAGGCTCAAACTTTGAATCGGTAGCTGTTTTTAGTACTTAGAATTTTTCTAAGTCCAGAATCCATCGTCGTCGACAGTGGCATCTCGCGTTCTCGTGATTTGTTAAGCAACATGATCGGGTCCCAAAATAAAAGTTGGAGTATACATTGTGGCGAAGATCATGTAAAAAGTTGGCACTCGTTTGATTTCGTTTGGACCATCAATTTGGATTTTTGTTTGTCGCTGTCAATACATTGACACTATCACTTTGGAGCTAAATTACCTGCTCATCCATAGCTCTAATGGCCTTGCTCCCTTAATCAAGTTTGTAGAGCATCAGAAGATGAACAACTTTGCTTAAAGGCCCATAGCCCAGTTCGGAGCAAAACCGGCCCAAAAACGGATTCCAAGTTGGGCACAACGACGCACGCCACGTACTCGACAGATTGCCTACGTGTCCGCCGTGCATGGAAGCGCGCGCCCCAGCCGCTACCGCGTGCCCTGCCTCCCTGTCGCGCCCCTGCTCCTTCAACCGAGCGCCCGAGCTGCTCCATCCCTCACTCGCCTCTCCACTCTCCCTCCCTCGCTCTCTGGTGCTACGCGCGCGCTCCGGGACGCGGCCGCCATGGATGCCGCCACGAGCTCGAGCTTGGCCACCATCATTCTTCCACCTCCAAGCACCTCGCAGCCCAGAATCCACCGCCACCGGCTCCGCAGCCCTCTCCTTGGCCTCGCTCGCCCCTTCCCGGCTTGTCTTCGCCGGCGTAGCGCGCGGCCACCAGTGCCGTGGCCGCCGCGGACGCCTGTGCGCGCGGCCAGGCCAACCCGGCCTGCCTTCGGCCGAACTGAGCGGCCCCACGAGTGTGCGCAGACCCGTGGGTGCTCCCTCGCAACTTCGCCGACACCGTCGACGACCATGGCCGCCGGAGCCGCGAGCCGGCCAACCTCCCCTGCGCTGCCGTCGAGATGAAGAGGATGAGGGACTTCGCGCTGGAATAAGGGAGAAGGGAGGGGGTTAAGTGAAGAATCCGTGACTCTTTTGAATAGTGCCGAGAAGGGTCGATTCGCTGAAGTTTAATTTATGTTTCCTACAGGAACCGCATTGCAAAAGCGTTTTCCTTTTCTTTTTCATTATATGCATATAATCAGCTAAAATTTGGAAAATCGTAGTAAATTGTAGAAAAATCCAAAAATAGCAAATGAGGATTTTTGGAATCCTTGTGAAATTATATATACAGTAGATCTATAGTATGGCATGATTTAGTTTAAAGTGTTTGCTGTAAAAATTAATTTATGCAGTTAGGTTTTTAATACTAGTTGTGTCTTGTCTTTTTCATAAATACAGGTGTTTTGCTCAAATAAATATGAAATTTTTATGGTAGTCTAATAATGCCATGTGTATACTGTGGTAAAAATTTTAGAAGTTTAAATTTGATAGTTTAAGAGCTATAAAAATAACAATTGTCCTGTGTTGCTTTGCTCCTATTCTGAATAGGCCTGCATGTTTGAATTAATTGGCTCAGTTATGTTATGAATCATGACTTTATGACAATACATGAGTTGTAATAATTTTCTTAAGATTTTCAAAAAGCTAAATAGAATAATTTTTTGTTAAGTAGATTTTCAGTCATATTTGCTTAAATCTCTATGGCTGTTTCTGCCCAAACCTAGACATGGCTTCCTTGTTGGTACTGTGGGGCCTTTTTAATAGTAGAATTAGCTTTAGGCGTTTATAACAAAGTTGTTTAGAATTTTCTAATCTTTCTCAAAAGTCTATAACCACAATTATTGGACATGTATAACTCTAGTTATAGCTGTTTAAAGTGGTATGTCAGATGCTGTCTATGTTTTGGATAGAGATAAAATTATTATATTAATTGACCTTGTTAACTATATAATCATATTAATATGAGAATAATAAAGTTGTAGGTAACTTTATAAGCTTTTCAAAAAGTTATGATTTATGTTTGTTGGAGATCTAGAACTCCAGTTATGCTTTCCTGAAGTTCCTATTAGTTTTCTGTACCACTGCTGTTTGGGCTGCATGTGCAGTTTTGCCTGTGCAATTATTTTTATGGTGTAAATTATGTTTTCTGTGCTTGTGGTGAATACAAAAGTTATAGGTAACTTCATAATCGAGCTTGTGTTAAAGTTTCATGACCATAGGCTCTATAATTTAGGAGCTATAGATTTTATAATTTCCCTATCAAATTTTGCATTCTCTCTGTACAGATCTGAATGATTGTGTTGTTTGATCCAATTAAGCTTTGAATAATGTCTTGGAGATAATAGAATAAGTGTAGTTATTTTTATGAGCTTTCCAAATTGTTAAAGATCACTTCTTTTGGTGGTCTAAATCTCCAGTTATAAGCTTGTGAAGTTGCATGGCAGAATCTGTCCAAGTCTGGACAGAGGTGCTCAATTGTGCTTGATTGACCTTGTTAATGGTGGAATCACCTTGTGATGATAATAAACATGTTTTAGATAATTTAATAAGCTTTCTAGAAAGTTAAGGTTCATGCTTGTTTGATGTCTGTAACTCCAGTTATGCCATTTTGAAACTACTACTACTTTTCTGTCCTAATTCTATGTAGATCTGAAACATTAGCATGTTTGACCTAGTTATCTGTGGAATAAGGTTTTGGTGATAATAATAATATTGTAGGCAATTTCATTAGCTTTCAAGAAAGTCTAGGATCACCTTCTTTGGATGCCTAGATATCTAGTTATGGTTAAAATAAGTGACTATTATGCTGCTGTCCATATTTCTATACATGTGTTAGGTGATTGCTTTAGCTGCTATTGTTTTGGCTAAACATGTAGTTTAGTTTTTGATCGA
Organism: Miscanthus lutarioriparius; assembly: GCA_904845875.1. NCBI lineage: Eukaryota > Viridiplantae > Streptophyta > Magnoliopsida > Poales > Poaceae > Miscanthus > Miscanthus lutarioriparius. The sequence continues at coordinate 102,067,577 of CAJGYO010000005.1, forward strand.
TGCATGTGTGCAATATCTGAACTTAAGTTCACTTATGTTCCATGCCTTATATGCTTGCTATCCCTTTATAAAAGGTTGTGTGATGTTTAGTTAAATAATTCTAGGTGCATATGTTTTGCATGATCTTATGTTTGACCTGAATACTATTATGTGATGCATCTCATATTACCATTCTTCATATTCATGCACTTGCATCTCATCTAGGTACGCTAAAGGAACCACGTGAAGGACGTGATGTTGGAACCAAAACCGAAGACGATGTATAGTGGACCTATCCCGAAGGTGGAAGGACTGGACAAGTGCTAGGACGGGAGATGCTCACCAAGCGAGTGTCGTCTAACAAACACTAATCTAGTGTTGGATCCTAGGCAAGCCCCGGAGCATTCTAAGCGTCCTATGTTTTTATAAATATCACTTGAGTTCTTTATGTTTGATGCATTAGGGTATAAGAGTTGTTTGGAACCACTTGATGCATAGAACTACCTTATCCAGAGATATACCTTGAACCCTATGTAGGTCCAGGATCGAATGTATGCTTAGCAATGCTTAGACCGGTAGAAGTCGGGTGATTTTCTATCACCTGCGAGATATAGGTGGATACCAAAGCACGGTTGGCTATATTTACTATCGTGGAAATAACCATGTGTTAATAATGAATGGAGATCGGGTGGGATGTCGATAGAGAAGCAACAAGACATGGAGGTCTTGGGTGTGGATCTATCACTGTCTGTGCCGATTAAGGACCGTACCGTTGTTGGCGCTTCTGACAAGATTGAACGCATGCATATCACTTAGCTGGTCGGATAACTCGTTCTGACCGCGAAGCCGAGTAGCTCAACTCAAGCCGAGCCCCGCTCTGTAAGAGTGCGCACTCTGGATGGTAGTAAGGATGTGCGGGAAGCCAGCCATGAGCCCAAGGGCAGGGTAGTCCTGATCGTCCTGGCAGCTGGTCATCCCTGATTGTGCGGTGCTGGGTGAACCCGTGAAATGTGTACTTGAGTTGTACCAAATGTGGCCTAAGGCTACCGTGGCTGGTAGACCTGGGTTTGTGTTAGGAATAAATTCCCAGCTGGTTGAAATCGATTCGAATCGTCGTCTCTCCCAGATAGTGAGAAACTTGGCTAGTCCCAACATCGTAGTAATTGTATTAAGGAATGTGATGGTTCGGATAAACTTGGAATTACTACACCGGCTATGGTTACTATTGTATGCTCTTAAAATAATATACCACATGTTTGGCACAGGATAGTTGCTAGTCTAGAGATGAATAGCTATAATTAACTTGATGACCGAAGTACAACTGTATAACTGAGTTAATCGCTTTTTAAGCAAAAATATTGTCAAGCTACCTCCACTTATAAAGCCTTGCATAATCCTTGGAGTCAATTTATTTTTGGTTTATGATGGGTAAGTCTAGCTGAGTACCTTCTCGTACTTAGGGTTTTATTCCCATTGTTGCAAATGGTACCGTCTATCACGGCTATTGTAAAAAATGCTTCTATCCCGCCGTGGATGAGAAATGAGCCTTGGGCAGGCATCTTTAATAATCCTCCTATATGCTTTTGTGGATGGTGATCTTGTGTTGACACTGTATTTGAACTATGTTAATAAATGCTAGTTTCGAACTTAATTTGCTTCCGCTTCTATTTATCGAACTTGGTCTGTAATAACTCTATTTTGTACTTTGATGAATGGATTGTAATTGTGAACTTTATGTAATATGTGACATGTATGTTGAATCATGTACGATCTTGGTTGTATGTGGATCGTTTATCGAGACCCGTCGTGGTACTCGACGAACTACCAGGTTTATATGGGCTCAAGTATGACAGTGCGACCGCTTGCAGGCTGCCATTGTACTTACGCTCTTATAAATTGGTCGGTTCTGCGATAAAAGTATTATAGAAAACATTGCAAGAGGGACCGGAACTAAAAATATTTTATTTTTCTAAAATATGGCACGCTCTTGCAAACGGGTCACATATTAATTCTTTGTGATTCTTTTGTCAAAATTATTGGTGCACGGATGTACCGCCCATGCACATATTAATCCAAAGCCAACGGATGCATGCCGTGGATGTAGTCAGTTTGGCGGAAGAACCGACTGTGGAACGGCTATTTTCACATTTGGTTCTTGTTGCAAACCAACAATGCAAATAGTAGCATCTGTGCTTCATGATATGGAATCGACTGTACAAATTTATTTCCACCTTTTTACAATCATTTCTCTCTCTCTCTCTTTGATACAAGAGATGCTTGTAAATGACTGTGCTCTGAATTTGACATGGCAACTTAAGACAAAAACGTGAACTCTCAGTTGGTTAGATTCCTTGTGGGAGAACCTATCCACCTGGATTCAACTCCTCAACTTATCATAGGTGCTCGTCAGGATTTATTTCAAGATTTAACGACGCTATTCTTTCGGTAGTAGGTGACGTGTAGAGTTATTCTTTTAGCGGTACGAGACATGCCCGCGCCTATGATGACTTCGTTCTCATCATAGGGGTAAAAAAATGGATTTAATGGCATTATTCTTTCAGTAATAGGCGATGTGTTCGCGTCTATGTTGACATTATCAATCTCGAGATTTTGTCGGTCTAACTCGGTTCTTTAGAGAGATGCTCGTAAGGGTAAAAAAAAATTTAAGACAAAACCGACTATGTTCTATTTCTAAACCGACTATACAAGTTGGTTTGACTTCGTCAATCTTGAAATTTATTGGTCTAACTTAGTTTTTTGGAGGTGCTCCTAGGGATTAAAAAAACTGATTGTGTTCTTTTTCTAAACCAACTGCATAAGTTGGTTCTGTAGTACCAGTAGAACATTGGCTTCCAAATTTCAGAGCTCCTAATTTAACAAAGCTCTAAGCAATTAATATATGTAATCATCGAACTAAAGTTTCGATGAAATTTAAGGATGCAAGTAGAAGGGACGACCACAAACTTTAGTCAGTGGAGCAAAGGAACGAGTAGGGTTTTCTCTTAAGATGACAGAATAACAAGTAACAAGTAGACAAAAATGAAGAGATCACCAACTTGTATTTATGTCAGTTGTGGACTTAATATAATACACATACATATTTATGTCAGTTGTGGACTTGTGGATTTTGACAATCTTCAGCATGTTCGCTTATTGGTTTCAGCCAGGGCTTATCAGCCAGCCAACAGTTTTTTCCTCTCATAACAAACCAGCACCAGCTGGGCTTATCAGCCCAGAAACCAACCAGCGAACAGGCCGCTTGTATTCATGTTGGTTAGGATGAAGCACATGTCGAGAAAAGACAACCGACGGGGCTGTAGGTAATGTAACTATCCAACGAACAAGATTGTAGCATGAAAGTAGTATAGAAAACGATTGCAAGAGACATATTATTTTTTTTAAAAAGAGAGATTAACTCTGCTTTAAAGAAACAATGAGTAAGGGCTTGGATTGCCAAAGCAGAGACAACAGCCGAATTTCAGATATACATGTGGCCAGGATGTCCCGATTGACAATCTTGTGCACCTTCTCCTTGTATTGCGCGCCTTAATTAAGTACTAGGACCTCATTTTGCTTTCACACGCAACATATCTAGAAATAGAGAGAATGTGCCCACAAGATAGCCCGCCACTGAAAACCAATTTCAAGAATAGTCGTATTGTGGACCATTCCTATAAATCTAGAGATTCTCAGAGACGGTCCTAAGTCCTACATATAAATCGGCCATAGAAATGGATTTTCATGACCCCTTTGTAAGAGCGTGCCATGTTTTAGAAAAATAAATATTTTTTAGTTCCGGTCTCTCTATGAGTTGTGCTCTCAACCAAATAGAATTAAAAGTTTCATCCTCTGCATGAAAAAAACAAAAACTAGCAAAAAGCCAAACATACACAAATTGAAACAGCCAAAGGTAGAAGACAACTATTCATGATTGGTGAAGATTTCTATGACCGTCATTTCCAACATATGGCACGCCATATAAATAATTGCCATGAGAATAAATTTATAATTTTTTTTATTATATATGAAATCAAGCGAAGTCAGACTCTATATCAAAAACATAGAGCTTGATGAGATTTAAAATTTTATAGTGGGCCCTAGAAATCTATTTCAAAGATACTTTGTAATGAGAAATTTCTAGTAGGGATTGTCTATCCCATTTAAATACGTTATTCGGCGAACCTTGCTTAGTTACGATTAAGAAAACCATCCCTAAAAAATCGATACTAGCATGAAAATTGTTTATATATTAGTAGTAGAGTGGGACATAATGCCATGTCCTATTACCGGGACTCTCCGTCATATAGTACTCGGAGATCGTACGTAGTCAACGAAAACAGTAGATTATTACATGGGACAGCAGTACGAAGTGTGGTCCATGGGTGGCCATGTACACGGCTGTGAATGCATAGCTTAGCAAACTTCACATCCGTCGGCAGTGTGTGCTACAGAAAATCAAGTGTATATATGGCCTGAATGGCTAGACAGGCCCCATCGGCGCGTGGAGAGTTTGTTCATTGGGCCATGGGCAACAGAGAATGTGGGAGCGCGGCAACTGTTCAAAGGGCCCATGACCCGCAAATTCAACTGCCATCCCTAGCCTGCTCGTCGTTCTCGGCCTGCGGCCCAACGTTCCCACGGCATCCTTGTCGTCCTGGCCGTCAGCCCCAACCAAGCACTCGTGTTCATGAGTCCTGAACTGCTGATGTCCTCCCCTGCGATGTCCCCAACCACCAGTGGTTTGTGGGCGACGTCCTCCTAGGCGTTGGGTAAGCCGTAAGCATGATGTGTGGTGAGGAGTCCCCGCCGAGCACGATGCATGCTGAGCATTGGGTAAAAGCTCTAAGCACCGTACGTACCGCCACCCAGAAGTAATGGCGAGCAAAAGAAGAGTAAGGCTAGGACAAAGAGATTGAGCTACAAAGTAGGGTTGAAGTAATTCTTTTCTAACGAAATCGTCAAAAAGTGAGTTTATGCTGGATTGATCCCGAATCACACATCAGCTATGGCTAAATCGTCTGGGTTGCCACGGACCGAAGAACGCAGCAAGAATCTCACACTCACATGGTGAAGAACAAAGAAGTTTATGAGACCAGATCCGAACACCCATGTGGGTTTTTTTTCCTCGAAACTTCCAACGTCCGTCGCAACTTTCAACGTTGGAGCATTATCCTGGGGCCGTAACGACTCCGAATTGAACGTTCCATATATGTTTTATGACCATCTCGACGAGAGTAACGCAATGGTAAAGTCCAATTAGCATTATAAAAACCTCACAAAATGGACAATTTTAGTTGTCAATCGACATTGTATATTAGACAAATTTGTCCATGATAGATACGTCGTATTACCGTACCGGCACTCTCCGTCATATAGTAGTTGGACAATTTTAGTTGTCAATCGATATTGTGTATTAGACAAATTTATTCCCGATAGATATGTCGTATTACCACCGGCACTCTCCGTCATATAGTAATCGGAGATCGTACGTAGTCAACGAAAACACAGTAGATCACGTGGACAGCATGGCAACAGTACGAAGTGTAATCCATGGGTGATGCATGGCTTAGCTACCGTCACATCCGTCGACAGCAAATGGATGAGCTTGTACGGGTGGCCTTCCTCCTCGCCGTCATCGGCCTGCGGCCCCACCGTTCCGGCAATCCGGCTGCATCCTTCTCTTGGCCGGTTAACCAAGCGCTCGAGCTCATGAGTCCTGAACTGCTGATGTGCTCCCCTGCGATGTCCCCACCCAATGGTTTGTGGGTGACGTGCTGGGCACTGCGTAAGCATATGATGCGTGGTGCGGAGAGGCCCGGGCCAGGACCAGGACGATGATGGCGCCAACCTCCAACCGGCACCGCCACTCGCGGAGATGCAGCGGAAGTGCGGACGGAAGCCTGGCCCCAGGCCCCAACACGGCGACCGTGAGGCCGAGCAGCGGCAAGAGGGACAGGATCTCAACCGCTGCCGCTGCCGCTGCCGTGCCCACGGTTTCCCGCAGATGCACGGGGCGTCCGGTGTCGCATCGCAGGCTCGCAGCCGCCTACATGGCACCGACACCAGTGCAACAGGAATTTCCTGTGTGTCGAAGAAAAACACGACATGGATGTAATGAAACCCGTCAAAAATATCAATTCTGTTGATTACCCAGCAGGTAAATACTGTCCCTACAAAATCGATACTAGCATGAAAATGGTTTATATATTAGTAGTAGAGTGGGACATAATGCCATGTCCTATTACCGGCACTCTCCGTCATATAGTACTCGGAGATCGTACGTAGTCAACGAAAACAGTATATTACATGCGACAGCAGTACGAAGTGTGGTCCATGTACACGGCTGTGAATGCATAGCTTAGCTAACTTCACATCCGTCGGCAGTGTGTGCTACAGAAAATCAAGTGCATATATGGCCTGAATGGCTAGACAGGCCCCATCGCGCGCGTGGAGAGTTTGTCAATTGGGCCATGGGCAACAGAATGTGGGAGCGCGGCAAACTGTTCAAAGGGCCCCATGACCCGCAAATTCAACTGCCATCCCTAGCCTGCTCGTCGTTCTCGGCCTGCGGCCCAGCGTTCCCACGGCATCCTTGTCGTCCCAACCAAGCACTCATGTTCACGAGTCCTTACCTGCTGATGTCCTCCCCTGCGATGTCCCCAACCACCAATGGTTTGTGGGCGACGTCCTAGGCATTGGGTAAGCCTTAAGCATGATGTGTGGCGAGGAGTCCCCGCTGAGCACGATGCATGCTGTGAGCATTGGGTAAATGCTCTAAGCACCGTACGTACCGCCACCCAGAAGTAACGTCGAGCAAAAGAAGAGTAAGGCTAGGACAACCAGATTCAACTACAAAGTAGGGCCGAAGTAATTCTTCTCTAACGAAGTCGTCAAAAAGTGAGTTTACGCTGGATTGATCCTGAATCACACATCAGCTACGGCTAAATCGTCCGGGTTGCCACGGACCGAAGAACGCAGCAAGAATCTCACACTCACGTGGTGAAGAACAAGGAGGTTTATGAGACCAGATCCGAACACCCATGTGGGGTTTTTTTTCCTCGAAACTTCCAACGTCCGTCGCAACTTCCAGCGTTGGAGCATTCTCCCGGGGGCGTAACGACTCCGATTTGAACGTTCCATATATGTTTTGTGACCATCTCGACGAGAGTAACGCAATGGTAAAGTCCAATTAGCATTATGACAACCTCACAAAATGGACAATTTTAGTTGTCAATCGACATTGTATATTAGACAAATTTGTCCATGATAGATATGTCGTATTACCGGCACTCTCCATCATAAAGTAGTTGGACAATTTTAGTTGTCAATCGACATTGTATATTAGACAAATTTGTCCATGGTAGATATGTTTTAGGCTATCTCGAACAACAACACTCAAAATATAAGACCCATTCGTCCTTTGAGTAGCGCTACAGGCAAAAGGTTCAATAACTATTCGGCATCTTCTTCAACAACAAGACCCAAAAGAGAATCCTTTCTGCAAATGTGTTTTCCAGGAGAGATGATACCCATATTTGGTTTGTGTATCTTAGGCAACCCAAAATAAGTCTTTCGTATAGGTACTCTGTTTGAGGCTGATTTCGGATCTCTTGCTATCCATTTTAGGTTTGGCTGTCCATGCGGCAGTAATCGGAGATCGTACGTAGTCAACGAAAACACAGTAGATCACGTGGACAGCATGGCAACAGTACGAAGTGCGATCCATGGGTGATGCATGGCTTAGCTACCGTCACATCCGTCGACAGCAAATGGATGAGCTTGTGTGGCCTTCCTCCTCGCCGTCCCGTCATCGGCCTGCGGCCCCACCGTTCCGGCAATCCGGCTGCATCCTTCTCTTGGCCGGTTAACCAAGCGCTCGAGCTCATGAGTCCTGAACTGCTGATGTGCTCCCCTGCGATGTCCCCACCCAATGGTTTGTGGGTGACGTGCTGGGCACTGCGTAAGCATATGATGCGTGGTGCGGAGAGGCCGGGGCCAGGACCAGGACGATGATGGCGCCAACCTCCAACCGGCACCGCCACTCGCGGAGATGCAGCGGAAGTGCGGACGGAAGCCTGGCCCCAGGCCCCAACACGGCGACCGGCCACCGTGAGGCCGAGCGGCGGCAAGAGGGACAGGATCTCAACCGCTGCCGCTGCCGCTGCCGTGCCCACGGTTTCCCGCAGATGCACGGGGCGTCCGGTGTCGCATCGCAGGCTCGCAGCCGCCTACATGGCACCGACACCAGTGCAACAGGAATTTCCTGTGTGTCGAAGAAAAACACGACATGGATGTAATGAAACCCGTCAAAAATATCAATTCTGTTGATTACCCAGCAGGTAAATACTGTCAGGGACAAAGTGATAGAGAGAAAATATATTTGCTTGCCAACTTTACGACAGAAAGTTTTTTTCTGATGAATTTTCCTGAGCAGCGGCGCACACGGAACTTCCACTGCACCATTTATTTACAAAAGTCAGAAACTGACAGGTTAAATAATATCATTGTCGAACGAACCAACAGGAAAATATTTTTTACTGTGCGCTATCCTCTTTAAAAAAGTCTTTTATAACCGACAGGTTAAATAATTCTCGTGTGATCCTAAGGTTGGTATAGGGATATATTTTGCAACCGACAAAGTATCAAAAAAATAATTTTCTAGCTCTAATCCCATTATTTTGCTCGTCGGTTGTCTCTTATTAATATATTCGATGTCGGTCTTTGCGCATGGGAAAAAAATAACTAGAGGATTAGGTTATATGTCTTCTTTGTCAGCCATGGCGCACGGAGAAAAATGTTTTAATATATTGATTACTAAGAAAAATATCACAAGCCCAATAATAAAAATGGGTTCAAGATTTGGATAATTCATCCATTCCACATCATAATACTTCAATAGAGCTATTAGGTGCCATACTTCCTTAACCAAACGTGTCAATTTTATGGACACAACAAGAGTTCAAGATGTATAGTAATATAATTATTTTGGGTTCTAGGGAAATGATTATGCAAACAGAACTTAGTAAATACTAAATACTCCATCCATTCCAAATTATAAGACTTTTTGGCATTTCATATTCGCATTCTAGCATTCAAATTGGATAGGTAACCCACATGCCACATTCATATTAATAAGCATATAAAGGTTCCACAACAACCCCACAAACCATTCAATAACATAGGACGTCCAACATAGGTTTTGCCTTCACATATGCGTCCAAAAACTCTTTGAGAACCTATCTGAGTGCCATCGGAGTGGGAGCCTTTGCTCCGACTGGTCTTCACCCGCTCGCTCTGTACATGGAGCAAACCCTAGCTGACACATGCTATAGCATATGTTCCAATGCGAAGCATCGGTACCATCCAATGCTCACGAACCTCCTCTGGTTGCTCTCTGAAAGCCATTGGAGTGGAAGCTATTGCTCCGATGCACTTCTCACTCCGATGCCCTATTCTTCAGCAAAACCTAGCTGAATCTCAGAGCACATAGTATATATTCCCTGATGACATGGATCCTGTAAATTCGATGCTGCCTCAACCACTCCATTCACTTCCATTTCAAGCACTTTTGTGAATGCGGTGGATTCCAATTTATCTTTGGGCCTCCTCAAAGCTACCTAGCTAGTGCTAAGTTTGATAAGTGTGCACCACACCTAAACCATTCGAGGTGTTGAGCCTTAGAAAGTTCTTTGCTAGAACATCCAAGGTCTTAACTCAGATACAAAATGGAACTGTATTCAAGACTGTATGTTAAAGTAACTATGATGTGATCTTTTTTCAAGAAACTAAACGCTCTCACTTTGATCTTTTCTTTCACCGATAGTTCTGTCTAGTTATGTTTCGCTGTTTTTTAAATCTTTACCCTCCAATGGGGCTTCTAGTGGTTCTATCATCATCTGGAAAAGTGCCTTTTCCTTGGCACCATTGTTTTTTTAAAACAACTTTGTTTCCTCAGTCCAATTTACCTCTCTTCACAACAATGCTACCTGGATCCTCACCAACATTTATGCACCCTACACACCTTTGGACAAAAAAGATTTCATTGAGTGGTTAGAAATATTCAAATGCCAGATCTTGTTGATTGGCTAGTTGTTGGTGATTTTAATCTTTACAGAAGCCCAGCTGATTGAAACAGGTCATGTGCAGACTATTCAGACATGTTTACGTCCAATGAAACAATTAGTGCCTTAGGCTTGGTTGAGCTCCCTTTGAAAGGCAAGCGTTTTACTTGGACTAACAAGCAAAAGTCACCCTTGTTAGAGATGCTAGACTATTTTTTCACCTCGCCTAGTTGGACCATTTCCTATCTTAACATAAATGCCACTACTCTCTTTATGGAAACCTCAGATCATGTTCCTTGTCTTATTAACATTTCCACAGTTATTCCCAAGGGGCAAATTTTTAGATTTGAGAACTATTGGTTGGAAAATATGACTTCATGAATCAAGTTCATTTGGGTTGGCATTCTCCTTTTAAGCACCAAGATGCAGCTAAAAATATTACTGCCAAATTTAAAAACATGAGAAAAATCTTAAAGGAATAGAAGAAATCTCTCTCCAATCTTAGAGAGAATATTCACAATGTCAAGTTTACTTTGTCTTTGGTGATTGTTTAGAGGAGTCTAGATATTTAACCTTATTGAGTGGAATTTTTTGTCACTCTTGGAAGACAAGCTTATTGCCCTCCTTCATCAGCAAAAAACTTACTGGAAGCAAAAGGGGCTAGTTAAATGGGTTGCCCTAGGTGATGCAGCACCAAATTCTTCCATGCACAAGCAACTATTAAATATAGAAGGAATCTAATCACCCAACTTATTGATGATCAAGGCAATACAATTGATAATCACTCTTATAAATCACCATTGATATAACATTCTTTCAAAGAAAAATTGAGCACAAGCAACTTTACAAGCATAAGCTTTGATCTAGCCTCCTTTTTCAATCCTCCACCTGATCTTTCTAGCCTAGTGTAAAGTTTTGCCAGGACAGAGATTGATGCAGTTGTCAAGGCCCTTCCTTCTAATAAGGTCCCTAAACCTGATGGTTTCAACATAGATTTTATAAAGTAATACTGGCCAATCATTATTCAGATTTCTATAGACTTTGTGATGCTTTCGGTTCTGAGTAGATTTTCCTCCAAAGCATAAATGGTTCTCACATCACCCTCAACCTAAAAAGATGATGCTTTAAAAGTTTTAGGTTGTAGGCCTATTTCTTTGCTCAATATTTTCCATCAAGTTTTTAACAATGCTTCTAGCTAATAGACTTCAAAGTGTTCTATGCTCTCTAATTCATAAGAACCAATATGGCATCATCAAGCATAGAACAATTCAAGACTATATTGCCTGGGCCCTGGAATACTTGCACATGTGTAATCAATCTAGAAAATATTTAATCATTCTTAAGCTTGACTTTGAAAAGGCCTTTGACAAAGTAGAACATGAGTTAATGCTGCAAATTCTAGAACTCAAAGGCTTTCCTTCCAAATGGTTGAATTGGATGAAGCTTATCTTTAGCTCCGGTACCTCTGCTATTTTGTTAAATGGAGTGCCTGGTAAGGTCTTTCACTATCACAGAGGTGTTAGACAAGGGAATCCTCTTTCACCCTTGTTGTTTGTTTAGGCTGCTGATTTTCTTCAAGCTATATTCAGCTTAGTTAGAAGCAATGGTCTGTTGACTCTCCCAATACGCCGGGCAAGTGATGAAGATTTTCCAATCTTATAGTATGTAGATGACACCCTTATATTTTCATGAAGGGAGACATTTCTGAGCTAAATCACCAAAAAGAGCTGCTCACTTCTTTTGTTGAATCTACTGGTTTGAAGGTAAACTTTGATAAATCCTTGATGATACCCATCAATGTGACAGATGGTAGACCGGATATTTCAGCCACAACTTTTGGTTGCTCAAAAGGCACTACCTTCTACCTACCTAGGCCTAACCTTAAGTCTAACCAAGCCTTCTTGCTGATTTTTGGCCTCTAGTCTCCAAACGTGAAAGAAGGCTTATGGTATTCTCCTTCTTTCTGAGTGAGGCAGGAAGATTGGATCTTACCAATGCTGTCCTCATAGCCCTTACCAACTTTTGCAATGTGCAATTTCCTTCTTCCCAAAACTATGATCAAACAAATTGATAAATACAGAAAGCATTGTTTAGGGAGAGGTTCAGATGTTAACAAACAAAAGCCACCAAAAGCAGCTTGACAAATGGTTTGCCTCCCTAAACAAGAAGGTGGCCTAAGGTTTTAAATCTGACAGTTCAAAATGAAAGACTTTTGTTAAAGCACCTTCATAAATTCTACAACAAAGAGAAAGTTCCCTAGGTACAGCTAGTTTGGGATATATATTACACTAGAGATCGGTTGCCCTCCCCTAGTGGCACCTTTAGAGGCTCCTTCTGGTGGCATGATATTTTAAAAGTTCAAATTCATTTTCAAGATATAGCTATGGTCTATCTATAGGATGGAGTCTCTTGTTTCTTATGACATGACCTTTGGGAAGGGAGAGTCTATAGTCAAGCTTTCCAGAACTCTTCACTTACTCCAAGAATCAATAGATTTCCCTTCATGTGGCAGTTTCTACACCTTTGTTGCGATCTTTATATCACCTGCCACTTTCTATTGAAGCTTATGAAAAATTCCAAGAACATATCAGTATTATTCAGTCTCGCCGGAGTGCTCGTCGCCGGCGAGATAACGCCGGTCCGCGCTGGTCCTCTGCTGTTGGCCCACTGACGAGCGGGCCCGACTGACGCAGGGGTCCTAGCTCTCAGCGACTCCGATTTAGGGCTAGTTCATTTATTTCAGATTTGAATGCAAATTTTGAAAAATCATAAGTTGAGTTCTAGATGTCCATTTTTGGTGAACCAAATTTTGTTGTGTTCCTCTTGAAGTGTAGTGTTTTATAAAAATATGAAATATACAGTTCTGGTATTTTTCATGGTGATTAAAATGTATTGAGATAAATGCTTTTTGAATGTTTACTATCTTGTAAATTATATATCTTGAGCTAGAAAAGTGATAAAATTGTGATTCCAATTTTGTTGGTCTTGTTTTGACATGATCTAGCTAGGAAAAATATTAAGCTTGCAGTAAACTTGATTGAAATATGATCTTTCTATTTATCTATTAATAAAGGGTATTTTCTAAGGAAATTTGTAGGAATAAAAATATGTAACATATTGATATGAAAAATTTTATACAGTAGTGTGACACTAATATGAAGCTAAGAAAAATGTATAATCTGTTGTTTGACACTTTTCTATAGAGTTTACTATTTTCACTAAAGTCGGCCTTGCTAGCTTGTCATTTTTGCATAGGATTTTATACATGTCCAAACGGTATGAAATTTTTACTGTAGTCTATTGTGAACACTAGAAAGCTACTGTAATTTTATTAGAATTTATTGTGCATATTGAGAGTATGTTTGTTATTTCTCCTAATTATTTAATGAAATTAATAAAGGCATTTAAGTAATTAAATTGTGATGGACCATGATGTTTTCTATGGTGCTTGTGATTCATATTAACTGTTGATGGCCATAGTAAGGCTTAGAAGCAATTGGGTGTATGCAACTATTTAATTATTACTTTATAATTCAAATAAGTGGTCGAATGTATAGTTTCGGTTGTGTGGATGATTTCATGTTGATAATTGTATTTTCTGTAAAACTTGTTAATAACAAAGTTGTAGATAACTCATTGATGTACCTTGTGTTAAATTTTCATAATCATAGGCCTTAGGGTTTAAGAGTTTTGGCTGTTAGAAGTTTACTGCCCTAATTGTTTGCTCTCAGGACAGAGTTGATTGATTGAATTGTTTGACCTAGATAGCTGTTGAATCACCATAAGAGTATTAAAAGGAAGTTGTAGACAATTTCATAAGCTTTCCAGAATGTCCACAATCATATTATTTCGATGTATATAACTTCGAATATGGTTAAAACAAGTAGCTGCTGTTTTGGTAGTTCGGTAAATAAATTGCAGAAGTGTTTGCTTAAGTAATAGAGAAGAGATATGCACCTACTCAAGTAGAATAGAATGCACTTGTCCTTATCTTAACACCATGCCATGGAAAATACTTACAAGGATGCATTCATCATGTTTTATCATATTATATGTGTCGTCATACATGCATTCGCAATATCTTATTGCATGATCATGCATATAGGATCGATTGAGGAGATAACATTGCTGGAATTCAATGAAGAAGAGGAAGGGGATCAGCAGGAGACTCCTCAAGCCGCAACTCCCGAAGAAGAGGAGCAGACTCCAGAAGAGCTCCCTGAGAGTCCTGATCACCGCCCCACCTCTTTTCTCAAAGGCAAGCCTCGGATCATTATAAGTCTCCCAGTGTTTTACAAAATACTACTTGAGTCCTTTATGATTGATGCATTAGGTTATAAGTGTTGACTGAAAACACTAGATGCATGAACTACCTTATCCAGATATGTATACCTTTAACCCTGTGTAGGTCTAGGATCGAATATATGCTTAGCCACGCTTAGACCGGTAGAAGTCGGGTGATTTCCTGTTACCTGCGAGATATAGGTGGATACCGAAACATGATTGTCTATATTTGCTATCATGGAAAAGAACCATGGGGTAATGTAAATGAAGGCCGGGCGGAGTCTATGTGTAGGTTGACTCATGTGATTCCGTCTGCGCCGATTAAGGACCGTACCGTTGTTGGCGCTTCTGACAAAATTGAACGCATGCCTATCACTTAGCTGGCCGGATAACTCGTTCCGACCACAAAGCCGAGTAGCTCAACTCAAGCCGAGCCCCGCTCTGTAAGAGTGTGCACTCTGGATGATAGTAAGGATGTGTGGGGAGCCAGCTATGAGCCCAAGGACAGGGTAGTCTAGATCGTCCTGGTAGCTGGTCGTCCCTGATTATGCGACGCTGGGCGAACCCGCAAAATGTGTACTTGAGTTGTACTAAAGGTGACCTAAGGCTACCGTGGCTGGTAGACCTAGGTTCGTGTTAGGAATAAATTCTCTACTGGTTGAAATCGATTCGAATCGTCGTCTCACCCGGATAGTGAGAAAGTTGTCTAGTCCCAACATCGTAGTAATTGTATTAAGGAATGTGATGGTTCGGATAAACATGGAATTACTACACCGGATATGGTTAGTGTTGTATGCTCTTAAAATGATATACCATATGTTTGGCACAGGATAGTTGCTAATCTAGAGATGAATAGCTATAATTAACTTGATGACCGAAGTACAACTGTATAACTGAGTTAATCGCTTTTTATGTAAAAAATGTTGTCAAGTTACCTCCACTTATAAAACCTTGCATAATCCTTAGAGTCAATTTATTTCTGGTTTATGATGGGTAAGTCTAGCTGAGTACCTTCTTGTACTCAGGGTTTTATTCCTATTGTTGCAGATGGTACCGTCTATCACGGCTATTGTAAGAATTGCTTCTATCCCGCCGTGGATGAGGAGTGAGCCTTTGACAGGCATCTTTAATAATCCTTCTATATGCTTTTGTGGATGGTGATCATGTGTTGGCATTGTATTTGAACTATGTTAACAAATGCTAGTTTCGAACTTAATTTGCTTCCGCTACTATCTATCGAACTTGGTTTGTAATAACTCTATTTCGTATTCTGATGAATGGATTGTAATTGTGAACTTTATGTAATATGTGATATGTATGTTGAATCATGTACGATCTTGGTTGTATGTGGATCGTTTATCGAGACCCGTCGTGGTACTCGACGGACTACCGGGTTTATATGGGCTCAAGTATGACAGTGCGACTGCTTGCGGACTGCCATTGTACTCACGCTCTTATAAATTGGTTGGTTCTGCGACAAAAGCATTATAGAAAACATTGCAAGAGAGACCGGAACTAAAAATATTTTATTTTTTCTAAAATATGGCACGCTCTTACAAACGGGTCACATAGAACTTTTAATTCTATGTGATTCTTTTGTCAAAATTATTGGTGGCCAACGGATGCATGCCGTGGATGTAGTCAGTTTGGCAGAAGAACCGATTGTGGAACGGCTATTTTCACATTTGGTTCTTGTTGCAAACCAACAATGCAAATAGTAGCATCTGTGCTTCATAATATGGAATCGACTGTACAAATTTATTTCCACCATTTTACAATCATCTCTCTCTCTCATACAAGAGATGCTTGTAAATGACTGTGCTCTGAATTTGACATGGCAATTTAAGACAAAACCGCGAACTCTCAGTTGGTTAGATTCGTTGTGGGGAACCTACCCACCTGGATTGAACTCCTCAGCTTAACATAGGTGCTCGTCTGGATTTATTCCAAGATTTAACGACGCTATTCTTTCGGTAGTAGGTGACGTGTAGAGTTATTCTTTTAGCAGTACGAGACATGCACGCGCCTATGATGACTTCGTTCTCATCGTAGGGGTAAAAAAATGGATTTAACGGCATTATTCTTTCAGTAATAGGCGATGTGTGCACGTCTATGTTGACATTATCAATCTCGAGATTTTGTTGGTCTAACTCGGTTCTTTAGAGAGATGCTCATAAGGGTAAAAAAAATTTAAGACAAAACCGACTGTGTTCTATTTCTAAACCGACTACACAAGTTGTTTTGACTTCATCAATCTTGAAATTTATTGGTCTAACTTAGTTTTTTTGAAGGTGCTCATAGGGATAAAAAAACTGATTGTGTTCTTTTTCTAAACCAACTGTATAAGTTGGTTCTGTAGTACCAGTAGAACATTGGCTTCCAAATTTCAGAGCTCCTAATTTAACACAGCTCTAAGCAATTAATATATGTAATCATCGAACTAAAGTTTCGATGAAATTTAAGGATGCAAGTAGAAGGGACGACCACAAACTTTAGTCAGTGGAGCAAAGGAACGAGTAGGGTTTTCTCTTAAGATGACAGAATAACAAGTAACAAGTAGAAAAAAAATGAAGAGATCACCAACTTGTATTTATGTCAGTTGTGGACTTAATATAATACACATACATATTTATGTCAGTTGTGGACTTGTGGATTTTGACAATCTTGTATTCATGTTGATTAGGATGAAGCACATGTCGAGAAAAGACAACCGACCGGTCTGTAGGTAATGTAACTATCCAACGAACAAGATTGTAGCATGAAGGTATTATAGAAAACGATTGCAAGAGACATATTAATTTTTAAAAAAGAGAGATTAACTCTGCTTTAAAGAAGCAATGAGTAAGGGCTTGGATTGCCAAAGCAGAGATCACAGCCGAATTTCAGGTATATATGTGGCCAGGATGTCGTGATTGACAATCTTGTGCACCTTCTCCTTGTATTGCGCGTCTTAATTAAGTACTAGGACACTACGTTTCTGCGGGTGCCTCATTTTCCTTTCACACGCAACATATCTAGAAATAGAGAGGATGTGCCCACAAGATAGCCCGCCACTGAAAACCAATTTCAAGAATAGTCGTATTGTGGACCATTCCTATAAATCTAGAGATTCTCAGAGACGGTACTAAGTCCTACACACAAATCGGCCATAGAAATCGATTTTCATGACCCCTTTGTAAGAGCGTGCCATGTTTTAGAAAAATAAAATATTTTTAGTTCCGGTCTCTCTATGAGTTGTGCTCTCAACCAAATAGAATTAAAAGTTTCATCCTCTGCATGAAAAAAACAAAAACTAGCAAAAAGCCAAACATACACAAATTGAAACAGCCAAAGGTAGAAGACAACTATTCATGATTGGTGAAGATTTCTATGACCGTTATTTCCAACATATGGCACGCCATATAAATAATTGCCATGAGAATAAATTTAGAATTTTTTTTATTATATATGAAATCAAGCGAAGTCAGACTCTATATCAAAAACATAGAGCTTGGTGAGATTTAAAATTTTATAGTGGGCCCTAGAAATCTATTTCAAAGATACTTTGTAATAAGAAATTTCTAGTAGGGATTGTCTAGCCCATTTAAATACGTTATTCTCCGAACCTTGCTTAGTTACGGTTTAGAAAACCGTCCCTACAAAATCGATACTAGCATGAAAATTGTTTATATATTAGTAGTAGAGTGGGACATAATGCCATGTCCTATTACCGGCACTCTCCGCCATATAGTACTCGGAGATCGTACGTAGTCAACTAAAACAGTATATTACATGGGACAGCAGTACGAAGTGTGGTCCATGTACACGACTGTGAATGCATAGCTTAGCTAACTTCACATCCGTCGGCAGTGTGTGCTACAGAAAATCAAGTGCATATATGGCCTGAATGGCTAGACAGGCCCCATCGCGCGCGTGGAGAGTTTGTCAATTGGGCCATGGGCAACAGAATGTGGGAGCGTGGCAAACTGTTCACAGGGGCCCATGACCCGCAAATTCAACTGCCATCCCTAGCCTGCTCGTCGTTCTCGGCCTGCGGCCCAGCGTTCCCACGGCATCCTTGTCGTCCCAACCAAGCACTCATGTTCACGAGTCCTGACCTGCTGATGTCCTCCCCTGCGATGTCCCCAACCACCAATGGTTTGTGGGCGACGTCCTAGGCATTGGGTAAGCCTTAAGCATGATGTGTGGTGAGGAGTCCCCGCCGAGCACGATGCATGCTGTGAGCATTGGGTAAATGCTCTAAGCACCGTACGTACCGCCACCCAGAAGTAACGTCGAGCAAAAGAAGAGTAAGGCTAGGACAACGAGATTCAGCTACAAAGTAGGGCCAAAGTAATTCTTCTCTAACGAAGTCGTCAAAAAGTGAGTTTACGCTGGATTGATCCTGAATCACACATCAGCTAGGGCTAAATCGTCCGGGTTGCCACGGACCGAAGAACGCAGCAAGAATCTCACACTCACGTGGTGAAGAACAAGGAGGTTTATGAGACCAGATCCGAACACCCATGTGGGTTTTTTTTCCTCGAAACTTCCAACGTCCGTCGCAACTTCCAGCGTTGGAGCATTCTCCCGGGGGCGTAACGACTCCGATTTGAACGTTCCATATGTGTTTTGTGACCATCTCGACGAGAGTAACGCAATGGTAAAGTCCAATCAGCATTATTAGCATTATGACAACCTCACAAAATGGACAATTTTAGTTGTCAATCGACATTGTATATTAGACAAATTTGTCCATGATAGATATGTCGTATTACCGGCACTCTCCATCATAAAGTAGTTGGACAATTTTAGTTGTCAATCAACATTGTATATTAGACAAATTTGTCCATGGTAGATATGTTTTAGGCTATCTCGAACAACAACACTCAAAATATAAGACCCATTCGTCCTTTGAGTAGCGCTACAGGCAAAAGGTTCAATAACTATTCGGCATCTTCTTCAACAACAAGACCCAAAAGAGAATCCTTTCTACAAATGTGTCTTCCTGGAGGGATGATACCCATATTTGGGTTGTGCATCTCAGGCAACCCAAAATAAGTCTTCCGTATAGGTACTCTGTTTGAGGCTGATTTCGGATCTCTTACTATCCATTTTGGGTTTGGCTGTCCATGCGGCAGTAATCGGAGATCGTACGTAGTCAACGAAAACACAGTAGATCACGTGGACAGCATGGCAACAGTACGAAGTGCGATCCATGGGTGATGCATGGCTTAGCTACCGTCACATCGGTCGACAGCAAATGGATGAGCTTGTGTGGCCTTCCTCCTCGCCGTCCCGTCATCGGCCTGCGGCCCCACCGTTCCGGCAATCCGGCTGCATCCTTCTCTCGGCCGGTTAACCAAGCGCTCGAGCTCATGAGTCCTGAACTGCTGATGTGCTCCCCTGCGATGTCCCCACCCAATGGTTTGTGGGTGACGTGCTGGGCACTGCGTAAGCATATGATGCGTGGTGCGGAGAGGCCGGGGCCAGGACCAGGACGACGATGGCGCCAACCTCCAACCGGCACCGCCACTCGCGGAGATGCAGCGGAAGTGCGGACGGAAGCCTGGCCCCAGGCCCCAACACGGCGACCGGCCACCGTGAGGCCGAGCGGCGGCAAGAGGGACAGGATCTCAACCGCTGCCGCTGCCGCTGCCGTGCCCACGGTTTCCCGCAGATGCACGGGGCGTCCGGTGTCGCATCGCAGGCTCGCAGCCGCCTACATGGCACCGACACCAGTGCAACAGGAATTTCCTGTGTGTCGAAGAAAAACACGACATGGATGTAATGAAACCCGTCAAAAATATCAATTCTGTTGATTACCCAGCAGGTAAATACTGTCAGGGACAAAGTGATAGAGAGAAAATATATTTGCTTGCCAACTTTACGACAGAAAGTTTTTTTCTGATGAATTTTCCTGAGCAGCGGCGCACACGGAACTTCCACTGCACCATTTATTTACAAAAGTCAGAAACTGACAGGTTAAATAATATCATTGTCGAACGAACCAACAGGAAAATATTTTTTACTGTGCGCTATCCTCTTTAAAAAAGTCTTTGATAACCGACAGGTTAAATAATTCTCGTGTGATCCTAAGGTTGGTATAGGGATATATTTTGCAACCGACAAAGTATCAAAAAAATAATTTTCTAGCTCTAATCCCATTATTTTGCTCGTCGGTTGTCTCTTATTAATATATTCGATGTCGGTCTTTGCGCATGGGAAAAAAATAACTAGAGGATTAGGTTATATGTCTTCTTTGTCAGCCGTGGCGCACAGAGAAAAATGTTTTAATATATAGATTACTAAGAAAAATATCACAAGCCCAATAATAAAAACGGGTTCAAGATTTAGATAATTCATCCATTCCACATGATAATACTTCAATAGAGCTATTACGTGCCATACTTCCTTAACCAAACGTGTCAATTTTATGGACACAACCAGAGTTCAAGATGTATAGTAATATAACTATTTTGGGTTCTAGGAAAATGATTATGCAAACATAACTTAGTAAATACTAAATACTCCATCCATTCCAAATTATAAGACTTTTTGGCATTTCATATTCGCATTCTAGCATTCAAATTGGATAGGTAACCCACATGGCCACATTCATATTAATAAGCATATAAAGGTTCCACAACAACCCCACAAACCATTCAATAACATAGGACATCCAACATAGGTTTTGCCTTCATAGATGCGTCCAAAAACTCTTTGAGAACCTATCTGAGTGCCATCGGAGTGGGAGCCTTTGCTCCGACTGGTCTTCACCCGCTTGCTCTGTACATGGAGCAAACCCTAGCTGACACAGGCTATAGCATATGTTCCAATGCGAAGCATTGGTACAATCCAATGCTCACGAACCTCCTCTGGTTGCCCTCTGAAAGCCATTGGAGTGGGAGCTATTGCTCCGATGCACTTCTCACTCCGATGCCCTATTCTTCAGCAAAACCTAGCTCAATCCCAGAGCAAATAGTATATATTCCCTGATGACATGCATCCTGTAAATTCGATGCAGCCTCAACCACTCCATTCACTTCCATTTCAAGCACTTTTGTGAGTGCGGTGGATTCCAATTGATCTTTAGGCCTCCTCAAAGCTACCTAGCTAGTGCTAAGTTTGATAAGTGTGCACCACACCTAAACCATTCGAGGTGTTGAGCACTAGAAAGTTCTTTGCTAGAACATCCAAGGTCTTAACTCAGATACAAAATGGAACTGTATTCAAGACTGTATGTTAAAGTAACTATGATGTGATCTTTTTACAAGAAACTAAGCACTCTCACTTTGATCTTTTCTTTCACCGATAGTTCTGTCTGGTTATGTTTGGCTGTTTTTTAAATCTTTACCCTCCAATTGGGCTTCTAGTGGTTCTATCATCATCTGGAAAAGTGCCTTTTCCTTGGCACCATTGTTTTTTTAAAACAACTTTGTTTCCTCAGTCCAATTTACCTCTCTTCACAACAATGCTACCTGGGGATTCTCAAGCTTCTCTTCTAGAAACACTTATAAGCAACTCATTGGACACCAGCATGTTCCCAGAGCTTTCAAATGGCTTTGCAAGTCAGCCTGTCAAAACAAAAGGAAATTCTTCTTTTGGCTTATCTTGAAAGATTGTTTGAGCACTAGAGCTCTTCTTAAACGAAGAAATATGCATCTTCCTAACTATAATTGTGTCCTTTGTTCCTTGAATGTTGAAGAAGATATTTTTCATCTCGTTTTTGATGACCCTTTTGCTTCATCCTGCTGGTTTAGTCTGAATCTGATGGTGTCTAATAACAGTGATCCTCTTGACATCATGGAAAGTTTCAAGCATCAGCTCAGGTTACCTTTCTTTATGGAGATTATCATCACAATGTGTTACCTGACAATTTGGGTTCGGGTTCAGGTATACAGGATCTACCTGATATTAAAAAAATAGGGTCGGAGCCAGACATCGCGTCGGCACAAAGAGTGCACCGTGAAGCCTTGAGGGTAGCGTCGCGGCATGAAACCTTGAGGGTAGCGTCGTGCCGTCGACTGTCAGGGACTTGGGGTCGGACGCAGGCGTCAGCCGTTGGGCGAGGGCGGGGGCTCGGCTATCGGATAGGGGCGGGGGCTTGGCCGCGCGCTGGGCGACGCCTCTCGTGTCGGGCGTCGGCGGCCGCGGGGCAGCGCGGTTTCCGGCTGCGGCTAGGGTTCGGTCAAGGATTTGGGACTTGGGGCTGGGGGTGCTCTGCTCGGGGGTTATCGACGCAGGTCGAGGGATGTGGAGTTGTGGACAGTGGAGGCTGGTTGGCTGGTTGTTGGGCCGCGTAGTGGGCTTGACGAGTTGATGGGCTTTGAAGATATCATGTAATACAAGTAATTCAGGTACCACGAGGTGTTACCCGAATTACCCAAACTAATTTTGGGTATATGGAGTCACTATCCAAAATTGTTCTTGGGTAGTTTGGGTACGGGTTCGGGTATTTGGTAGCACGTAATTTGCCCAAGCGTAAGTGGGGCAAGGGCCTCCGGCATCACAAGATGCTGCGCGTCAAACTGTTCATGCGTCGATGCCCTTGTACAAGTGCTGCGAGGGACGATATGTCGATCATGGGCCGAGCTCCATGACAAGTACAAGGACACCCTAATGCTCACTGATTTGTCTAAATTTGTAATGAATAATAATATAATACTACCCATCGGAACATCACACTCCCACGTATGCATGTGTTTTTTTTGAAAGGCTCATGCATGTGGTTTTGCTAACACGTACGACGCTACATCTACGTAGTTAATCAATCAGTAGCTCAAAACATCATGAAACTGACTTGCATGCGGGCATCCTAACTCCTAAGGCGCCACTCTTTTGTGGCTGAAGTGAACAGATCAGCTACCGTATGCCGTGTATATATAATTACGATGAGCGTGGCACACTGGCACTAGAGCTTACGTACGGTGCAAATGGATAACCTCCTGTCGCCCTGTTACCCCTCCCTGCTTCATGTCACACCCTTTTCCGCCGACGGCCACCACCAGAATCCAGCGCCCGAGTCCCTGTCCTGCGATGCCCTAGAGAAGTGGTTGTTGGGCAACGACGACGTGCTAGACAATGAGGATGAAGACCACCAGGATACGGGCTCCAGCCTGCCGCCGGCGGCGGCGGCGGCACCACTCGCGGAGAGGAAGCGGGGACTGAAGCCTGCCTCTGGCTCTCGCGCCGCCGGCACCACAATCAACCACGTGGAAGCCGAGAAGCAGCGGCGGGACAGGCTCAACCGCCTGTTCTGCGACCTCCGGGCCGCCGTGCCCACGGTGACTCGCTGGGACAAGGCGTCCCTTCTCGCCGACGCCGTTGGCTACATCACCAAGCTGCGCGGCCGCGTCGAGCAGCTCGAGGCCGAGACCAGGCGGCAGACGACGGCGGCCTCTCTCTCCCAGCTCTCCTTGGTTATTGGTGGCTCCCGTCAGGAGCTGGAGGTGCGGATGCACGGGCGGGACACCGCTGCGCTGCGCCTGATGACTACCGCGGCGCGCCATGCCCCCGCGCGCCTCATGGCCGCGCTCTGCGCGCTGGACCTGCCGGTGCAGCACGCGTCCGTGTGCCGCGTGGGCGGCGTCACCGTGCAGGACGTCGTCGTGGACGTACCCGCGGCCGGGCTGCGGGGAGAGGACTGCCTCCGCACCGCACTGCTGCACAAACTACTGCAGTAGAGCGGGTAGATGGCGCGCGGGCGCGCCCGGCCACCAATCCACCCAGCATGCACTAGTTACTTCGATCGGCCCCATTGTTCCAAAATCAAGCTGCCTTAATTTGCAATGCACGTTTTTTTTCCCTACTCATTGTTGATGGTGTCAACTGCATGCGCTTCCTTGCACATGCAGTAATAGAAGTACCAGAACCAAAGGCCCATACCCCATACTAGGCTCTGTTTGGAAGTTCTGTAAATTATTTCATCTGTATAGTTTGCTTCTGTCTGTAATTTCTTGTGCACAGGAAGACAACCTGTGTTGGGATCGGTCGTCCCGACAAGGTGAAATAAAAGCGAGGCAATCAGGCGAAGGATGACGTCCCGAAGGTCTAACCTCCACTCTCAGAACACTATTACCAAGGCACTGAACTCTTAGTAATCGAGCCGAGTGATCTATCTCTTTATTGGTATTTGAGTTCTCCTTTTATAGGGTACGATTACACATGTATTTTCTTGTACACACATGCCCTTCCCCTACTACAGAATATACCAGAATATTTCCGGTTGTACAACATCCGTGGTCATTGTAACACCCCAGGTGTTTGTCACCAGTTAAGCAATGGGTTTGAACTCAAACATGACATGTTAAATGGTGATGAAGGTGTCAAGATCAAATCTACAAGAGTGAGCTCCAACTTAATCTTGGACAACCCACCTTTGCTTGCATGCGTACCCTTGTTAAGATTATGCAAGAGTGTGGTTAATTATGCTTAATCTATGTACATTACATCAACATGCATCCATCTAGACCATTGGAAAAGTTTCATAAAGTTTAGAATCAAGAAGTCACATGAAATGATGAGTTACGTTCTTGCTTGAATCGCACTATTAAGTGAATGGAATTATAGGTCATCAACCAAACCTTGCTACCTTGCCCAAATGACTATAAATGAACTCTACAACAAAAGTCATGAAGGGTTCGTGTTGAACAGAAGTCAAGAAAATGCCTCAATTGGTCTAAAACTCTGATTTAAGCTTTACCGTGATGCTAATTTGACCTATGTTGACCAATCGCTTACAGTGCTTGCATGGAGTTGCACCTTAAATAAAAGTTGAAGTTTGATTGGAGTAGAACAAACTTTGTTTTCGGACCATGAGCTAGATCAGCTTGTAAGAAGGTCAAACCGAGGCTCAAACTTTGAATCTGTAGCTGTTTTCAGTACTTAGAATTTTTCTAAGTCCGGAATCCATCGTCGTCGACAGTGGCATCTCGCGTTCTCGTGATTTGTTAAGCAACATGATTGGGTCCCAAAATAAAAGTTGGAGTATACATTGTGGCGAAGAGCATGTAAAAAGTTGGCACTCGTTTGATTTTGTTTGGATCATCAATTTGGATTTTTGTTTGTCGCTGTCAATACGTTGACACTATCACTTTGGAGCTAAATTACCTGCTCATCCATAGCTCTAATGGTCTCGCTCGCTTAATCAAGTTTGTAGAGCATCAGAAGAGGAACAACTTTGCTTAAAGGCCCATAGCCCAGTTCGGAGCAGAGCCGGCCCAAAAACGGATTCCAAGTTGGGCACAACGACGCACGCCACGTACTCGACAGATTGCCTACGTGTCCGCCGTGCATGGAAGCGCGTGCCCCCACCGCTACCGCGTGCCCTGCCTCCCTGTCGCGCCCCTGCTCGTGCAACCGAGCGCCCGAGCTGCCCCATCCCTCACTCGCCTCTCCACTCTCCCTCCCTCGCTCTCTGGTGCTGCGCGCGCGCTCCGGGACGCGGCCGCCACGGATGCCGCCACGAGCTCGAGCTTGGCCACCGTCGTTCTTCCACCTCCAAGCACCTTGCAGCCCAGAATCCACCGCCACCGGCTCCGCAGCCCTCTCCTTGGCCTCGCTCGCCCCTTCCCGGCTTGTCTTCGCCGGCGTAGCACGCAGCCACCAGTGCCGTGGCCGCCGCGGACGCCTGTGCGCGCGGCCAGGCCAACCCGGCCTGCCTTCGGCCGAACTGAGCAGCCCCACGAGTGTGCGCAGACCCGTGGGTGCTCCCCCGCAACTTCGCCGACACCGTCGATGACCACGGCCGCCGGAGCCGCGAGCCGGCCAACCTCCCCTGCGCTATCGTCGAGAGGAAGAGGATGAGGGACTTTGCGCTGGAATAAGGGAGAAGGGAGGGGGTTAAGTGAAGAATCCGTGACTCTTTTGAATAGTGCCAAGAAGGGTCGATTCGCTGAAGTTTAATTTATGTTTCCTACAGGAACCGCATTGCAAAAGCGTTTTCCTTTTCTTTTTCATTATATGCATATAATCAGCTAAAATTTGGAAAATCGTAATAAATTGTAGAAAAATCCAAAAATACCAAATGAGGATTTTTTGGAATCCTTGTGAAATTATATATGCAGTAGATATATAGTATGGCATGATTTAGTTTAAAGTGTTTGCTGTAAAAATCAATTTATGCGGTTAGGTTTTTAATACTAGTTGTGTCTTGTCTTTTTCATAAATGCAGTTGTTTTGCTCAAATAAATATGAAATTTTTATGGTAGTCTAATAATGCCATGTGTATGCTGTGGTAAAAATTTTAGGAGTTTAAATTTGATAGTTTAAGAGCTATAAAAATAACAATTGCTCTATGTTGCTTTGCTCATATTCTGAATAGGCCTGCATGTTTGAATTAATTGGCTCAGTTATGTTATGAATCATGACTTTATGATAATACATGAGTTGTAATAATTTTCTTAAGATTTTCAAAAAGCTAAATAGAATAAATTTTTGTTAAGTAGATTTTCAGTCATATTTGCTTAAATCTCTGTGGCTGTTTCTGCCTAAACCCAGACAGGGTTTCCTTGTTGGTACTATGGGGCCTTTTTAATAGTAGAATTAGCTTTAGACGTTTATAACAAAGTTGTTTAGAATTTTCTAATCTTTCTCAAAAGTCTATAACCACATTTATTGGACATGTATAACTCTAGTTATAGCTGTTTAAAGTGGTATTTCAGATGCTGTCTATGTTTTGGATAGAGATGAAATTATTATATTAATTGACCTTGTTAACTGTATAATTATATTAATATGAGAATAATAAAGTTTTAGGTAACTTTATAAGCTTTTCAAAAAGTTATGATTGATGTTTGTTGGAGGTCTAGAAGTCCAGTTATGCTTTCCTGAGGTTCCTATTAGTTTTCTGTACCACTGCTGTTTGGGCTGCATGTGCAGTTTTGCTTGTGTAATTATTTTTATGGTGTAAATGATGTTTTCTGTGCTTGTGGTGAATACAAAAGTTGTAGGTAACTTCATAATATAGCTTGTTTTAAAGTTTTATGACCATAGGCTCTATAATTTAGGAGCTATAGATTTTATAATTTCCCTATCAGATTTTGCATGCTCTCTTTATAGATCTGAATGATTGTGTTGTTTGACCCAAGTAAGCTTCGAATAATGTCTCGGAGATAATAGAATAATTGTAGTTATTTTTATGAGCTTTCCAAATTGTTAAATATCACTCCTTTTGGTGGTCTAAATCTCCAATTATAAGCTTGTGAAGTTGCATGGCAGAATCTGTCCAAGTCTGGACAGAGGTGCTCAATTGTGCTTGATTGACCTTATTAATGGTGGAATCACCTTGTGATGATAATAAACATGTTTTAGATAATTTAATAAGCTTTCTAGAAAGTTAAGGTTCATGCTTGTTTGATGTCTGTAACTCCAGTTATGCCATTTTGAAACTACTACTACTTTTCGGTCATAGTTCTATATAGATCTGAAACATTAGCATGTTTGACCTAGTTCTATATAGATCTGAAACAATTGTGCTTGTAGGCAATTTCATTAGCTTTCAAAAAAGTCTAGGATCATCTTCTTTGGATGCCTGGATCTCTAGTTATGGTTAAAATAAGTGATTATTATGCTGCTGTCCAGATTTCTATACATGTGTTAGGTGATTGCTTTAGCTGCTCTTGTTTTGGCTAAACATGTTGTTTAGTTTTTGATCGATGCATGTGTGCAATATCTGAACTTAAGTTCACTTATGTTCCATGCCTTATATGCTTGCTATCCCTTTATAAAAGGTTGTGTGATGTTTAGTTAAATAATTCTAGGTGCATATGTTTTGCATGATCTTATGTTTGACCTGAATACTATTATGTGATGCATCTCATATTACCATTCTTCATATTCATGCACTTGCATCTTGCATCTTGCATCTCATCTAGGTACGCTAAATGAACCACGTGAAGGACGTGATGTTGGAACCAAAACCGAAGACGGTGTATAGTGGACCTATCCCGAAGGTGGAAGGACTGGACAAGTGCTAGGACGGGAGATGCTCGCCAAGCGAGTGTCGTCTAACAAACACTAACCTAGTGTTGGATCCAAGGCAAGCGCCGGAGCATTCTAAGCCTCCTAGGCTTTTATAAATATCACTTAAGTTCTTTATGTTTGATGCATTAGGGTATAAGAGTTGTTTGGAACCACTTGATGCATAGAACTACCTTGTCCAGAGATATACCTTGAATCCTATGTAGGTCCAGGATCGAATGTATGCTTAGCAATGCTTAGACCGGTAGAAGTCAGCTGATTTTTTGTCACCTGCGAGATATAGGTGGATACCAAAGCACGGTTGACTATATTTACTATCGTGGAAATAACCATGTGTTAATAATGAATGGAGATCAGGTGGGATGTCGATAGAGAAGCAACAAGACATGGAGGTCTTGGGTATGAATCTATCACTGTCTGTGCCGATTAAGGACCGTACCGTTGTTGGCGCTTCTGACAAGATTGAACGCATGCCTATCACTTAGCTGGCCGGATAACTCGTTCCGACCGTGAAGCCGAGTAGCTCAACTCAAGCCGAGCCCCACTCTGTAAGAGTGCGCACTCTGGATGGTAGTAAGGATGTGCGGGGAGCCAGCCATGAGCCCAAGGGCAGGGTAGTCTAGATCGTCCTGATAGCTGGTCGTCCCTGATTATGCGACGCTGGGCGAACCTGCAAAATGTGTACTTGAGTTGTACTAAAGGTGACCTAAGGCTACCATGGCTGGTAGACCTAGGTTCGTGTTAGGAATAAATTCCCTACTGGTTGAAATCGATTCGAATTGTCGTGTCACCCGGATAGTGAGAAAGTTGGCTAGTCCCAACATCGTAGTAATTGTATTAAGGAATGTGATGGTTCGGATAAACATGGAATTACTACACCGGCTATGGTTACTGTTGTGTGCTCTTAAAATGATATACTATATGTTTGGCACAGGATAGTTGCTAATCTAGAGATGAATAGCTATAATTAACTTGATGACCGAAGTACAACTGTATAACTGAGTTAATCGCTTTTTATGTAAAAAATGTTGTCAAGCTACCTCCTCTTATAAAATCTTGCATAATCCTTAGAGTCAATTTATTTCTGGTTTATGATGGGTGAGTCTAGCTGAGTACCTTCTTGTACTCAGGGTTTTATTCCTATTGTTGCAGATGGTACCGTCTATCACGGCTATTGTAAGAATTGCTTCTATCCCGCCGTAGATGAGGAGTGAGCCTTGGGCAGGCATCTTTAATAATCCTTCTATATTTTTTTGTGGATGGTGATCATGTGTTGGCATTGTATTTGAACTATGTTAACAAATGCTAGTTTCGAACTTAATTTGCTTCCACTACTATCTATCGAACTTGGTTTGTAATAACTCTATTTCGTACTTTGATGAATGGATTGTAATTGTGAACTTTATGTAATATGTGATTTGTATGTTGAATCATGTACGATCTTGGTTGTATGTGGATCGTTTATCGAGACCCGTCGTGGTACTCGACGGACTACCGGGTTTATATGGGCTCAAGTATGACAGTACGACCGCTTGCGGACTGCCATTGTACTCACGCTCTTATAAATTGGTTGGTTCTGCGACAAAAGCATTATAGAAAACATTGCAAGAGAGACCGGAACTAAAAATATTTTATTTTTCTAAAATATGGCACGCTCTTACAAACGGGTCACATAGAACTTTTAATTCTATGTGATTCTTTTGTCAAAATTATTGGTGGCCAACGGATGCATGCCGTGGATGTAGTCAGTTTGGCAGAAGAACCGATTGTGGAACGGCTATTTTCACATTTGGTTCTTGTTGCAAACCAACAATGCAAATAGTAGCATCTGTGCTTCATAATATGGAATCGACTGTACAAATTTATTTCCACCATTTTACAATCATCTCTCTCTCTATCATACAAGAGATGCTTGTAAATGACTGTGCTCTGAATTTGACATGGCAATTTAAGACAAAACCGCGAACTCTCAGTTGGTTAGATTCGTTGTGGGGAACCTACCCACCTGGATTGAACTCCTCAGCTTAACATAGGTGCTCGTCTGGATTTATTCCAAGATTTAACGACGCTATTCTTTCGGTAGTAGGTGACGTGTAGAGTTATTCTTTTAGCGGTACGAGACATGCACGCGCCTATGATGACTTCGTTCTCATCGTAGGGGTTAAAAAATGGATTTAACGGCATTATTCTTTCAGTAATAGGCGATGTGTGCACGTCTATGTTGACATTATCAATCTCGAGATTTTGTTGGTCTAACTCGGTTCTTTAGAGAGATGCTCATAAGGGTAAAAAAAATTTAAGACAAAACCGACTGTGTTCTATTTCTAAACCGACTACACAAGTTGTTTTGACTTCGTCAATCTTGAAATTTATTGGTCTAACTTAGTTTTTTTGAAGGTGCTCATAGGGATAAAAAAACTGATTGTGTTCTTTTTCTAAACCAACTGTATAAGTTGGTTCTGTAGTACCAGTAGAACATTGGCTTCCAAATTTCAGAGCTCCTAATTTAACACAGCTCTAAGCAATTAATATATGTAATCATCGAACTAAAGTTTCGATGAAATTTAAGGATGCAAGTAGAAGGGACGACCACAAACTTTAGTCAGTGGAGCAAAGCAACGAGTAGGGTTTTCTCTTAAGATGACAGAATAACAAGTAACAAGTAGAAAAAAAATGAAGAGATCACCAACTTGTATTTATGTCAGTTGTGGACTTAATATAATACACATACATATTTATGTCAGTTGTGGACTTGTGGATTTTGACAATCTTGTATTCATGTTGATTAGGATGAAGCACATGTCGAGAAAAGACAACCGACCGGTCTGTAGGTAATGTAACTATCCAACGAACAAGATTGTAGCATGAAAGTATTATAGAAAACGATTGCAAGAGACATATTAATTTTTAAAAAAGAGAGATTAACTCTGCTTTAAAGAAGCAATGAGTAAGGGCTTGGATTGCCAAAGCAGAGATCACAGCCGAATTTCAGATATATATGTGGCCAGGATGTCGTGATTGACAATCTTGTGCACCTTCTCCTTGTATTATGCGTCTTAATTAAGTACTAGGACACTACGTTTCTCTTGGGTGCCTCATTTTCCTTTCACACGCAACATATCTAGAAATAGAGAGGATGTGCCCACAAGATAGCCCGCCACTAAAAACCAATTTCAAGAATAGTCGTATTGTGGACCATTCCTATAAATCTAGAGATTCTTAGAGACGGTACTAAGTCCTACACACAAATCGGCCATAGAAATCGATTTTCATGACCCCTTTGTAAGAGCGTGCCATGTTTTAGAAAAATAAAATATTTTTAGTTCCGGTCTCTCTATGAGTTGTGCTCTCAACCAAATAGAATTAAAAGTTTCATCCTCTGCATGAAAAAAACAAAAACTAGCAAAAAGCCAAACATACACAAATTGAAACAGCCAAAGGTAGAAGACAACTATTCATGATTGGTGAAGATTTCTATGACCGTTATTTCCAACATATGGCACGCCATATAAATAATTGCCATGAGAATAAATTTAGAATTTTTTTTATTATATATGAAATCAAGCGAAGTCAGACTCTATATCAAAAACATAGAGCTTGGTGAGATTTAAAATTTTATAGTGGGCCCTAGAAATCTATTTCAAAGATACTTTGTAATAAGAAATTTCTAGTAGGGATTGTCTAGCCCATTTAAATACGTTATTCTCCGAACCTTGCTTAGTTACGGTTTAGAAAACCGTCCCTACAAAATCGATACTAGCATGAAAATTGTTTATATATTAGTAGTAGAGTGGGACATAATGCCATGTCCTATTACCGGCACTCTCCGTCATATAGTACTCGGAGATCGTACGTAGTCAACTAAAACAGTATATTACATGGGACAGCAGTACGAAGTGTGGTCCATGTACACGGCTGTGAATGCATAGCTTAGCTAACTTCACATCCGTCGGCAGTGTGTGCTACAGAAAATCAAGTGCATATATGGCCTGAATGGCTAGACAGGCCCCATCGCGCGCGTGGAGAGTTTGTCAATTGGGCCATGGGCAACAGAATGTGGGAGCGTGGCAAACTGTTCACAGGGGCCCATGACCCGCAAATTCAACTGCCATCCCTAGCCTGCTCGTCGTTCTCGGCCTGCGGCCCAGCGTTCCCACGGCATCCTTGTCGTCCCAACCAAGCACTCATGTTCACGAGTCCTGACCTGCTGATGTCCTCCCCTGCGATGTCCCCAACCACCAATGGTTTGTGGGCGACGTCCTAGGCATTGGGTAAGCCTTAAGCATGATGTGTGGTGAGGAGTAGGGATGAAAACGGTATGGATATTTTCCGACCGTATTCGAGTCCGAATCCGTTTAGAGGGGTTCAGATCTGTCCGTATCCGAGTCCGCATATTCAACATCCGATACCGTATCCGTATCCGAATACTCAAATCGCATATTTATGATGTCGACATCTAATCGTATCATATCCGGCATGGCTGATACTATCCGTATTCGAATCCGAATCCGACTAAAAATGTGAAAACAAATATAATATCAGTGATATCCGTTCGTATCCGATCCGTTTTCATCCCTAGTGAGGAGTCCCCGCCGAGCACGATGCATGCTGTGAGCATTGGGTAAATGCTCTAAGCACCGTACGTACCGCCGCCCAGAAGTAACGTCGAGCAAAAGAAGAGTAAGGCTAGGACAACGAGATTCAGCTACAAAGTAGGGCCAAAGTAATTCTTCTCTAACGAAGTCGTCAAAAAGTGAGTTTACGCTGGATTGATCCTGAATCACACATCAGCTAGGGCTAAATCGTCCGGGTTGCCACGGACCGAAGAACGCAGCAAGAATCTCACACTCACGTGGTGAAGAACAAGGAGGTTTATGAGACCAGATCCGAACACCCATGTGGGTTTTTTTTCCTCGAAACTTCCAACGTCCGTCGCAACTTCCAGCGTTGGAGCATTCTCCCGGGGGCGTAACGACTCCGATTTGAACATTCCATATATGTTTTGTGACCATCTCGACGAGAGTAACGCAATGGTAAAGTCCAATTAACATTATGATAACCTCACAAAATGGACAATTTTAGTTGTCAATCGACATTGTATATTAGACAAATTTGTCCATGATAGATATGTCGTATTACCGGCACTCTCCGTCATAAAGTAGTTGGACAATTTTAGTTGTCAATCGACATTGTATATTAGACAAATTTGTCCATGGTAGATATGTTTTAGGCTATCTCGAACAACAACACTCAAAATATAAGACCCATTCGTACTTTGAGTAGCGCTACAGGCAAAAGGTTCAATAACTATTCGGCATCTTCTTCAACAATAAGACCCAAAAGAGAATCCTTTCTGCAAATGTGTCTTCCTGGAGGGATGATACCCATATTTGGGTTGTGCATCTCAGGCAACCCAAAATAAGTCTTCCGTATAGGTACTCTGTTTGAGGCTGATTTCGAGTATCTTGCTATCCATTTTGGGTTTGGCTGTCCATGCGGCAGTAATCGGAGATCGTACGTAGTCAACGAAAACACAGTAGATCACGTGGACAGCATGGCAACAGAACGAAGTGCGATCCATGGGTGATGCATGGCTTAGCTACCGTCACATCCGTCGACAGCAAATGGATGAGCTTGTGTGGCCTTCCTCCTCGCCGTCCCGTCATCGGCCTGCGGCCCCACCGTTCCGGCAATCCGGCTGCATCCTTCTCTCGGCCGGTTAACCAAGCCCTCGAGCTCATGAGTCCTGAACTGCTGATGTGCTCCCCTGCGATGTCCCCACCCAATGGTTTGTGGGTGACGTGCTGGGCACTGCGTAAGCATATGATGCGTGGTGCGGAGAGGCCCGGGCCAGGACCAGGACGATGATGGCGCCAACCTCCAACCGGCACCGCCACTCGCGGAGATGCAGCGGAAGTGCGGACGGAAGCCTGGCCCCAGGCCCCAACACGGCGACCGGCCACCGTGAGGCCGAGCGGCGGCAAGAGGGACAGGATCTCAACCGCTGCCGCTGCCGTGCCCACGGTTTCCCGCAGATGCATGCCGCAACAGGAATTTCCTGTGTGTCGAAGAAAAACACGACATGGATGTAATGAAACCCGTCAAAAATATCAATTCTGTTGATTACCCAGCAGGTAAATACTGTCAGGGACAAAGTGATAGAGAGAAAATATATTTGCTTGCCAACTTTACGACAGAAAGTTTTTTTCTGATGAATTTTCCTGAGCAGCGGCGCACACGGAACTTCCACTGCACAATTTATTTACAAAAGTCAGAAACTGACAGGTTAAATAATATCATTGTCGAACGAACCAACAGGAAAATATTTTTTACTGTGCGCTATCCTCTTTAAAAAAATCTTTGATAACCGACAGGTTAAATAATTCTCGTGTGATCCTAAGGTTGGTATAGGGATATATTTTGCAACCGACAAAGTATCAAAAAAATAATTTTCTAGCTCTAATCCCATTATTTTGCTCGTCGGTTGTCTCTTATTAATATATTCGATGTCGGTCTTTGCGCATGGGAAAAAAATAACTAGAGGATTAGGTTATATGTCTTCTTTGTCAGCCGTGGCGCACAGAGAAAAATGTTTTAATATATTGATTACTAAGAAAAATACCACAAGCCCAATAATAAAAATGGGTTCAAGATTTGGAAAATTCATCCATTCCACATAATAATACATCAATAGAGCTATTACGTGCCATACTTCCTTAACCAAACGTGTCAATTTTATGGACACAACAAGAGTTCAAGATGTATATAGTAATATAATTATTTTGGGTTCTAGGGAAATGATTATGCAAACAGAACTTAGTAAATACTAAATACTCCATCCATTCCAAATTATAAGACTTTTTGGCATTTCATATTCGCATTCTAGCATTCAAATTGGATAGGTAACCCACATGGCCACATTCATATTAATAAGCATATAAAGGTTCCACAACAACCCCACAAACCATTCAATAACATAGGACGTCCAACATAGGTTTTGCCTTCACATATGCGTCCAAAAACTCTTTGAGAACCTATCTGAGTGCCATCGGAGTGGGAGCCTTTGCTCCGACTGGTCTTCACCCGCTCGCTCTGTACATGGAGCAAACCCTAGCTGACACATGCTATAGCATATGTTCCAATGCGAAGCATCGGTACAATCCAATGCTCACGAACCTCCTCTGGTTGCTCTCTGAAAGCCATTGGAGTGGAAGCTATTGCTCCGATGCACTTCTCACTCCGATGCCCTATTCTTCAGCAAAACCTAGCTGAATCTCAGAGCACATAGTATATATTCCCTGATGACATGGATCCTGTAAATTCGATGCTGCCTCAACCACTCCATTCACTTCCATTTCAAGCACTTTTGTGAATGCGGTGGATTCCAATTGATCTTTGGGCCTCCTCAAAGCTACCTAGCTAGTGCTAAGTTTGATAAGTGTGCACCACACCTAAACCATTCGAGGTGTTGATCACTAGAAAGTTCTTTGCTAGAACATCCAAGGTCTTAACTCAGATACAAAATGGAACTGTATTCAAGACTGTATGTTAAAGTAACTATGATGTGATCTTTTTACAAGAAACTAAACGCTCTCACTTTGATCTTTTCTTTCACCGATAGTTCTGTCTAGTTATGTTTCGCTGTTTTTTAAATCTTTACCCTCCAATGGGGCTTCTAGTGGTTCTATCATCATCTGGAAAAGTGCCTTTTCCTTGGCACCATTGTTTTTTTAAAACAACTTTGTTTCCTCAGTCCAATTTACCTCTCTTCACAACAATGCTACCTGGATCCTCACCAACATTTATGCACCCTACACACCTTTGGGCAAAAAAGATTTCATTGAGTGGTTAGAAATATTCAAATGCCAGATCTTGTTGATTGGCTAGTTGTTGGTGATTTTAATCTTTACAGAAGCCCAGCTGATTGAAACAGGTCATGTGCAGACTATTCAGACATGTTTACGTCCAATGAAAGAAACAATTAGTGCCTTAGGCTTGGTTGAGCTCCCTTTGAAAGGCAAGCGTTTTACTTGGACTAACAAGCAAAAGTCACCCTTGTTAGAGATGCTAGACTATTTTTTCACCTCGCCTAGTTGGACCATTTCCTATCTTAACATAAATGTCACTACTCTCTTTATGGAAACCTCAGATCATGTTCCTTGTCTTATTAACATTTCCACAGTTATTCCCAAGGGGCAAATTTTTAGATTTGAGAACTATTGGTTGGAAAATATGACTTCATGAATCAAGTTCATTTGGGTTGGCATTCTCCTTTTAAGCACCAAGATGCAGCTAAAAATATTACTGCCAAATTTAAAAACATGAGAAAAATCTTAAAGGAATAGAAGAAATCTCTCTCCAATCTTAGAGAGAATATTCACAATGTCAAGTTTACTTTGTCTTTGGTGATTGTTTAGAGGAGTCTAGATATTTAACCTTATTGAGTGGAATTTTTTGTCACTCTTGGAAGACAAGCTTATTGCCCTCCTTCATCAGCAAAAAACTTACTGGAAGCAAAAGGGGCTAGTTAAATGGGTTGCCCTAGGTGATGCAGCACCAAATTCTTCCATGCACAAGCAACTATTAAATATAGAAGGAATCTAATCACCCAACTTATTGATGATCAAGGCAATACAATTGATAATCACTCTTATAAATCACCATTGATATAACATTCTTTCAAAGAAAAATTGAGCACAAGCAACTTTACAAGCATAAGCTTTGATCTAGCCTCCTTTTTCAATCCTCCACCTGATCTTTCTAGCCTAGTGTAAAGTTTTGCCAGGACAGAGATTGATGCAGTTGTCAAGGCCCTTCCTTCTAATAAGGTCCCTAAACCTGATGGTTTCAACATAGATTTTATAAAGTAATACTGGCCAATCATTATTCAGATTTCTATAGACTTTGTGATGCTTTCGGTTCTGAGTAGATTTTCCTCCAAAGCATAAATGGTTCTCACATCACCCTCAACCTAAAAAGATGATGCTTTAAAAGTTTTAGGTTGTAGGCCTATTTCTTTGCTCAATATTTTCCATCAAGTTTTTAACAATGCTTCTAGCTAATAGACTTCAAAGTGTTCTATGCTCTCTAATTCATAAGAACCAATATGGCATCATCAAGCATAGAACAATTCAAGACTATATTGCCTGGGCCCTGGAATACTTGCACATGTGTAATCAATCTAGAAAATATTTAATCATTCTTAAGCTTGACTTTGAAAAGGCCTTTGACAAAGTAGAACATGAGTTAATGCTGCAAATTCTAGAACTCAAAGGCTTTCCTTCCAAATGGTTGAATTGGATGAAGCTTATCTTTAGCTCCGGTACCTCTGCTATTTTGTTAAATGGAGTGCCTGGTAAGGTCTTTCACTATCACAGAGGTGTTAGACAAGGGAATCCTCTTTCACCCTTGTTGTTTGTTTAGGCTGCTGATTTTCTTCAAGCTATATTCAGCTTAGTTAGAAGCAATGGTCTGTTGACTCTCCCAATACGCCGGGCAAGTGATGAAGATTTTCCAATCTTATAGTATGTAGATGACACCCTTATATTTTCATGAAGGGAGACATTTCTGAGCTAAATCACCAAAAAGAGCTGCTCACTTCTTTTGTTGAATCTACTGGTTTGAAGGTAAACTTTGATAAATCCTTGATGATACCCATCAATGTGACAGATGGTAGACCGGATATTTCAGCCACAACTTTTGGTTGCTCAAAAGGCACTACCTTCTACCTACCTAGGCCTAACCTTAAGTCTAACCAAGCCTTCTTGCTGATTTTTGGCCTCTAGTCTCCAAACGTGAAAGAAGGCTTATGGCATTCTCCTTCTTTCTAAGTGAGGCAGGAAGATTGGATCTTACCAATGCTGTCCTCATAGCCCTTACCAACTTTTGCAATGTGCAATTTCCTTCTTCCCAAAACTATGATAAAACAAATTGATAAATACAGAAAGCATTGTTTAGGGAGAGGTTCAGATGTTAACAAACAAAAGCCACCAAAAGCAGCTTGACAAATGGTTTGCCTCCCTAAACAAGAAGGTGGCCTAAGGATTTAAATCTGACAGTTCAAAATGAAAGACTTTTGTTAAAGCACCTTCATAAATTCTACAACAAAGATAAAGTTCCCTAGGTACAACTAGTTTGGGATATATATTACACTAGAGATCGGTTGCCCTCCCCTAGTGGCACCTTTAGAGGCTCCTTCTGGTGGCATGATATTTTAAAAGTTCAAATTCATTTTAAAGATATAGCTATGGTCTATCTACAGGATGGAGTCTCTTGTTTCTTATGACATGACCTTTGGGAAGGGAGAGTCTATAGTCAAGCTTTCTAGAACTCTTCTCTTACTCCAAGAATCAATAGATTTCCCTTCATGTGGCAGTTTCTACACCTTTGTTGCGATCTTTATATCACCTGCCACTTTCTATTGAAGCTTATGAAAAATTCCAAGAACATATCAGTATTATTCAAGGCTTGCAGTTGCAACCAAGTCATGACAAATGGACCTACATTTGGGGATTCTCAAGCTTCTCTTCTAGAAACACTTATAAGCAACTCATTGGACACCAGCATGTTCCCAGAGCTTTCAAATGGCTTTGCAAGTCAGCCTGTCAAAACAAAAGGAAATTCTTCTTTTGGCTTATCTTGAAAGATTGTTTGAGCACTAGAGCTCTTCTTAAACGAAGAAATATGCATCTTCCTAACTATAATTGTGTCTTTTGTTCCTTGAATGTTGAAGAAGATATTTTTCATCTCGTTTTTGATGGCCCTTTTGCTTCATCCTGCTGGTTTAGTCTGAATCTGATGGTGTCTAATAATAGTGATCCTCTTGACATCATGGAAAGTTTCAAGCATCAACTCAGGTTACCTTTCTTTATGGAGATTATCATCACAATGTGTTACCTGACAATTTGGGTTCGGGTTCAGGTATACCGGATCTACCTGATATTAAAAAAAAATAGGGTCGGAGCCAGACGTCGCGTCGGCGCAAAGAGTGCACTGTGAAGCCTTGAGGGTAGCGTCGCGCCATGAAACCTTGAGGGTAGCGTCTTGCCGTCGACTGTCAGGGACTTGGGGTCGGACGCAGGCGTCAGCCGTTGGGCGAGGGCGGGGGCTCGGCTATCGGATAGGGGCGGGGGCTTGGCCGCGCGCTGGGCGACGCCTCTCGTGTCGGGCGTCGGCGGCCGCGGGGCAGCGCGGTTTCCGGCTGCGGCTAGGGTTCGGTCAAGGATTTGGGACTTGGGGCTGGGGGTGCTCCGCTCGGGGTTATCGACATAGGTCGAGGGATGTGGAGTTGTGGACAGTGGAGGCTGGTCGGCTGGTTGTTGGGCCGCGTAGTGGGCTTGACGAGTTGATGGGCTCTGAAGATATCATGTAATATAGGTAATTCGGGTACCACGAGGTGTTGCCCGAATTACCCAAACTAATTTTGGGTATATGGAGTCACTATCCAAAATTGTTCTTGGATAGTTTGGGTACAGGTACGGGTATTTGGTAGCACGTAATTTGCCCAAGCGTAAGTGGGGCAAGGGCCTCCGGCATCACAGGATGCTGCGCGTCAAACTGTTCATGCGTCGATGCCCTTGTACAAGTGCTGCGAGGCAAGGACACCCTAATGCTCGCTGATTTGTCTAAATTTGTAATGAATAATAATATCATACTACCCATCGGAACATCACACTCCCACTTATGCATGTGGTTTTTTTTTGAAAGGCTCATGCATGTGGTTTTGCTAACACGTACGACGCTACATCTACGTAGTTAATCAATCAGTAGCTCAAAACATCATGAAACTGACTTGCATGCGGGCATCCTAACTCCTAAGGCGCCACTCTTTTGTGGCTGAAGTGAACAGATCAGCTACCGTACGTATGCCGTGTATATATAATTACGATGAGCGTGGCACACTGGCACTAGAGCTTACGTACGGTGCAAATGGATAACCTCCTGTCGCCCTGTTACCCCTCCCTGCTTCATGTCACACCCTTTTCCGCCGACGGCCACCACCAGAATCCAGCGCCCGAGTCCCAGTCCTGCGATGCCCTAGAGAAGTGGTTGTTGGGCAACGACGACGTGCTAGACAATGAGGATGAAGACCACCAGGATACGGGCTCCAGCCTGCCGCCGCCGCCGGCGGCGGCACCACTCGCGGAGAGGAAGCGGGGACGGAAGCCTGCCTCTGGCTCTCGCGCCGCCGGCACCACAATCAGCCACGTGGAAGCCGAGA
Source organism: Miscanthus lutarioriparius (assembly GCA_904845875.1). NCBI lineage: Eukaryota > Viridiplantae > Streptophyta > Magnoliopsida > Poales > Poaceae > Miscanthus > Miscanthus lutarioriparius. The sequence goes on from CAJGYO010000005.1 coordinate 102,108,083, forward strand.
AGCAGAGGCGGGACAGGCTCAACCGCCTGTTCTGCGACCTCCGGGCCGCCGTGCCCACGGTGACTCGCCTGGACAAGGCGTCCCTTCTCGCCCACGCCGTTGGCTACATCACCAAGCTGCGCGGCCGCGTCGAGCAGCTCGAGGCCGAGGCCAGGCGGCAGACGACGGTGGCCTCTCTCTCGCAGCTCTCCTTGCTTATTGGTGGCTCCCGTCAGGAGCTGGAGGTGCGGATGCACGGGCGGGACACCGCTGCGCTGCGCCTGATGACTACCGCGGCGCGCCATGCCCCCGCGCGCCTCATGGCCGCGCTCTGCGCGCTGGACCTGCCGGTGCAGAACGCGTCCGTGTGCCGCGTGGGCGGCGTCACCGTGCAGGACGTCGTCGTGGACGTACCCGCGGCCGGGCTGCGGGGAGAGGACTGCCTCCGCACCGCACTGCTGCACAAACTACTGCAGTAGAGCGGGTAGATGGCGCGCGGGCGCGCCCGGCCACCAACCCACCCAGCATGCACAAGTTACTTCGATCGGCCCCATTATTCCAAAATCAAGCTGCCTTAATTTGCCATGCACGTTTTTTTTTTTCCTACTCATTGTTGATGGTGTCAACTGCATGCGCTTCCTTGCACATGCACTAATAGAAGTACCAGAACCAAAGGCCCATACCCCATACTAGGCTCTGTTTGGAAGTTCTGTAAATTATTTCATCTGTATAGTTTGCTTCCGTCTGTAATTTCTTGTGCACAGGAAGACAACCTGTGTTGGGATCGGTTGTCCCGACAAGGTGAAATAAGAAGCGACGCAATCAGGCGAAGGATGACGTCCCGAAGGTCTAGCCTCCACTCTCAGAACACTATTACCGAGGCACGGAACTCTTGGTAATCGAGCCGAGTGATCTATTTCTTTATTGGTATTTGAGTTCTTCTTTTATAGGGTACCATTACACATGTATTTTCTTGTATACACATGCCCTTCCCCTACTACCACCGGTACAGAGACGGCCTTTACTTCTGGTGGGGAACCCTTTCTAGTCCCGGTTCCCCACCCGGGAGCAAGCATCCAGGACTAAAGGGGAGTCCTTTAGTCCCGGGTCAGAAACCGGGACTAAAGGGGTGGTTAACACCAACCGGGACTAAATGTGCCTCCTGACATGCCACGAGGCCGGCGCCCTTTAGTCCCGGTTGGTAATACGAACCGGGACTAAAGGTTGTTTTTTCTTTTTATTTTTTTGTTTTCTTTTCAAAATAGGTTTTTGAAGTCGTATTGTACACTGCTAATAATACATTTATACGCGCGTATAGTATGTTTCGGTTCAAGCACAATAAACGTATTAAATCACACAATTCAAGCATACAAATATATATATATATATACATGCATGCATGCATATGTGTATTTTACATTATATTATTTCATGTGCATATATTACAAAAGATTGCATTACAGTTGTTGTGATATAACAAGTTTTCTCTCATCCTCTAGCTTGGCTTCCATGGCAGTGTTGGGTCGAAGTAGAACTCACCCTTAGAATCGATGACCTGGTCATTAAAAAATCTGGCTATAAACTCTTGAATTGCTTTAATTTGGTCTTGTCGTATGACCTTTTCCTCCAACCATCGAGCCTACAGGTTTGAATTAAAGGAAAATAAATTAATATATGTACATATATATATAAAGACATAGTAACACAATCAATAATAATAATTAAATGAATATATAGTGTATTTTTAACGTGCTTTGAGTCTCTCTGTAGGAGTTCTTTGGGAGACCTCCTTGATAAACTTGCAAATATAGTAACCACAGTAGTTGTTCCCCTGTTCCTGCCTCAGACACCACTTTACGAGAAAAAAGATTTGTCATCCAATCTGGTGATCCGGTGAAAGCTATATGTTTAATTAATAAAGATGATGCGATTTTGGGGACTTACTTTCAAAGGGATTACATTCAGTGGCGCTTTGCATTTTTCCATGTGTTGCTTCTCAATAAAGGTTTTCCAAACACTGCCCAATAAAAAATTTGCCACGTCATTAGATATAGTTAATCATCATGTTTGTGTGTATATATAGTTGCTAGAGATACCGAAATTACCTCTGGATAATATCTATCATATTTTGGTAGTTTTGTTGTGGTTTTCTCATCGAGTCATAGATTATCAAGTGACTTTTCACCAGATCGATGTCCATCAATATCCAGTGATTGCTGCATGTGTTTATAGGATATAACGCATAACACTCATTAATTAACTAGAATCAACATATGAGCCATTAAGGATGATCGACATTATTAACCCTCACTTGAAGTTGTAGGGAAAGAGTATATCCTTCTTGTGGCGTTGGTTCACTAAGAAGTTCATGAGGTTACTCTCTGACTCAGACTTCCAATTAGGCTTTGGAGTAACTGGGTCTTTGAATACTATATGGGGATCAACAAAACCAATTTCATTGCAGCCTTCCTTTCTGCGCTCTGTCATTGTAAATCTGCATATATATAGTACTTGTTAGGATACTTTATATGCATATACACACATATGATGAGTTTAATAATAGATCAAAAGAATTATTACTTACAGGCAATAGCAGCTAATGATAACTTTGTCCAGAGAGGTCAGATGGCATAGTTGATGAAATTCTGCAAAGTCAACATACATAACATCATCGCCATGGAACCAATGTTCGTCTCTAATTCTGACACCAACGCAGAAGTCTCCACCGGTAGACGCCTGCATGTACCACTTGTTTAGCAAGTACATTTGTGTCCCCAGATCACCTAAGGCTTGAGGGTTGTATAGACTCTGGCCTAGTACAAATTTTTTCTTCCAAATATCAACCTCTGCCGCACTCTCAATGTTTCCATCACCAAACATCTGGTAAAGATCGAGACCAGTCTCTTCAATAAATTCACCAAGGTGATCCAAATCGACATCCGGAGGTATGTTTGTCTGATGCATTAATCCTAAATTCGAACCATATTCATTACCAACAACTAGCGGAGGGACTGATTGGTACGATTGTTGTCCGAGTTGTGCAACTCCTTTCCCTGCCCGCTTCTTTTTCTGTGCTGCCTCAATTGACTTGGTGAGAGTGCGGTCATAGTCTGTTAACGTTGATTTGGACGGCTTACGAGATTCCTGCTGTTGTTGCTGGTAAGAAGCCACCTTTTTTCTTAGAATATCTGGAGCTACAAAGAAGTACGGTTTCTCCGGGTTTCTCCTTGCTTCTTGATCCTTTTTAAGTTTGTCATAGAATCTGGACATATCTTTTTTATATGCATCAGTTACTTCTTCCTTCTCTTTAGATATTATTTTAGGAATAGCCCTTGGTTTCACGGTGGCTTTCTTTGCCGGCGGGGACTGGTTCTTCGTTTGCGGGGCTGGCCTCTTGCTAGTACTTGGCTTCTTGGTAGGCGGGGGCGGGGGAGGCGTTGGAGACCTCATTGGAGGTGGCGGCTGCGGCGTTGGAGACCTGCTTAGAGATGGTGTGGATGCAGCCTCGCCTTCCAACACATTGTCATCGTACGGAGCACTATGATGATCTGGCGATTGAACAATTGGATTTAGGTTGGGGGAGGATCTGCTACAAAAAAGGAATCACATATTATTATGAGCATATTGTTAATTATTTAAGCCAATATAAATTAATGATGTAGTGTTTTCATCCGCACCTATGGTGAGGTAGTTCAGGAGGAGGTGGAGGCGACATCCCGGGAATGATGATGTAGCACTTGCGCCATAGAATGAATGTCTTCTCTGCTTCTCCTAGAGTCTTCTCGCCATCACCTCCAGGAATGTCAAGAGGCAAATCACTAAAACCTTTTTCAGCTTTATCTACCGAGATGGTAGCATATCCTTCTTGGATTATATTCCCATGAATCCTTGGTGTCTTGGTTCGGTCGATAGGATTAACAAGACCGATAGCCACCTTGATTGTGGAATTCCCCTTCGGAATGTGTAGCTCACACGATGTACAAGGTTCAGTGACATCATCCACATGGAAGCGCAGTCCTGTGTCCCCTTGATTTGGTAACTCCGTGGAAGCGCAGCTGCTTTTCAACTGAACAGATTGGCTAATGTTGATTCCTGGCTCTGATGCCTGCTTGCTTGCACTCACTGCTATTTGCACTTGCCTTCTGATTTCCTCCTACATTCTCGCTTCAAGGTTTTTTCCCGCTCCTGTGCTTCACGCACCGCTTCCTCCAACCTCTAGAGCCGCTATGCCTCTTCTTCCTTCTTTCTCTGGCGGCTTCTGTAGGAAGGTCTGTCCTGAGGGAATCTATGCTCCCACGAGACACTTCCTTTGCCTCTAGTTCGGCCACCGTGTTTAATAGTCCCGATGGCGTATGTCAGTTCATCCTTCTCTCTGTTGGGCCTAAACGCACCACTAGCAGTAGCTCTCTAAGCATAAAACAATCTTTCTGCTGCTTCTTGCAGTCTTGCGCCATAAACGCACTTCCCTGTCTCCTGGTCCAGTGTTCCCCCATGAGCGAAAAACCAATTCTTTGCACGCTCTCCCCACTCAAGTGATTCTGGTGTGATACCCTTGGCAAGAAGGTCTGCTTCCATTTTGTTCCACTTCTTAATGGCAGTCGGGTAGCCACCTGATCCCAAGTTATGGTGGTATGTCTTCTATTGGGCATTACGTTGGTTCTTTATCACCCGACTCACACCCTCTTCCGACGTCTTGTACTGTACAAACTCATCCCAATAGGGCATCTGCTTTGAGATCGGGCTTGGGACAGTGAAATCTGGTGCTATGTTCTTCTTGACATACGTCGTGTATAGGTGTTTCTTCCAAGTCTGAAACTGGATGGCCATCTTCTTCATTGCCCAATCCCTAACTCGCTCCTTCAATTCATCACCATCTATTATATCATCATAACCATCTGTTTAGAGCGTGAAATGTATCAAGACATCTTTCCAAATTAACGTCTTGTCACGATCGGAGACAAAACTGATATGAGGAGCATTCGTCTTCTTCTTCCATTCGCGGGTACTGATCGGGAGCCAGTCCCGTACAAGGTAACCACAGTGGTGCACGAATTTCATTTTATTTGGCCCCCCCCGGTTCGCCTATATCCACATTGAACTCCGAGATGATGAAGCGGCCCTCCAATGGCTTTTTGGGACCTCGAACATTTTTACTATTCGTTGTAGTTGTTGATGTCGATCCAGAGGGCTACAAAACATAAACATTATTTTTAATGTCATGAGCACACATAGGACATATGATAATATATATAGCTAATAATAAAAAATATATACTTGGCCAATATGTTGTTGCTCATTTTGTTCAAGAGCTAAGTACTGACTCCCGTCATCTGCATCCACTTGCACGTTATTTTTAGCACCATCATTGCCGGCAACTTGAGTGCCAGTGTTGATCAAATTCATCATCAACTCCTCCTCATCCATGTTTCTCGGGTCGGCCATCTAGCTTCAAAAAACAAAACCAATATATAGTACGTCAAATCTTTGCTATACATAAACGGCGAACTACGTCGGTACTAGGGCGAATTAGGGCTATACATAAATGGCCGAGGGCGAATTGCGTCGGTGACTAGGGCGAACCACGTCGGTGACATCAACAACGCGGTTCGCCCTAGTCACCGACGCAATTCGCCCTAGTGTGATTGTTTAGCGTTAACGATAACGATAATACGAATGTTGATCGACTAGGCCGCGAGAGAGGGCGGTGTGACGAGGGCGGCGGTGCTCCACTCCGCCATATACACCCTAAACCCTAGGGCGAACGAGGGCGGCAGTGCTTCGCCGTATACATAGAAACGCATGGGCGAACGAGGGCGGCGGTGCTCCGTGACGTATATATACATGCATATGAATACAAATGACGTATATATACGTGTCAGCACGGTGGCCGACGTGCTGACGACGACGACGTGAGGCGGGCCAGCGTGATGACGACGATGGCGTGAGGCGGGTCAGGGCGGTGTCGGTGCGGTGGAGGGCGTCGTCGGCGCGGAGCGGCCCGGGCCGGGGCTGCGGTCAATGAGCTGGAGGGTGTGGCCCGCGCGTCGGGCCGGGGCTGTGATCAAAAGGAGTATATTATATATCATGCATGCGTGTCCACATGTTTTTTTCTTTTTGCAAAACATAGTACAAACATCAATATATAGCATTACAAACCGGCAAAAAAATAAAAAAAAATTGCACAACATTGCGCGTCGGCCATCCCCCCATTCCCAGCCGTGAAACTCCATAGCCACGAGCAAGCCACGGCACCGCGCCATCATCCTCGCCACGGCCGGCCATGCGACCCCGCCATGCCCATACTACGGCACTAGGAGAGAGAAAGCTGAGAGAACTCACCTCGGGCGGGCGCGGTGGAGGGCCACACGGGTGCACGTGGTGGAGGGCCGCATGAGGTCGTCGGCGGCCGCACGAGGCGAGGCGCGGGCTCCGGTGTCACGGCGGCGGGCTGATGCGTAGGGGAAGACGAATCGGCGGCGACGCGAGGAAGAAGAGAGAAAGGGCGGCGGTGTTCGACGAGGAAGAAGAGGAGGGGATTGTCGACGAAATATGGTCGGCAGTCTACCTAGGGGTATGCCCAAGGTAGTAGATTGTAGGCAGACAGATGCGCAAGCCACAAACAAGATGGTGACGCAAGACACACGAGGTTTTATCCAGGTTCGGCCACCAAGAAGGCGTAATACCTACGTCCTGCGTCTGATTGTATTGCTGTATGTCAATGAGAGATGTTTTTTAGAGGGGTCCCCTGCCCACCTTATATAGTCCGAGGGGTAGGGTTACAGATCTGGAAACTAATCCTAGTCAGTTACAATTGCCATAGGTGACCGAATAAGGATTCCTATTCTAATCGTCTGAGATCTTGCTTGATCACCAAATCTGTCTTGACTCCTTGCGCGGGACTCCGAACAGGTTGGCCTGGCCGCACGTCGTCTTTTGGTGGACCGGACCCACTGATCCGGGTCGGCCCAATCTTAGCCGTAAGGGTATAGGGGTTAATACTCCCACAGCTAGTCCCCGAGCACCATGTGTTTTGCTGCGACATGCCACTTTAACCTTCTCCAAATAGTAAAGCTTGAGTTTTTGACATTTCTGACCACCGTTATTGCCGGAGAAGTAGGCTGTCCAAAGAATGTATGGTGCTCTTAAGAAAAAACAAAAAGATTTCCATCCTATGAAGTGTGCCCACTTGTATTTTTGAAAAGAAATGTAAGTGGATCCTGAGGCGTTACATCCTTGATCATCAGAGGCGTAAGGGTCGAAAAACAAACACATTCACCGCAAGGTGAAGTGTGCCCACTTAGTCCCCAAGCTTGGTAGTAGGTGACGTAGGCACGTGGTGCCAGGGTCTAAAAAGAATTCCCAGCTAAGTTGAGAACCCAATCGTCGTACAGGCGATACGAGATGCACCGGCAGGTGCATCGTTCCGATGTAGTCCCCGAGCTTGCTGGAAGGCGAAGTACAAGCCTTGTAGCAAGGTCTAAATAAATGTCTCTCAACTGTATGTGAGTACAAATCAGATGTAGCCGAGGAGAACGATCTCTGAGCAGTGGTCGGGATAGTTCCCGAGCACATTGGTGGTCAGAGCAGTCCCCGAGCACGGTAGTGGTATGTGCAGTCCCCGAGCACGGCAGTGGTCTGTGCAGTCCTCGAGCACGGCAGTGGTCTAGGCAGTCCCCGAGCATGGCAGTGGCCTGGGCAGTCCCCAAGCACGGCAGTGGTCTAGACCATACTTGAGCACAAGACATGCAACGAAAAAACGAACGCCACTTGTACTATTATTTGGTGTATTTATTTGTCTTCTTACTCTATCAAGTCCAATCGTACACGTCTGGTCAAAAAAGCAGACAGGTACAGCACGTCATACTGTCTTCTTGCCCTTTCTAGCAAACAGTCATTTGGCACCTGTAAAGAGGTGCATCAGTGTGGGCCCTCTCACACTAGCAACGAAGAGGCGCGTACACTGGTAACGTAGGGGCACATTTATTGGCATAGATCTCGAGGTTGTGAAAACAACCATCTGCAGCGCGCGCGCACATCTCCCAAGAATCTCGGGCAGATGAAACGACGGAACTCTTGGTTATTTATAATATAGAACTGGTAAGTTATTTTTTACCAACCCCCATTATCATTCGCCGCCGTAGCCTTCTTCTTCCTCTTGCCAAACCCTATTCCTCCAAAATCATCGTCCATCACCCCTCCACCGTAACCACCCCTTTTAGCAAGGACAGATTAATGGCGAAGAAAAACACCTAGAAGAAAGCCGGAGTCATGGCGAAGGAGTGGTGGAAGTCAAGGAGGAATGATCAGACCATCGAAGACCTTGTCACCATGGGAGTGTTCCATAACAAGGTACTCGTGGTATGGCGCGCGCTAGAAGGAGAAAGCTACCCCGATCGACAACCAGGTGAGATTGTGGTTTTCGAGGATTTCTTCAAGCGGGGTTTTGGGGTTCCAGTGCACCCTTTCCTCCAGGGGCTCTGTTTGTACTACGAGATTGGGATTTGCAATCTGCATCCCAACTTGATTCTTCTTGTCTCCACCTTCATCCATCTTTGCGAAGCATATGGTGGCTTCCAGCCCCATTTCGACCTCTTTCGCCATTTGTTCTGTCTGCGGAAGAAAGGGAGCAGCGGCTCAAAGATAGCCGGAGGCGTATATCTCAATCTGCGCGACGAGATGAAAGCCCAGTACTTGCATTGCCCTTGGAACACATCGCTAGACAAATGGTACAAGAAGTGGTTCTACGTCCGCGAAGAGCCAAACATGATCACCCTGTGCGACATGGGGTTCATTCCGGAAAAGAAAAACAGCTGGTCGGAGAAGCCCGAGCACTTGGAATAGGTTGCAGAACTGCTCGGGATGATCCCATGGGGGAAGCTGGATGGTCCTAGCGTGGTCAGAAACTTCATCAGCCGAAGGATCCAGCCCTGCCAGAGGAGGGTACATCCTGGTTACGAATACCAGGGAAGCGCAGATCCAACGAGGACCAGAAAAGAGGCGCTTGACAAAATCGAAGTCAAGGCCAGGATTGGGGAGCTATTCAACTTAGCAGATCCCAATTATGTCAGGTTAAACGACATTGAGCACGCCTTCAAGCTGGCTCGACCTCCCCCAAAGGTAAATTATGCTTCCTTGTACCTGTAGAGTTATGCTGTAACAAAAATTGATTGTGTTGTCGCCTTTATGTTTCCCAGAGTAATGGTCATGACAGGGCATCAGTGTTCGTGTCTCCACCCCCTGGTGTGGATTGGCCGCAAGTTGCCGGCCCAACCCCCTAGACCAGTGCCAGGGCCGAAGACGTCGACTGGGCCGTACTTGGGGTTGGAGAGGAGGCAACGGCCAGGGCTGCTGGCAAGCGGCGGGCGGCCAACAAACGTCGTCAGGCCATCTTCCCTCTGTCGGATGATGAAACAGAGGATGCAGACATCTTCCGAGTCGTCCCTCGAAAGAGGAGACAACTAGAGTTGACGGAGCAAGGTGGCTCCTCTGTGCCAGCAGGGATCGCATCACCGACCACTGCAACATAGATGACAAGCGGCAAAGGGGTCGAGCGCCAGGCCCCGACACCGGTACTAGTCGAGGAAAAAGACCCAGTGGAACCCGCCGAGCACGTGGAGCAAGCACGGTCGAAGAGACGCTCCTTTGCCATGTCATTCCGTGCTTCCAAGCTGTAAGTATTTGTAACCTTGATGTAAGCTTACAATTTGTATTGAATACTATTGATTTCTGAACTTATCTCTGATATATTAGGTCGGCGTCCACCGAAAATCCTGACCAGCTAGCCGGGTGCGGCATGGCTTCGCCAGCAATGATAGAAAGAACTGCCTAGCAGCCGGATGTGGAGGAACCTGTAGAAGAAAATCTACCAGAACCTCAGCAGACGAGCGGCCAGACGACAGTCCCCAAGCAGCTGGTCGAGGAGAGAGCCGAGCCAAGTACTAGTGCTCCGAGCACTACCCCTGCCGAGGGGGATACCTCAGCGCCAAGGGGACCGGACCAAGCCGAGGAGCAGTAGCCGGAGGTGGCAAAGAGCACGCTTGCTGATGCTACGGGTCATGGGAAAGCCATAGTGGTCGTAGAGACTACGAACTCTAGACCAGCGCCGCCTCCTAAACAAGAGGCCAAAGAGGACGAAGTAGAAGAGATCCTGGGCCATCCCCAAGACAAATGACAACATGTATATGTGTCGCGCTGGCGGAACAACGAGTGGGTTATGCATGAGGAAATCCCAGAGGTCGAAGAGACCCTAAAAGTTGAATGAGCGGCAAAACGTCTGGTGACAGAAGTTCAAGTATGTTTGGCTTGACCACTTGATCCTGCCATTTAGTCGAACTGTCTGACTTAGCTTGTTTATATGCAGGACTTGATGAAGACCGCAAGGTACCGAAAAAGGTGCTTTGACCAGATTGAGGGAATCACAGCAAACAATAGAGAACTGGCGGCCGAGGTGGAACGCTTGCGCCGCCAGCTTGAAGCCGCCGACTGGGAGAGGATGGAACAAGATGCAAAAAACCAAAACCTAGTCGTACAGCTCAGTAACAAAGAGCAGGAAAAACAAGTAAGTTGTCGTTTTATCACAGCAAGCGCATGACACGCGTTGTTCCATTGTTGGTAGTGACAGCTGTAGCGCAGGATTAGAAGCCGAAGTAACCCGCCTCCAAGAGGAGAATATCCTTGTGACCGCAGAGTGTGGTCGCCTGAAGGAGGGCAACGAGAAACTAGCGCGCGACCAGTCTCAACTCTGAGACCGCGCAACTAAGATGAAGGAGGAACTGAAAAGTAAGTGTTCCAGACCACCTTGCTCATTCTGTTGCCCGCCCTATCTTGTCATGCCGTTACATTCTGATGTCTTGTACGGTTTGCAGTTTTAAAAATCAATGCCAAGAAACATCTAGAAGATGTGATTAAAGATCGTGACAGCTGGAAGGCGCGATGCCTAGAGACCACCGAGGATCGGAACACATGGAAGAACCGGTGCCAGGAAGTGGCAACTGGCATTTTGCTCGTCCTCGACCTTATCGATCCGGCGCTTACAGAGGAAGCGCCAAGGACGCTGGAGCTCAGACTGGTCGAGAGGTGCCAAAAGGCATGGAGTTGGTTCCAAGAGTTCGTGAAGGAGGCGGGTGAGTACACGGGTGCACATGTGCTAAGCATGGTGCGTGTCCACTACCCCCTGATCGATCTCAAGCGCCTGGAGGCTGGGTACCCGAAGGAGGTAGACCTAGACAAGGCTGAGGAGCTTCGGATGGCCTAGCTGGACCTGTCGTCAAAGATAATTGGTGATATTAACCTGTGTGGAGGTGGGACAGCACTTGTACAGGGTGCGCCATCGACAAGTCAACTGGAAACGCCATCAGTTGCAAGCCAACCGACGAAGCCTGCAGTCTCGACCAGCCAGGCATCGACGGGGCCATCCTCTTCAGCTCGACCAGCACAAGAGTCCCCGAGACTCGAGTAGGATATCGGAAGCAGCGAGCAGTAGGTACCGCGCCCCCCGACCAGCCAATGGAATAGGCTTAGAGCTGTAGAAGGAGGACATAGTTGTGTTATTGTAAACTTGAACCTCTTCAGGCAAGCTTGTAATAACGTAACTGTATATCATCATAAGCTTGTTTGCTTTGTATAAAACGTATTTAAGCTTGATACTCATGTTGGTGTAACTAAGTGAGAACATGTTAACGTTCTGTTTAGTTGTACCATTTTGCTCGACACGTCATCCCGAGAAGTTTGTATGGCCCTAGTTTGCCATGTGGTCGTAGTGTGAGGTGCGTGACCTGTGCACACGTAGACGTGGACAAGTCAAACCAGGGGGGACCTGCCGATCACCCGTAACGTAGAGAATGGATCCCATGCACGTGTTGGGAGGAATCGGAGATAGGGCCTGCTCCGAAAACCGTAGAAGGAATGGTGGTTGGCTTTTACTGGCTAAGTTAGAACAACCATAAAATTCGAAGTGACACATTAGAGTGGTCGAAGAAATCATAATAGCTTTATTGAAGTAAATCGAAAGTACAAAAGGAGTACATATCTCAGTGGTTAAGCATAGAAATGTCTAAGCTTGTCGATGTGCCACGAGTTTGGTACGTCCGTACCGTCTAGGTGAGCTAACATGTAAGACGTTGGTCGTGTGACTTCCTTAATCATGAAGGGACCCTCCCATGGGGTTGCGAGTTTATGGACACCAGCCTGGTTTGTCTTCCACTTCAGGACTAGGTCCCCGACCATGAAAAACCACTCTTTAACATTCTTGTTGTAGTACCTACGCAAAATAGCGAGGTATTTGGCCGTACGTATACAAGAATCGAGCCGCTCCTCTTCTGCGCTATTCACTTCTAGCTCCCATACTTTGTTGACCTTGCCTTCATTGAAGTTCTCTACCCGTGCTGATCTAAAAGCTATATCTGCTGGGAGGACTGCCTCAGCGCCGTAAACCATGAAGTACGGTGAGACGCCGGTGTTACGACTGGGCTGAGTTCTGAGGCCCCAGACCACGGCTGGTAACTCTTTGAGCCATCTTCTGGGAGCTTTGTCATTTTCTCTGTACATCCTCTTCTTCAATGCGTCCAAAATCATTCCATTTGCCCGCTTGACTTGTCCATTAGCTCTAGGGTGCGCCACCGAGACGTATTTTACTACTATGCTCCTTTCATCGCAGAAGTCCCAAAAAGCGTTCCCGGTGAACTGAGTGCCCAGATCAGTGATGATGCTGTTGGGTATGCCGAAGCGGTGGATGACCTGGTCGAGGAATGCGACAGCCTTTTCTGAGGATGCCTGTACCAGAGGCATGTATTCTATCCACTTAGAAAATTTGTCGATCAGCACAAAGACACATGTAAATTTCTCAGGAGCCAGTTTGAAGGGCCCGATCATATCCAGTCCCCAGCATGCGAAGGGCCAAGAGGCTGGTATTGTCTGGATCTCATGTGCTGGTACGTGGATTCTCTTGGCGAAGAACTGACAACCCTCACAGTGGCGGACTAGCTTCTCTGCGTTGGCTACTGCTGACGGCCAATAGAACCCTGCTCGGAAAGCCTTACCGACCAGCGTTCTCGAGGCTGTGTGGTTGCCGCAGGAGCCGGAGTGGATTTGGTCTAGGAGACGTTCGTCGTCCTCCTAGGTTATACACTTCATTAAGATTTCCTCCTTTGCGTTCTTGCGCCATAACTTGCCATCGACGAGCAGATACTGCTTACTGCGACGCATCAGGCGCTCGTTTTCTATCCAATCAGTGTAACCGCTGCCATCTGTCAGGTACTTGATGAAAGGTTCTCTCCAGTTGGGCTCATGCGTGGTCGGAGATGGCTCAGCGGTGCTCGACACCGGAACCATAGCCACCAATTGCTTGTCTAGAGGCTTGTCGACCGTGGGATCTTCCTCCTCAATGGAAGGCGTGAGCAGGTCTTGGACGAATACGCCATGTGGGACTTTGGCTCGGGATGATCCTAACTTGGACAGCGCATCTGCTGCTTGATTTTTGTCCCGGACCACGTGTGTGTACTCGATGCCATAAAACCTGCCTTCCAGCTTTCTGATCGACTTGCAGTATGCATCCATCCTTTCACTGGTCATGTCCCAGTCCTTGTTGAGTTGGTTGATGACCAGAGCTGAGTCTCCATAGACATAGAGACATTTAACACTGAGCTCGACCGCAATGCACAAACCATGTAGGCATGCTTCGTATTCAGCGGCATTATTAGATGCTGAGAAATGAATCCTGAGGACGTACCGGAGCTGCTCCTTGGATGGCGACATGAAAAGGACTCCTGCTCCTGTGCCGTCGATGTTGAGGGAACCGTCGAAGTACATCTTCCAATACTCGTCGGGCCCCTGAGAGGTAGGCATGCTTAAGTCTGTCCACTCAACGATGAAATCGACGAGTGCCTGAGACTTGATTGTAGTACGGCTTGCGAATTCCAGGGAAAAGGGGCATAGCTCCATTGCCCACTTGACAATGCATCCGTTCGCATCCTTGTTGCTAATTATGTCTCGCAGAGGGTACTCAGTCATGACCACCACACGATATCCGTCGAAGTAATGTTTCAACTTTCGGGATGTTATCAATATGGCATAGATCAATTTCTGGATCTGTGGGTACCTGGTCTTGGATTCATTGAGCACCTCACTGATGAAATAGATTGGGCGCTGTACCTTGTAGACATGGCCGGGCTCGTCGCGTTCGACCACCATGGCAGTGGAAACCACTCGATTAGTTGCCGCAATGTAAAGCAGGAGTGTTTCGTCTTCTCTGGGAGCAGTGAGGACCGGAGGTGACGTAAGGTATTGTTTCAGCTGTGTGAAGGCAGCGTCTGCTTCCTCTGACCACTCATACTTCTCGGATGCTTTGAGCAGTTTAAAGAACGGTAATCCCTTTTCGCCTAATCTTGATATGAAACGACTGAGAGCGGCCATGCATCCGGTAAGCTTCTGAACATCCTTCACCTTTTTGGGCGGCTTCATGTCCAAGATAGCTTTGACTTTCTCTGGGTTAGGGCATATGCTGTCATGACTGACGACGTTGCCAAGTAGTATGCCAGAAGGAACACCAAAGATACACTTCTTTGGGTTTAATTTCCATTGGAATGTGTTAAGGGCTACAAAGGTGCGTTCCAGGTTGTCAACAAGGGTATGCGCTTCCTTGGTTTTGACAACTACATCATCAACATAAGCCTCGACGAGGTCATCTTTTATTTCGTCTTTGAGGCAGGCCTGTATAGCGCGTTGGTAGGTAGCTCCGGCGTTCTTGAGCCCAAACGACATGGTCGTGTAGCAGTAGGCGCCGAAAGGCGTGATAAAAGATGTCTTGATCTAGTCGTCCTTTTTGAGAGCGATCTGGTGATAACCAGAGTAGCAATCGAGAAAGGAAAGCAGCTCGCAACCGGCTGTTGAATCTATGACCTCGTCTATGCGAGGTAAGCCGAAGGGGTCCTTAGGGCAGTGTTTGTTGAGATCAGTGTAATCAACGCACATTCTCCATTCATTATTCTTTTTGCGTACAAGAACCGGGGTGGCTAACCACTCCGGATGATACACTTCTTTGATAAATCCGACTGCCAAAAGCCATGTAACTTCTACCCTAATCGCCTCCTTCTTGTCGCGAGTGAACCGTCGTAGCTTCTGCTTGATAGGTTTGGCCTTGCCGTTGACATTCAAGGAGTGCTCGATCAAGTTCCGAGGTACACCAGGCATGTCAGCAGGTTTCCATGCGAACACATCCACGTTGCTCCTCAAGAACCTAACGAGCGCGTCTTCCTATTTGGGATCCAGGTTGGCCCCGATAAGGGCTGTTTTGCTAGGATCGCCGTCGACCAGCTGGATCACCTTGTGCTCCTTGGACTTAGTGTTCTTGCGTGGAGCCTCGAGCTCTGGGATCTCTAGGTGGTCGGCCGAGGTCTTCCTAGCGTCGAGCATGGTCGCGGCCATGCGAATAGAGAGGTCGTGAGCCTCTGCTACTCTGAAGCTATCATCCTCGCAGGTATAAGCTGCGTATACATTGCCCCTAAGAGTTAGAACTCCCTTCTCGGTAGGCATCTTCAGCACCAGATACCTGTAATGAGGTATGGCCATGAACTTGGTGAGTGATGGTCGACCCAAGATAGCATGGTAGGTACCGTCGAAGTCAGCAACCACGAAGTTGACGTAGTCGGTGTGGAAGTGGTCTGGGGTCCCGAACTGCACAGGTAACGTGATCTGCCCGAGAGGTGTAGAGCTCTGTCTGGGGAGAACACCCCAGAATTGTGCCTTGTATGGCTTGAGATCCGCCTGGGTTATCTTTAGGGCCGGCAGACTATTCTTGAACAGTATATCGATGGAGCTACCACCATCAATCATCACTCTATCGAATTGAACTTTGTTGATACAAGGATCAAGGACCAGGGGAAAACGTCCTGGCTTGGGTATGGCGGCCCATTGGTCTTTTCTGCTGAAGGAGATCTCGCGGTGAGACCAAGGAGGGAGCCGTGGATCGATGATAAGGTTGTCGGTGTTGGCCACGTTCAAGCAAGCACGGGCGAGCAGCTTGCGTTCTTGCTTGGTCTCGATGGACACTTTGCCTCCAATGATGGTGTGTACGCGATCGGTTGGCTTGACATACTTGTGATGGGGATCTACGTCGTCGTCGTCGTTGTCCTCGTTACGCTATTCCCCTACATCGTTAGGCTTGTCGGACATATCCGGAGCCTGTTGACGCGTGTAGATAGACTTGAGAACACGACAGTTCTCCTTGGTGTGGTTTGACTTGGGATGGAGCTGGCAGGGCCCCTTCAATGCTTTGGCATAATCTTCTTCGTAGTTACGACGTCCGCCCCCTTTTTTGATGGTGTTGACTTCGCCATCGTCTTCCCTAGCACGCTTGCCCCTGTAATCGTCACAGCGGTTACGCCGCTGATTACATTGGTCGCGGTGGTCGCGGGAGTTGTTGCGCTGGTTGCGGCGGTCAAAATTGTCGCTCCGACGACGATTGCCGCAGTAGTCGTCGCGGTGTGGGGGGTGGTCGGAGCGCGGAACCCTTGCTGCTTCTTCGATAATTATCTTTTTAGCGTCGTCGGCATTCGCATATTTCTTAGCGGTGGCCAAGAGCGCTGTGACCGACTCAGGCCTCTTGCGAAGGAGCTTGTCCCTTAGAGCATCATGGAAGCGGAGGCCAGTGATGAAAGCCTCGATTGCCTCGCTGTCAGAGATTGACAGGACCTTGATGCGCATCTCCGAGAAACGCCGGACGTACTCGCGCAGCGGCTCATCTTTCCGATCTCGAATCTGCTGCAGATCATATTTGTTGTCGGGTTGCTCGCAAGTGGCAATGAAGTTGTCGATGAAAGCTTGCTTGAGTTCTTGCCAGGAATCGAAGTAGTTTGCCGGCAAGCTGACCAGCCACTGGTGACCTGCATGACCAATAGCTACTGGAAAGTAGTTAGACATGACGTGCTCGTCAGCCATGGCTGATCTGCACGTGGTTTTCGTAGAGCATGACCCATAATTCGGGGTTCTCCTTGCCGTCATACTTCTAAAGTTTTTCGAGCTTGAAGTTCTTGGGCCATATGACTTGACGAAGGTGCAGAGTAAACTGCTTCAAACCCGGTGGGCCGTGGGTAGTATCATATTCCATACGGCGATAGCTTTCGTGGGATGCACGATCGTTGGCTCTCTAGTTGATGCGATCACACAGATCATGTCCTCCGAGGTAGTGGCGGAGATTGTTATTGCCATCACGGCGATCTCGGTTGCCATCCAGATTAGCCCTGCTACCGTGGTTGTCGCGGCGGTTGTCATCTCGGACGTTGCGGCGATTGTCCTATCGACGACGGTTGTCATCTCGACCACCATCATGGCCACCGTTTCAGCCTTGACGGTTGTCTGATGGGTCGTTGTTGCGCGAGCCACGTAGGTTGGGTGGCTGTGAGCGGCTTGAGTACTGGCGGCTGTGGCTTGACTCGACTGAGATGCAGGGAGCCCGGGCTTGATTTACAATCTCTGCGGTCTAGGCCATAGCAGCCGTCAGATAGGCTTGTATTTCATCGCGAACTGCCTGAGTTTCCGGGGTATTGGGTATCCGTTGCATTGTCGCCATAGCGACGGCTACGTTGGCGCTTGGGGTCCTAAAGACCTGTTTGTCCCCCACCCTATCGAAAGCATTGTTGAGGTCGCGTGGCTGGACCCTTATGCGTCGTGCCTCCTCTTCTGCTTCAGCTTCAATTTGTCGGCGATTAAACCAGTCAATATTACATGCTTTGCGTGCAATCCTTTTCTGTTCTATTTCGCTGACTGCTGGTGGTTCATCATTACT
Organism: Miscanthus lutarioriparius; assembly: GCA_904845875.1. Lineage (NCBI taxonomy): Eukaryota > Viridiplantae > Streptophyta > Magnoliopsida > Poales > Poaceae > Miscanthus > Miscanthus lutarioriparius. Next base: position 102,125,841 of record CAJGYO010000005.1, read on the forward strand.
GACAACATTGATCAAATCCCCTCATCTTGGTGGGAAGGACGGGAATTGTGGGAACCCTGGGGCGTGGTCTGGGATATCCAGATCGTATTCGACGCCTTCATCATCGTGATGCTGGAGCTTAGTGTGGTCGGAGGCATTGGATGCGATGCCAGACGAGGAGCTGGAGTCACCCTCTTGGACTGTGTGGATAGATCCTTCTTGATAATCCTCAATCCGGACCATGTTGATGAAATTTCGCGGCTTCGACTAAGGTCGACATAGATCCAAGCGGCGTTGTATATTATACGCGTAGTTGGAGGCAGCATTTCGTAGGCCGTAGGGCTGGGCCTGGTAGTTCTCCATCAAGGCTTCATACTTGGAGAGCTGGAGACCCATCGCGGAGGCTAGCCGGCGACGAGCGGAGCGCCCTTTAGGAGTAGATATGACCACGAGATCTGTACCAAGTCGTGCAGGACGACTGGCCCGAGTCGGTCGGGTAGATCTATTGTGGGAAGCAGTTACCTGCTCATTAGGTCCACTTTGAATTGAACTTACCAGAGCTAGGGTTTCAGTGAGCTTGGTGCTGACCCGATCGATGGAGTCGAGCAGGTCGGTGTTGTCGATCTGCCTCCCTTTGTAGCGGGGAAGCGAACGACGGATTATCGGCGTGGCTGAAAGCGATGCGGGCATGGTCGGAGCCAGATCCACTATGGTCGGAGCCAGATCCACCATGGTCGAAGCTAGATCCTTTGTGGTCGGAGCCGTATCCACCGTGGTTGGAGCCATAGCCGATGCAGGTGAAGCAGCAGTCGATGCAGATTGAATCCGCGCCTCCTCCGTGATCATGGCAATGAAGTCGTCGGAGCCGGTGGTCCAGGTGATCTGACCGATGGTGAACGTGAGGCTGTTCGGCGTAGCCATGAAGCCGGGGATGATGACCATCTTGTTCACTTGGAGAGCAGTACGCACACCCCCTACCTGGCGCGCCACTGTCGACGAAATATGGTCGACAGTCTACCCAGGGGTATGCCCAAGGTAGTAGATTATCGGCAGACAGATGCGCAAGCCACAAACAAGATGGTGACGCTAGACACACGAGGTTTTATCCAGGTTCGGCTGCCAAGAAGGCATAATACCTATGTCCTGCGTCTGATTGTATTGTTGTATGTCAATGAGAGATGTTTTTTAGAGGGGTCCCCTACCCGCCTTATATAGTCCGAGGGACAGGGTTACAGATCTGGAAACTAATCCTAGTCAGTTACAATTGCCATAGGTGACCGGATAAGGATTCCTATTCTAACCGACCGAGATCTTGCTTGATCACCAAATCTATCTTGACTCCTTGCGTGGGACTCCGAACAGGTTGGCCGGGCCGCGCGTCGTCTTTTGGTGGACCGGACCCACTGATTCGGGCCGGCCCAATCTTAGACGTAAGGGTATAGGGGTTAATACGCCCACAGGGATCGATCTGCGCCAGGCACTGGTGCTTATATACCAGGGAGATTTACTCCCGGTGCCAGCCACCAGCCAGGAGTAAAGGTCCTTTACTCCCGGTGCGTGTTACCAACCGGGAGTAAAGGTACACCTTTACTCCCGATTGGTAACACGCACCGGGAGCAAAGGTTTTTTTGGTGGGCCACGAAACTGCAGCCCACCTTTACTCCCGGGTGGGCTTCCCACTCGGGAGTAAAGGTGGGCTGCAGTTTCATTTCCCGCCTGTTTTGAGCAAAAATTTTTAATAGAAATGCAATAGTCTTGTTAAATACGTAGTAAATTAAATAAAAGGCATAAAATTATTTTGTTAAAAATATGGATTTTCTTTTTCTTCATTGCACATAGGAAAAATCTATAACCTAACTTTTTTAATTTTTTGTTATAATTATAAAACATAATATAACTAATATTTATTATTTCGTTAATGCAAAAATGTAGTGTTTAATTAAAATTATTAAAACTATTGGTTTTGGATAGGAAATTTGTTTTCACATCATTTTAACATTAATATTTTAATTTTTCATCACTCAATATCCTAATTTAACTTTTCGAGAGAGAAATCCCACCAAATCAAACATTGATTTAATTTGAAACACGACATAATAAACATCTGAATTCACAATTATTACATAATATCTCAAACACACACTACATTAAATCACTATATCATCAAGTGGGCACAACAGTGAACTTCTTCTTTACGTATGTCCCTTGGTTATGATCGCGTCGTAACCATGGAGTGTCCTCATCATTTACCAAGATGCTAGGGTCTTTGTTCACTTTGAAGGGCAGAATTCGATCATCCTTTTCATAATCTTCTAACATGTCCGACTTGTCCTCAATTCCCACGATGACTCTTTTCCCTGAAAGAACTATGTGGCGCTTTGGCTCTTTGGTTGAGTCATTATCGTTTTCCCTCTTTTTGGTTTGGTAGACATATCATTGACATATAACACCTGATTCACATCCTTGGCAAGGACGAATGGTTCGTCTTTGTACCCAATATTACTAAGGTCTACTGTTGTCATTCCATACTCGTTGTCTACTGTTACCCCGCCTTCGGTCACCTTGACCCATTGGCACTTGAACAATGGGATTTTCAAAGTAGGTGCATATTCTAGTTCCCATATTTCATCTATGTGGCCATAATATGTCTACTTATTCCCATTGGGGTCTGTGGCATCTATGCGGACACCACTGTTCTGATTGGTACTCCTTTTATCTTGGGCTACTGTGTAGAATATGTTCCTATTTATCTCGTACCCTTTGTATGTGATGATATGCCATGATGGTTGCATAGCCAATAAATACAGTTGCTCATGGATGCTCTCATCACCTTGACATTTTTTTCGCAACCAACCGCCGAAAGTTTCCATGTGCTTACGCGTAATCCAAGCTTCAGTCTTCCCTAGAAACTCGGATCGTAAGAGATCCTTGTGTGTCTCAATATACGGATCTACCAAAGAGGAGTTCTGTAGAACTGTGTAGTGCGCTTTATTGAAATAATCATCCTCCGTACCAATATATGTTTTCCTCCCTAGTGTCCCCTTTCCGCTTAGTCTCCCCTCATGTCTCGATTCAGGAACACCAATCGAGTCAAGGTCGGGAATAAAGTCAACATCCTCACCGGTTCAGTTGCGAGGCTTGGTCAGGTGGTCTGCCTTCCCTTTAAAATGCTTGTCTTTCTTTCTTACGGGGTGATTTGTAGGAAGAAATCGACGATGGCCAAGGTACATGACCTTTCGACATTTTTTCAAGAATACACCTCTAATATCACCGAAGTAGTGTGTGCATGCATTATATCCCTTGTTTGACTGTCCTGAAAGATTACTTAGAGCAGGCCAATCATTGATTGTTACGAACAACAATGCTCGCAGATCAAAGTGTTCCTGTTTGTACTCATCCCACACACGTACACCTTCTTTATTCCACAAAATGAGAAGTTCGTCAATAAGTGGTCTCAGGTACACATCGATGTCATTGTCAGGTTGCTTCGGGCCTTGGATGAGCACAGTCATCATAATGAACTTCCGCTTCATGCATAACCAAGGAGGAAGGTTGTAGATACTTAGAGTAATAGGCCAAGTGCTATGACTACTGTTCTGCTCTCCAAAAGGATTGATACCATCTGTACTTAAAGCAAACCTTAAGTTTCTTGCATCATTTGCAAACTCCGGGAATTCTCTGTCGATTGCTCTCCACTGGGACCCATCAGTAGGGTGTCTCAACATATTGTCTACCTTACGGTCTTCTTTGTGCTATCGCAACAATTTTGCATGTTCTTTGTTTTTGAACAGATGTTTCTAGCGTGGTATTATAGGAGCATACCACATAACCTTGGCAGGGATTTTCTTCCACGGACGTTCGCCCTCAACATCACTAGGGTCATCTTGCCTGATCTTATACCGCGATGCATGGCATACCGGGCATGCATCCAATTTCTCGTACTCTTTGCCACGGTAGAGGATGCAATCATTAGGACATGCATGTATCTTCTCGATTTCTAGCCCCATAGGATAGACAACTTGTTTTGCTTCGTAGGTAGTGGTGGGCAATTCATTGTCCTTCGGAAGCATCTTTTGGATTTCTAGTAACTCTCCTAGTCCCTTGTCAGATACACCATTCTTTGCCTTCCATTGCAGCAATTCTAGTGTGGTTCCCAACATTTTCTGCCCTGCATCACAAGTTGGGTACAACAATTTCTTGTGATCTTCAAGCATCCGCTCGAACTTGATCTTCTTCTTTTCACTTGCACATTCTCTTTGTGCGTCATGAATGACCTGACAAAGATCATCAACAGACTCATCTTCTACGGCTAGCTCTTCTTCAGCTTCTCCTATTGCAGTATCATTGAAGCACGCACCATCGGGAATAATATCATTGTCATCCCATTGTTCTTCTTCACCTTCTTCCATTACAACGCCGGTTTCTCCGTGCTTCGTCCAACAAATATAGTTTGGCATGAAACCCGACTTGAACAAGTGTTAATGAAGAGTCCTTGAGCAAGGATATTCCACCATATTCTTACATACGGCACATGGGCAGCACATGAAACCATCGCGTTTGTTTGCCTCGGCCGCACGTAACAAAGAATGCACGCCGTCCATGAACTCTTGGGAGCGACGATCAGCATTGTACATCCAATGCCGACTCATCTACATTACATGACATAAATACCGTATTAAAACCTAGAACATAATTAGTTAATTATACAACATGCATACCACCACAAAAGCTATAAATTTAAGAAATCCTCGCTACAATGTTGACAATCCCAACTACCACTAAAAACACTAAAGCTAAAATGAACTTCAGCAGCACAAGGATTTCGCAACCAATCCCAACTAAAACAGACAGATCCCCTGTTTGTTCAACATCTTTGGGCTTCTTCGGCTGGATCACTGCCTCATTAGCCGCCATATCTGCCTGTTGTGCAAGATATTTTTGCACGAGTTCAACATACTCTTCCTCCCAGTAGAAGCCTAAACATCTAGTGCCATCCCACTAAAATTAAAATAGAAAATTAGAACTTTAATCACAACCATCATGAAAATAGGTATAAACTAACCATAGTTATTAAATACGATAAAATAACTTACATTGCGATCCGGACACTTGTAGAAAATGCGACCCTTGTTGGGACCCTCCTTCTTCACTCGGTACTCCATCACAATATTCGTCCCATCACAACACTTGTCACATGCAATGAGTGGGAGGCCCGGCCTAAGTCGCTTTGGAAACCCATGAGAGGCCGAGGACCCGGAAGCAGTTGCCATCTACTCTCTATACTCATTTTTTAATACACTATAAATTTCTCATTTTATAAACAAATAAAATTAAAAAAACTCTAAAATTCTCTATATCTCTAAACAATGAAGTGTGCTATGCATGCTACAAATGAACGGTGAATACTAGTTTTTAATAGCTACTTTAACCTTCCTTCATGTAAATATGCAAGCTTGAAGTTTAAAGGTTTCCAGAGCGTTTAACACTACTCTGCTTGCCGAGAAAGTTGCTAGTGTTGTGTCGTTGGCATTTTTCATGGCCGTGGCCATGGTCATTGTGTTCTCGTCTTTTACTGCGGCAGGTAAGTAATTCACATGATATTTCCGCAAATTAACCAAAGAATGGGAGTGTACACACATAACAATCGATTATTGTTTATATTTATATATATACTACGTTTGGGTACGGTGATTGACAGACTACTATGACGATATCGGGACGTGTGAATAAATAACCATCCGTACTAGTTGACCTTGCTTACGTGATCATCTCGGTGAGCATTTCTCCACCGGACGGCACCGTACTTGGCCACGGAAGAGCTCCGATTCTACAAGGAAGGGAACACGGTCGTCCACGACCGTTGCTGCTATCCCTCGTAGAATCAAAGCTCCTCCTTGACGTTCGTTACTGCTCGGTAGAGAACATGCTCGCTGAGATGAACACGGCCCGCAAGTTCAACTAGCTACTTTAACATTTGTTCATGTAAATATGCAAGCTTGAAGTGATTTTGAGCTCAAATTGCTTACAAATGAAAAAAACCACAATAAAGAACCATATATATATAGTGAACAAAATGAGATAAGACAATGGTGAAAAATGAGAGTATGAGATTGGTAACCTTTACAACTGAAGAATCAGCGGAGGAATCGAAGAATGGATGGAGGAACAATGGAGGGACGAAGCAAGAACACTAGTGCAGTGAGCTTCAAAATGTGCTGAGCTCGAGCTCGGGGAGGAAGGAGACGGCCGGGATATAAAGGGAGGACCTTTAGTCCCGGTTGGTAGATCCAATCAGGACTAAAGGTCCCTGCCCAACGGCTACTGCGCCAGACAGAGGTGGCAGGGACCTTTACTCCCGGTTGGAGCCACCAACCGGGAGTAAAAGTCTACCTTTAGTCACGGTTGGTGGCTCCAACCGGGACTAAAGGTCCCTGCCACCTCTGTCTGGCGCAGTAGCCGTTGGGCAAGGACCTTTAGTCCCGGTTGGAGCCACCAACCAGGACTAAAGGTATCTCTAGTCCCGGGCGCAAAAAATTCTGGGACTAGAGCCCATTTTCTACTAGTGTATAGAATATACTAGAATATTTCTGGTTGTACAACATATGTGGTCATAGGGGTCAGTCTTTTTCTATTACAACAGCCACGCCTAATATGGCCTAGTCAAGTTGTCGCCACTCTCATTAGGCCACTGTGTCCATCTGCGGGTCCTCGGAGAAGAAGGCCGACCATCTTCTAGCTTGCAGAACCTTTGTCATGAATTTTTCAAAGGCTTCCTCAAAGGCCCTTGTCAAATGGAGCCTCATTGTCCTTCTGTGGCCTTCGCATGATCGCCTTCGGCTTGAGCCTTCATCGCATAGCTACGGGCATAGCTTCGGGCCTTCAACGCTGGGCAAAGGTCTTCCTAGACCATCGGCCACCCTCGACTCCATGGGGCCTTCTTAGGCATCCTCTGAATACCTTGTTATGTACCTACACCCATAGGGCCAGTTTGGACAATAGGAGGCAATCACTATTAGCGGACCTTGGGTGTGAGGCTTTGCCCTCAATAGTTCTCCTTTGCGGGTGAGGTTTGATGCAGACAAGCCTGATCCTCGAAAAAGGGCGGTCACCTCAGGCCCGAGGGTTCATTCCCCTAGGCTCGTTTGTGTCAGGTCTGTTTTGTGTTCACTTTTGATGTGTAGGTTGCCGCTTGGCCTTCTCGAGGCACTGTAGTCGAAACAAGCGGGCAGAAGTTCGATCGCCGCTTGGGCCACTATAAAAGGTGGGGGGTAGAAGTAAAACTTAGATACCCCTTGTCGCTTTCTTTGGGGTGAAAATTTTAGCCTCTAATACGTGAAGCCTTCGTCCTTATACTGTGGAGGTGGCTTTTCTTCTATGGTTGGGGTTCATGGTACATTCTTGCTGGCGTTAGAGATAAAGACTATGACTTGATCTTTGAGTGTTCCATGATGGCCAATGTGAGGTCCCTGGAATATCTCAAGGAGAATCTTAGCGATGTCGAGGCTGACGTCGATGATCTAGTTACCAATGAAGGCAAGGCTAAGATCAAGAAGACCTTTGAGATCATGTCTTTGTTCACCAGCAAGGCTAACTTGAAGAGGTACGCGGGCCTTGGGTGGTTCAAGGAGGAGAGGGTGAGGCTTCGTAAGGGAGAGACAAAGGTTGAGCCCAAGTACAACAAAGGCTGAGCCGCAGTGCAATGAAGCGGTGTTTTTAGGACCTTTTCGTATGTGGCTTCGGATGCCTTTGGTCATATTCCTATGGGATGTGTTGGAGAGCTTTCAAGTTCAACTTTATCATCTGACTCTGCCATGCGCCAATATAGGCCCCCGATGAAGGACCAAGCGGGCCAAGCGAGGCCCAGCGTAGGGCTAGAGCCGGCCTATGGCGCCTTGTGTGCACGGCGTGAGGGAGGGGCGACACATCCGCTAGTGGACACGACCAGGAGAGGGCACCACCGTCCAAAGGAGATCCCGACTTCTAGGGAGAATTAGAATAAAAATAGGATAAGGGTAGGGTCTTATTAAGTTTAAAAAGATTAAATGTTGGGTTCGTAAACCCGGCGTCCCTCATGGACCAGCTTCCCAACAAAGGCTCGACCCAGTAGACAATGTTGCGAATGACGCGCAACTCCTGGGCCGGCCCAAAAACCTAACGACAGGCTAGAAGGGCGATCCGATCTCCTACCGGAAGGCCTGGTCGGAGGAACGATGTCCGCTTCTGGCACCGGCCCGCCTCTCTGACCGGAGGGCCTTGCTTTCAACTCCGGCCCGCCTCTCCGACCAGAAGGCCTGGCCAATGCCACTTCCGACTCTAACCCGCGTCTCCGATCGGGGATGCACCAAACCTCTGCTTACAGCTCTTCTCCGACTGACGCAGTCGGAGCCGACTGGGACCAACCGACCAGGGACGCCCGCTCAGTGGGGACCCAGGCAACAGGCAGCGCAAGTAAGACAGGGCACTCAAATCAACCACAACGCCAAGAACCGTACCCTATACACCTAGAGGATAGTACCGATAGGACCTATCAGAAGGGTGCCCTACAACCTTCCAGGTATGGTAGAGCCCAAACAATGTTGATGGCGCTGACATTTATCCTACAATGTTGTGGGCACCATCAATTCCCGTACCAGACAAACATGGTAAGGCCCCCCACATGCATCTGGGCATCCACAGTATTGTGGGCGCTGACATTTACCATACATGGTAGAACACGGTAAAACCTCCCACATGTCCCTGACATCAACAGTGTTGTGGGCACCTACCATCATCTTGTACCCGATGGCATGGGCAACAAGACTTACCGACATACGTACACTCTCCCTCTCTCACTTGTAAGGCCATCCAATCATCTATAAAAGGGGATGCGCTCTCTCCCAATAGGGGACAATCAATCGATTCAACACACAACAACAGAACCACCAGGTTCAAAACTCGAGCACGGGCTCAAATACTTAGCACATGCAGGAGCTCCCGTCTCTCTCGGCCCTTCGGTCTAGAGTTCGACCGTACCTCTTGCACCCCCATCTTACTCCCTTCCGTTTGTAACCCCACAACAAACTTCGAGCACCTGGGCTTAGAAATAAAGTCACCGACTGACTCAAACTGGACGTAGGGCACGTTGCCTGAACTAGTATAAACCCTGTGTTATTGAGTGCTAGGCCACATCCGATCACAACGTACGGCAAAACTACAAATATTTACGTGTTGGTCACTTTCTGCACCGACAGTTGGCGTCGTCCGTGGGGAGGACGCCGTACATTCACGCTTTTGGTCATCGGATGGCCCACCTTTCCATCACCATCGCCATGGCGTGCTCAAGAGATATGACTCGCTTTGGCTCACTAGAGTTCCCCGCATGCCCACATATTGGGATGTGGGGGCCTCCCATCTTCAAGCCATCCTAGGCCTTCCTCTTTGGAAGCCTGGGCTTCGTCGCTGACTGGCTCGGCGTACTACACCTCCATGAGGAGACACTTGTTCCAGTGCCCGTCGGAGGGGCGCCCTCAGTCGGTTCCAGGACTCCCAGCGACTTCAACGATGAGGAACCTGTGTTTTGTTCCGAGCATACGCTCTGCTCAAACCCTGCTGTGAGTAACGTAGATACTGTTATTTACTTGCTTTTAACTATCTTCTGCTGATTATCTGAAGGGACCCCGTTGTCCGCACCGCAACCACCATACGACCAGTTCCCCTATGGCCTCGTGTCCCCCGCGGACGCGGACGCATGGGGGCTCCAGAAGATGCTGACGCCGCCCCCATCTCACATCCGAATTCATGGGATGGCAAGCTACGCTCCCACCTATTTCCATGAACTCGTGGATGATGAGGTTGGGAGCGATGGCTCCAGCATCGGCGACGTGACACCTAGCCACCGTCCGTCCCGGGAGTGCGCTATGGTGGACGCTCTAGAATATCCGCCGGTGGTAGCGGAGTCTGTACAAACCCACACCCCTCTGGACCCTCGTGCGGGGGCCCTCGCATGTGCACAGGAGCACGGTGAGGCGTTATGACAAAAGCGGCAGAACCAGCCACCACCTACGCCGGCGTGCTCGCCGCACCACGGTGCGCCCCATGCGCGTAACCTGGCGAGCGGCGCTCGGGGTCGCGCCCGCTAGGTCCAGCTCAACATCATGGATGGGAATGATCCCCCACAGTTCGCTCGGGCCAGCCAGAACATTGCCGCTGCGGCGATGCTTCTACGTGGTGTCCCCGAGCCTGTTGACCCCTAGGAGCGGATGGTCCACTGGAACCTCCGGACACTGGTGGAGACCGCCATCGTTCAACAGGCGGAGAACTCTACATCATGACACCGACTCATGGCCTCTCTCCCCACCAGGGGAGTCGGGACGCACCGGACGAATTGCTCCATCCGCTCACCGCTACAGCTGCCGAGTGTGGCACAGGAGGCCACAGCTGCACCACGGCCCGACCCGACGCCTGTTCCACACCAGCCCCCTGTGCGTGAACAGCTCGGTTCGAACCAAGATGCTCACAGCATCATCAGCAACTGGCGTCGGACCTGGCATGACGATGACGTCCATCGAGTAGTGCTGAGGGCAGGCAACACGGACCTCGGCCGGACCGACAAGGGGGCCAGCGGGATGCACCCAGACATGGTCGCCGGCCGGATGATCGGAGTCCTAGCCCGGATGGCCCGGGACCATGGGCCTTTGGCCGACGCATCCAGAGAGTGTCGTTCCCACTGTGCTTCCGCCCGCCCACCAACATCGCCAAATATACCGGGGAGACGAACCTCGGTATATGGCTCGAAGATTTCCGGCTCGCCTGCCGAGCCGAATGGGTGGATGATGACCACTTCATCATTCAGTACCTCCCCATCTACACGGGGGAGCATGTTTGAGCCTGGCTCGAATTCCTCCTGCACGACAGCATCCACGACTGGGTGGACCTCAAGAGGGTCTTCGTCGAGAACTTCCAGGGGACATATGTCCGCCCTGGGAACTCCTGGGACCTCAAGAGCTGCCAGCAGGAGCCCAACAAGTCCCTACAGGATTACATCCGCCGGTTCTCAAAGCGGTGCAACTCCCTTCCTGATGTCGTCGACGTGGACGTCATCAGCGCATTCCTCTCCGGGACAACCTGCGAGTCCCTGATCCACAAACTTGGGTGTCTGAAGCCCCGAACCACCCGCGACCTGCTCGATGTCGCCATGAACCACGCCTCCAGCGAGGAGGCGATCAGAGCGGTCTTCAATGGAGGCTAGGACCAAGGCATGGCCAAGCACAAGGATTAGGACGAGGGCCCCTCCACATAGAAGGGCAAAAAGAACAAGAAGGATCGGCGCCAACTGGCCAACTCCGCGCTGGTCGCCGTGGCTGATCGCACGGGCAAGCAACCCTAGCAGGGCCTGCCGGACCACTTCGATGAGCTCATGGATAGCCCATGCACCAACCACACCTACCCCATCAAGCACCTCTACAAGGACTATGAACTCCTAAAGCGCTTTCTACGACAGGCCGGCGGGCCGAAGGAAGGAAAGGGTAGGGAGGTAGCATCCAAGAAAAGGGGCGTGGCGGGCAAGGATGTGGATGACTAAAAGTCCCTATACGGTGACCGATGTAATCCGACCGGGCGCCCACCGACTGAAGGACGACAACGGCAAACGTTCTCACCAACACTTGGAACAGCGAACAACTATGTTGTTTCTTCCCCTAAAGTTCGGTCTTACCATTTTTTTACTTAACATTTGCTCCTATAAAGCACCCCAGCCTAAACACTTTTGGCTCGGGTCCTTCAGGGGCTCCACGGAGGTACCACCTCTCCTTTTGTTTCCTATCATATGGAAAAAATGCCTTCCTACCCGAATGAAAGGGTAGTTCGTTCCTTTAATTACCTTACGTAGCTTTGCTTTAAATATTCTGACCGATCGCACCCTGCCTCTACCTACGGTTACGAGCAGTTGAGCCTCACGGGCCATGCCCGGGCTCTTAAGGTTGCAGCCTATGGGACGAATGGACAAGTGCGAAAGAGAAAGAATAAAAAACAAAATTATGCTAAGGTAAAACTAAGGAACGAATGGGATAAGCTTCCCCGAACGAAGTAATTCCATCACAAAAACAAAACTGATTGTATTCATTGAATACACAAAAACATTTACACAGGGGCTCCCCATGAACTTAAGTTTTTACATCTGCTAAGTACTACTTTACAAGCTATTGGGGCTGCCCAGCGGCATCGGCTGTCGGTGCGACCGGCGAAGGCATGGGCAGCTCGCTCTCCGGCTGGATGACATTAGGCTCTGTCGGAGGTAGGGCGACATTAGTCTCTGACCTGGGCTCCACCCCGTCTACAGGCTAGGCAATGTCCCCCTGGCACGCGACATCAGCCATGTCCGCACGGTGAGCGTCCATCACCCACTACGCAGAGACTTGCCCGCCCACCAACTGTGCATGGGGCAGCAAGCTCTCCCTGAGCGAGTGGATGTCCTCTGCGTTCCAGCCATCGGCGTACCCATTGCAGATGGCGGTGAAGTCTAGGTCTGGGTGGTGCGTCGCCAATGAGGTCAGCACCCCCGATGTCCTGTAGAACATCCTGTCGGTGATGAGGGCACAAACCTCATCCAGAACCTCCGCAAGTCGGATAGCGGGCGTGCTGGTGCTCGGCGCCGACCCGAACACCTCCGAGATCACAACCTAGGCAATGTTGCGGAGCTAGTCAAGCTCCCCCTCGAGAGCATGTCACTCTTCAAGGGACTTGGCCAGCACCTCCGTGCTCCAACCCATCATCGCCTTGGCTATTTCCAGGTCCTGCTCTAGCGACTCCACCTTTCCGCCTAGCTCTAGAAGAAGGGTAACAAGCTCAGAAGCAAGAGGAGAAAACCAAGACATCAACCAAGAATGGAACGGGTACTTTCCAAGGTGGGTGTTCTAAAGGATAGAGAGTCCTTCCTCCTACCGAGTCACCTGCTCGCATAGCCAAGCATTCGACTCCTCCATCCCCAACACCTGGCCCCGGAGCGCAAGCACTTCCTGGTCGACCTCCGATCGGGCTTCTGCTCCAACTCTAGGGCCTCGAGGGAACCTTGGAGCACCGCCTTGGTGTCCGCCAGGGACTTCTGTAGTACCGTCTTGGCCTCCACCTTGTGGACCTTCACCCAGTCAAGCCCTCGCTCGGCGGCGGTCGCCCACTCTGCCGCAAGAACTTCCGCCGCCCAGTCTTGGGACTCGTAGCGGGCAGACTCTAGCTGGTGCTCGAGCTCCTCCATCCAGGCGTGCTCCATTCGGAGAAAATGAGACTTGCGGCTCAACTTCATCTCTAGACCTTGCAAAACAGGAAACAAGCGTGCTGAGGCAATCGACAAAAGACCAGGAGTCTAGAACAAATGCAAAAAACTCACCTCTTTGACATGGGGTAGGTCAACCATGACCTCCTGCATGACGGACTTGACCCGCTCTAGGCCTCCTTCAGCTTCACCCTGGTTTGGGCGAGATCGGACTCCATCGCAAGTCCTCTCCCCCCAAGCATGTCCCAAAGCTAACACTCCTACTCATCCCGAAGGATGAACCACACCTTCCTCAGGTCCTTGAGGCAGGGCCACACCAGGTCAGTCTCCTCTAGCCCGTCAGAGGGCCCAGCCGATGATCGAACCAACACCAGCTCCTACGATGGCGCTGGTGGCTCCACCCTGTCACCTTCCTTGCCGTCAGAGGGGATCTCCACCACCTTGATTTCATAGCTCGCCGACAGACGTTCCGCCTCTGGCACGGCCGCATCTTCCCCTGGCGCCTCTGGCTTCGACCAGGAAGGTGAGCCATGCGGCCCTCCGCCCGGTGAGGCAGGGAGCTCAGTCTCCCTCTCCTCTTCCACCACAGCCGATGGGGGTGGGGCCGCAAGGGTCACCTCCAATGGTGCCTCCACCACCACTGGGATAGCCACCATCACCTCCGCCACTGCCACCATACTAGCGACCGGCTAGGAAGGCACCGCCTCCAGAGGGGAAGGATGTACCGCCACCACCCTGCTCTCCCCGCTGCTCGTCACGGCACGCTGCAAGGTGGGCCTCCAGTCCTCCTACACGGAGGTTGGGGCGATGCTCAACCCCGTCAGCATTTGGCCCCTGTCAAATGGAACATGCCAGTTGCTCAAAAAACTCAAAACTATGAGATCAAAAATAGAGAATGCATACCTGGCCATAAGCGGCAGGGTTCTGAATCCCTGACCCACCGGTAATGGGCCCACCGGATGAGGGCCGCTCATAGGTCGTGACCCTCACCCCCTCACTTCGACCGAGGGGGGAGTCAACCTGGCCGGCTCCTGATTGGCCCACGAGTCATCACCACCGCCGGCTTGAGATGCGCCGATCGGGGCAGTTGGCGAGGCATCCTCCTATGGTGGATCACGCGCCAGCGCCAGTCCCGATGATGCGCAGGTGCAAGCCTGCTCCTCTGAAAGGCACGGCGACCGTGTTTGCTTTGCCTCCCGCTCGCCGATGGCATCTGAACTCGCGGCGCGCTTCCTTGGCGCGAGAACGTCACCGCGCCTCTCCACCTCAACGCTGGTAGACACAGCCACAGGCTCGTGACCCACCACCGAAGTCGTGACCTCCCGGCCTCCCTCCTCCTCAAAGGAGATTACATCATCCCCTACCTCCGTGGGGTCCTCTAACTTGACGTCGCTCTTGTTTTCCCCTGCCCGCACACGCTGGGCGATCTCCATCTCCTTCTCATGCTTCTGCCGAGCCTTCTCGGCTTTCTTCTTCTTCCTCTCAACCACCGCCTCCTTCAAGATAGCTTGCCGGGCCATGCCCTCCGGCCCCTTCGGAAGATGCGGCTAGGACTTGTAAGCTCCGAGTCCCTACGAAAAAGGTGACTCATGTTCAAGATACAGGAGAACAAAAGGCAAAAAGAACACGAAGGAGACAAGAACGTACCAATTTTGATAGCCTCGAAGCATTGAGGGCTCCGAGATTCCCATCAAGGGACTCCTTGGGCCTTAGTCGCAGCACCTGGTCGAGCCGGCTCCAGACTTCATCCTTTGGCAACTCTTCCGGTGATGCGCGGTCGGGGTCCGTCGGGCCATTGTACATCCACATCGGCTGCGTCTGTTCCGCCAGTGGGGCGACCCAACGGTGGAAGATGGTGTCGAACACTTGTACCCCATTAAGGCCGCACTTCACCAGCTTCTGGAGCTCTACCTCGATGATCTCCATTTTCTTCTTCTCCCGGCTGGTAGGGCCCCACGACCAACTATCCCGCCTCTCCGGACTTCTACCATTGAATGGTGGGAATAACACCTCCACCGGGTTCCTGATGTAGAACCACTCCCCGTGCCACCCCCGGTTGGAGTCACAGAGGGTGTACGTGGGGTAGGCGCCCTGCGCACTCGGCTTCTTCTGCAGCGCAAAGCCACCCACCAGCACGATCATAGGTGGGCCCCCCTCTGACAAAGCTTGCTCGGAGAAGAGCCGCCAGAAGAGGTCCACATGTGGCTCCATCCCGCGGAAGGCCTCGCACATCGTGATGAATCCAGCAATGTGCAGCACACCAGTCGGATTAAGGTGCTGCAGCTCTAGGCCCCACTCATTGAGAAGCCCGTGCAGGAACCAGTGCACGGGGCATCCTAACTCGCGCTCATGGAAGGTGAGGAAGGAGACAACCTCACCGTCCCGAGGTCCTGGGAAATCCTCCCCCATAGGAGCCCTCTAGTGCGCCACCTCGTTCGGTGGCAGCACCCCCTTATCGATGAAGGCGGCCAGCACCGACTCCCTCACAACAGATGACCTCCGGCTCGACATTGCGCTTTAGATTCGCGAATGGATCTATGAGTTTTCTCCTCTCCCTCGCTCTCCCCTTTTGTCTCCTAGGAACCGCCACGACACTCAAACACTCTTGGCCAGAAGGAAGAAGGAGAAGAGGCGGCAGATGAGGAATAGGCGAAGGAACGAAACGAAAGCCCTCTCCCTTCCCCTATTTAAAGGAGAAGGCGCAATAGTTGGGGAAAGGCAAGGGATTGGGGCGAAAAACCCTCTCTCTTCCCCCATTCAATATGGATGGGATACGACGGGACACACCCTGACCGATGGGACGCACCCTGCCCGACAAAACAGCGCCTGGTCAGATGGGACGTGGTCTAGGCATGGCCCACCACTACCGCACGCCGATCGTGGGAAACCAGGCGCAACTGCACGTAGGTGGCTCTCCGCCTTCCTAGGTAGGACTTGGAAAGGCCCAAACTATGGAATCTCCACCCAGGAGAGACCGATAGGCTTCCTGGGTCGATCAAATGGCTCAGGTGAATGCCAATAGACAGGTAAGGAGCAAAGGGATGCCCCATGTGGGCCATACCGACTCTGTCATGAACGATGAGCGCGGATCCCAGTTGGACATTTGCGATTGGAGCTCCTCAAACCCCATCGCTCGAGCCATCGAGGTAACATTAACGACCCCCACTATTTCTTTATATGATCATTCATTCATCTGCTGTCATTCATACATTCATGCAATGCATTCACTCATTCCATACATCTGGAGCATTGCATATGCAGTTAAATGCATCACAACGCTCCGTGTTGCGTCATGAAGCGGCAGTTGCCTCATTCAACATGAGCAACGACCGACCGGGAATGGAAGGCTAGCCCACGAAGGGCTTGAGGCCACCTCACATCAAATAGAGCCAAGGAGAAAATGCAGATGAGCCCTGAGCGCCCCTCGCCCAGTCTGCCCCGAAGCAGACAGGGTCACCTCAACCTTCTCGTTTGATCCTAACCTCGAGCCATGCCCACATAATCTCCATTGAGGGGAGGCCAGCGGGCCACTCAGGTCGGTCTCTGGAATGACTCAGGCATCTGCCAGGACATGGGTTAAGGAGCAGTGGAGTGCCACATAAGGGCTATGCCGACCCCGTCACGAACAATGGACCTGAACTTCACTCGAACATGCCTATTAGTGAGCTCACCGAGCGCGACACTCGAGCCATCGAGGCAAGCGACGTTAGCTTAGCCCCCTCTGGTTGCGAGAAACCATGGACGGGGTAATGAAAATAACTCAATCGACCCCTACCAAGCCAAATAGGGCTCAAGGGCTCAAGATGCCCAAACACCTCAGCTGCGCCTGGGTCCGCAAACTCTGACTCGCCCGATCCCTCGGCGCGTCCGACGCCTGGGTCCACAAACTCTGACTCGCCTGATCCCTCGGTGGGTCTAGCGCCTGGGTCTACGACTTTGACTCGCCTGGTCCCTCGGTGCGCCCAGCGCCTGGATTCGCGACTCTGACTCGCCTGATCCCCCGGTGTGCCCAGCACCTAGATCTGCGACTCCGACTCACCTGATCCCCCGGTGTACCCAGCGCCTGGATCTACGACTTTGACTCGCCTGATCCCCCAGTGCGCCTAGCGCCTTGATCCACGACTCCGACTCGCCTGATCCCTCGCTGTGCCCAGCGCCTGGATCCACAACTTTGACTCGCTTGATCCCTTGTTGTGCCCAGCGCCTAGATCCACGACTCTGAATCGCCCGATCCCTCAACGTGTCTGATGCCTGGGTCCACGAACTCCGACTCACCCGATCCCTTGGCGCACCCGACGCACTAGTTGATGAACTCTGTCTGCTCAGTCCCTCGGCTAGGACCACACTCCTTGAAATGATGGGTTAGAAACTGGAAAGAGGAGGCTACGCCCACCAAGGTACACACACGCCCGTTGAAAAAAAACCCCTAGGAGATTCTACCTAAATCGCCAGGGGGCTCGGGGGCTACACCCGCGGGTGCGCTCGAGCGCACCCGCTGTCGAAACAAAAATGCCCCTAGTGGCAACATGGAAAACCCCCCGGACGAACACGGAAAAAGCCCCTAGATGATTCTATTCGAATCACCTGGGGCCTCGGGGGCTACAGCCACGGGTGCGCTCATGCGCACCCGCCATCAAGACAAAAATCCCCTAGACGATTCTACATGAATCGCTTGGGGGCTCCTGTTGGGTTCGTAAACCTAGGGTCCCTCATGGACCGGCTCCCCAATAAAGGTTTGCCCCAGCAGATGATGTTGCGAATGACGTGCAACTCCTAGGCCAGCCCAAAAAACTAACGATAGGCTAGAAGGGCGATCCGATCTCCGACCGGAAGGCCTGGCCGGAGGAACAACGTCTGCTTTCGGCACTAGCCCGCCTCTTCGACCGGAGGGCCTCGCTTCTGACTCTAGCCAGCCTCTCCGACCGGAAGCTCTTAATGACCAGAAGGCCCCCATCTTACTCCCTTCTGTTTGTAACCCCACAGCAAACTTCGGGCACCTGGGCTTAGGAATAAAGTCACCGACCAACTCAAACTGGACGTAGGGCACGTTGCCTGAACCAGTATAAACCCTGTGTCATTGAGAGCTAGGCCACATCCGATCACAATGTACGACAAATTTACAAATATTTACGTGTTGGTCACTTTCTGCACCGACATTAAGATTCTCATTAGTAGAATGAAAAGTAACTGGTTTTGTAAGCACCCAAATCTATAAGGGCTCTTTTAGAAAAAGGTAGATTACTTAAGGATTAAGTCTCCTAGGACTACAAATAGAGGGGCCTTGTAATCATTCAATCTTAAGCAAGAAAGAAATAATTATTCCTCCAACTCTCTCTGCTCCTCGCCGCCCCCCTCCCTCATGCCCCTCGCGCCCGTGCCCTTTACCCTGGGCGCTGTCCGGCTGCTACCAGTGTAACACCCCGGCTCAGGGCTTAATAGGATTAATAGGATACTCGTACCAACAAGTTGCAACTTCTTTTCTGGAAGCCCATCTCTTAAAAACTCCAAGGTTAAGCGTGCTTGGCCTGGAGCGATGGGTGATCGACCGGGAAGTTCTTCCTGGGGGCGTATGAGTGAGGACAAAGTGCGCAGAAAAAACTGGTGTTGGTATGTGAGGGCAGTCTATGTCCTAGGAAAGCTATCAGATGTAAGCGGGCTTGGCTCGAGGAGGCGGGACGTTACAGAATGGTATCAGAGCTGACCCTTGCGGTTTCACGGGTGCGTGTGTTAGTTGCGCAGGCATGGTGCGCATGGCTGGTGTGGACCCAGAGTGGTCACCCAGCATGGCACATGCGCTGGCACTGGACACACGGACGTGGCCAAGAGGGGACGTTCCTGGCTTGGGGTTGACCGACGAGGACGTCGGTCTCCTAAGAGGGTGAGGATGTAACACTCTGGCTCAGGGCTTAATAGGATTAATAGGATACTCATACCAACAAGTTGCAACTTCTTTTCTGGAAGCCCATCTCTTAAAAACTCCAAGGTTAAGCGTGCTTGGCCTAGAGCAATGGGTGACCGACCGGGAAGTTCTTCCTAGGGGCGCATGAGTGAGGACAAAGTGCGCATAAAAGACTGGTGTTGGTCTGTGAGGGCAGTCTATGTCCTAGAAAAGCTATCAGATGTAAGCGGGCCTAGCCTCGAGGAGGTGGGACGTTACAACCAGGCTGCTGCCCCCTCCCCCACGCCGTGTCGCCGCCAGCCCAAGGTGCCGTGCCCCTGCTCCTTGACCCCCACACCGCTGCAGCTCTCTCCTCCTCCGCCACCGCGCGCCCTAGCTAGCCATAGCTCGGCACCTCTGGCGAGGACCACAACAGACTCCCAGCGCTATCCTAAACCTTGCCAAGTTTTGCTAGGCCTACCATACCTTTGAGGTGGATGCCTACATTGACTATTTTTGGGCCCGCTATGAGCTTCTTGACTAGCTGAAGGGCATTTTGTTTGATGGCGAGACAAAGGACGCACTGTTTGCTAGGTGCACCTTTATTCCGATGAGGTCCTCGTGGGGGCAGGAGAGGTTTCAAAATTTCCTTCGCTCAGCGCAATCGGTGGAGTAATGTTTGTACCGGCACTGGTTTTACATTAGGGTGTCAAGGGTCACTTTCAAGGATGAGAATGGCGATGATGCCTATCGGTACACTCTTGCTTCAAAGATACTAATTTTGAACCCAGTTACTCATGTATCGGAGGGATGAGCGGAGGGCCTATGAAAAGGCCATCAAATTTGTTGTCCGATTTAGCAGCGGTCGCGATCTAGTTGAAGAGTTTGTTGCCGCTGGAATTTGGCCTCTGGATCGCAACATGGAAGGAGTTCACCCTTGCGGATGTGGCTCTCCCCCTCTACAGTCCTTAGAGCGTCGTGCCCTATCCTTGTTTCAACATCAAGAAAGTCGAAGGCAAAAGCAACAAGGACATCATTGGTAGCATTGAGCGTCATCCTGTTGAGATGTTAGGCCACTACACGAATAAAGAGCATGTTGCACAGGTTGCCATGGTTGGGTAGGGCCCTCGGCTAAATTGGGTCTTTGAAGAGCTTGGAGTGAAGTAGGAGGAGCGAGTGGTCCCCAACAAGCTTTGTCACACCCTAGCGGGCAAGATCATTGCCCCGAAGGCTGGTGATGTACCTAGCTAATGACATATACAACACTAATGTTGAATTTTTTTAACTTAGACCGTATCTTTTGAGTACATGCAATTCTTATTCCAACAGAAGAGACTTGACGCGAGTCAAATTTTCTTGTGGTGCCTGTAAGTAGTGGAGCCTTAAACTCATCCTCACATTTGGTTATATGTGCTTGGACTAACCTTTTAACCACACATGTATCATACTTTCCTATAGGAAAGATTGTATGGATTCGACCTAGTTGACTATGAAGAATGTGTTCCTTGACCCTTGTCTCATTAACGGGGCATGACACGCTGGCCCTGCTATAGTGGAAGGATGATCATCCTGCATTCAACACTATCATTTTTTCATGCAATTCATTCAACACTCTCATGCAAGGTGATAAAGCAGGGTCAAAAGTTGCATTATATATCAGGAAGGCGACACTAGCCTATCAGAACTTCCACTATATATACACCAAATACTATTTTGGGTATTATCACTAAACCACTATCATTCATGCAATTTGGTTTACCTTGGCCCACTGACACATTATCATTTTCTGTACTAATGCAACGATCACTTCATCTTAATAAGCATCGAAGTGAATTTTGGAAAAATGATGATTTATGACTCGCTAAGAAAAGAACAAAAGACATACGCAGGGTTCATCACAATTTTATAGACATAAGTAATCATAGTCTATGACTTGTGAGACTAACTATTGCATTCAATTGTTATTAAGAGAGATTGAATCTTTCGTTCTTGATGTCGATTAAACAACGCCTACAGATATTACATTAAATATGGAGTGCATAACAAAGATAGGCCAAAGAAGATGAATGTCGTTCGACATTCATGGTACAACCATTTCTACCTCAAATAGGGAGCATAT